>CM042242.1:63952534-64330034 GCA_023566225.1 Romanogobio albipinnatus | reverse complement strand
TCTGAAAGAAGAAAGTCATATACACCTAGGATGACTTGAGGGTGAGTAAAATCATGGGATAATGTTCATTTTTTGGTGAACTAACCCTAAGATGATTCCATTAACGTCATTGTATGTATGAATCACATTTCTAATGTATTTTCGGATATATTAATAGATTTGGACCAAAAAATGAATGCTTTCTCTTTTTCTTTCGTCGATTTGAATGTTTAATAAACAGAGCCGAATCGTTGTCATGTAGGAATGAGATCGTGTGGGTGTTTTAATCGAGATTGCGAAATTTTTTATTTATTTATTTTTTTTACGATTAATCATGCAGCTCTAATAAGTTGTAACATTACTGTTTTGATGGTTGTGTGAACAAAGCTGTACAATTACGGGCATGTGCAAAGTGAGGGCACACTGATGTAAAAAGTCTGCTTTGGGCCATTCATTAAGTTTGGACAGAGAGGGGAAAAATGGCAGTGTTTTAATGTAATTTTCAATGATTAAAATCACAGTTTACTGGTATTTTGATGCCAATGTCTGAATACAATCTTAAGATGGAAAGCAAAGCTGTTACTTATGTGGACAGTAGATGTAGTATTTTACAGGAGGGTTGATGTGTTAAAGTGTCTAAAGGGTAATTCCACGCAAAAATGTCACATCCATAACGCCAACTAAATACCATGGCATTGTGTTGGTGTTATGGATGTGACAGTTTTCCGCGGAATTGCCCTAATGATAATTGTCCAAGAGTCTAATATAAAGAGATGGAAATCTTTAAACTTATTGACCTTGACATGATGATATCATTATGTTTGTTTTCCTGCATTTTAGCTGCAACTCATGACATTGGTCACACTAACTAACACAAATAAATTAATAATATTTTGATAAAACTGCTTCCCTTTTTTTCCTATGGATTAATAATAAAATACTATGCCAAACTAATTATTTCAGTGAGGCTTTTTTTTTAATTCCTTATGACATCAAGACAATTGTAACAACCTGAAATTTTTTCTTCATGCATCACAAAAATATCAAAATGAATTTTCATTCAGAAATGAAACACTTGTTCATCCTCAAGATGGCTTTAAAGTAAATTCACCCCAAAATGAAAATAACCCCATAATTTACTCACCCTCAAGCCATTTTAGCTGTTTATGACTTTCTTCTTTCAGCCAAACACAATTATAAAAGATCTCTTCCGCCGGAACTAGACCTGCGTTACCGGAAGCCAGTGATTATAGTTTATAAAATTATAAATATGGATGTTTTTCTTACACAAACGTATGGCTTTGCTTCAGAAGGCCTTCATTAACCCCCGGGAGCCGTGTGGATATCTTTTATAATGGATGGATGTGCTTTTTTGGGCTTCAAAATCTAAGTTACCATTCACTGCCATTATAAAGATGGGAAGAGCCAGGACATTTTGTAATTTAACTCAGATTGTGTCCGACTGAAAGAAGAATGGCATATACACCCGATGACTTGAGGGTGAGTGAATCATGGGATAATTTTCATTTTTGGGTGCACTATCCCTTTAAGATTATCCCGTTCAAGTCATTTTATGTATGAATCCCATTTCTAATGTATTTTCGGATAAATTAATAGATTTGGACAAAAAAATGACCCATTCGTTTCCAGGCAGTTGTTGCCAAGGTAATCTGGCAGAGGTGAAAATGAATTGTTTAGCCAGTCTGACACAATTATACATAATGTTTTTTAATCTATACTTTTTGTTGCAAAAGCAGAGAATATGAATCATTTGCATCATTTTTTTTCCTCAAGGCATGTGCAAAACCCAGTTACATGCACACATATTTGCTAATCTGTTTGAATTAAAAAATACTTGACAAATTAATTGATCATGCATGTTTATGCTGGTACGTATAATTCGACAGCGTTTTTTTTTTTCATAAGCACCTAGGGAAAAGTAAGTTACTGAGTGTGCAACAGTGTGTGAGGCTATACTATACAAGCAACCCTTTTGTGGAAGGCATAATATATTTTTAGCGACTTTTAATTCACTTACATGAATACTGCACTGTGAGGACCCCTCATCTAAAGGATTGTTCTGATTTTATTAATTCACACAACCAATTAAGTCACATCCTTATTTTCATTGATAGGTGGAAAACATTAATGAGATTTTAGGCAGTTTCTGTGTAATTCTTGTGAAATGGTTGGCTGTCCTGGCACGTTGCAATTGCAACATGGTTATTAATCTGACGACATAAGGTTTCTAAAGGCGGGCTTTTTGGCAGACTGGGCTGCTTTATTGGAATTACTAGAAGAAAAAAAAACAATACCATTGTTTAAGAAAGAAAGAAAGTAATAGAAAGAGAGAGATAAAGAGAAAGAAAGAAAGGTTTCCTGTTTACAATCTTGTACTGTGACAGTGTATTCATTTCCTTGTGTGTAAATATGATGGCAATATGTACAGTTTTCAAGGGTGTTCCTGTTTGCTGTCATTTCAATCTGTATTCTAGCTTGATTTAATTAGTATATGTGATATTCAGTGAAAGATTTCAAGCTTTACATAAATTTGTATTAATTTTGTTCCAACTGTAATAAGTATCATGTAATCGCGTCTTGTCTGACACTATGGTATAGTAGTGCTGTCAAATCGATTAATCGCATCCAAAATAAAAGTTCATGTTTACATAACATATGTGTGTGTATTGTGTATAATAATGTATACATAAATACACACACGTGGCGTGCATGTATATATTTAAAGTCAGTGTAAAGTCAAAATGAAATATGTTCTGAGTTTGTCACATACAGTATATAAATACATATATATTTAAATATACATAATTATACACAATACACACACGTTATGTAAACACAGGGTAATTCCACGCAAAAATGTCACATCCATAACGCCAACTAAATACCATGGCATTGTGTTGGTGTTATGGATGTGACAGTTTTCCGCGGAATTGCCCCACAACCTTTTATTTTGGATGCGATTAATCACGATTAATTGGTTGACAGCACTATATATTTTAGGACTGTCAATAGGTTAAACTTTTAATCGCGATTAATCACAATGTTTTGTGTCTACATAAGGGAATCAAGTAATGACATCTAGTGCTCTCACACACGAACGGTTAGTGGTATGCGATCTCTATAGCCAGGTACAGGGGTGACCACAAAAACTGTATTACATTAACTGCCATTAACCCTAAAAGGGCCGACGTATCCTGGGTGATACAAACATTTGAGAGGCTGTGGAGAGAGGACGGGAAAGTGTAGGTCTCATTTCTTGGTTTCATGTTGAAAGGGTGTTTGTTGTGAATATTTATATCTGGTGACTTTGTTCATACGCTCTTTGTTTAGCTCACGGACAGAATTTAAATACAACATGACCACCTGTAGTGGAATCTACTCTACTTCAGATAAAAGTTGATATATTTGCAATATTTGGAGGGGACTTGCTTGTTTAAAATGTTGTTGTTAACGTAAGCTTATTATGTTTATGAATTGAATTTTTTAATTTTTTCATAATCTGTCTGTAAATGTTTGTATCCCCCAGGATATGTCGCCCCTTTGGGGGTATGAAGTCATGGAAAAAAGAATGTGTTACAGGGCAATTCCGCGGAAAACTGTCACATCCATAACACCAACACAATGCCATGGTATTTAGTTGGCGTTATGGATGTGACATTTTTGCGTGGAATTACCCTATACAACATTTTAGCCAATTGTTTTAAACATTTATTCTCTCATAACTTAAACTAAACATTATTTGAAAATTCTGTTGAACAATAAGTATAATGCCTATTTATGAAGCCTACTGCATCATATTTAATATGCAAATATCTAGGGCCTATAATTATCAATATGACCAAAACTTTGCTGAAAAACCTCTTGTACACAATATACTTCATGCCAGAACTAATCTGATTGATAGTTTATATTTTTTTAATCAAGGAAAGTCATTTGTGCTCAGAAATCTTTAATGATTTTTATAAAGTAAATGTAAGATAAACATTTAATGCTCTGAAGAAACTTATTTGCAATACATTATTTTTTTATGTGAAAAAAAAGAAGACAGAAGGCTTGAAGTAGATTGTGTACTAGAAGTTTTGGTCATATTATTAATATATAGGCCCTAGAGATTTGCATATTAAATATTATACAGTAGGCTAATATATTCATAAATAGTTAGGCATTATAGTTATTGCTTGTTACAGTTTTGAGAGAATAAAAGTTGGATAAAATGTTGTAACACGCATTGCCAAACAAGCAATATATATCCTGGGGATACAAACATTTTTTAAAAATCATGAAATTGTATTATTTGTGTCCTAAGAAGATATAAATAAGATAAAATAGCAATAAATAAATTTTCTACATTCTCTTTACGGTCATGCCCTTTTTAGAGTTATTGGCAGTGTATTTTTAAATGCTCCATGACCTTCATGAGTTGTGTGACAAACAAAACACGTTTGATGTTTGCCTTTATTCACATGTTTAATTGCATTAGTCCAATTTAAAAAAAAAAAATGTCTTGAGCTTCAAGAGGTCATTGTACTATAAAAATATTTTGTATGTTTCAGAACTCAAAACTTCATTGCTAGTCCAAAAACAGCATTTATAGAAACCAAGCACAGAAAACAACTTGTTTCAGAATTTGTCACATTATTATGTAATAGTGTGATGAAACACCGCCTCTGCAGAAGATGAGCAACGCCTACTGACGTCATGTAGTAGTAAATATAACGAGACTGACGCAAAAACACAGGATTACTCTAGCAACAAAACGTCAGAGACGATTACAAAGACGTTTTGACGTTCGTCTTTGCATTCCTTGTGATCCTAACATTAGGAACTCATGGATGAACTTCAGGAAGACACTTCGTTTGTTCGCTTCATTTATACTGCGGATTGGTTTTAAAACAAGACACAGTACGACACAGGCTTTTCAGACTGAAAATAAAAGATGATTCAATGCCAACTACATTGGATCCGACAGTAATGTCGCAACACACAAGTGTGAGTAACAGTTTTTTTTATCATGTGTCACTATTGCTTTGTCAGATACAGATACAGAGTATTTATACTGTAGTGCAGCAGTCGAACTGAATAGTTGTGATTTGCTGTTCGTTCTTTTGCTTCGGCATTGCGGTTAATGCGTTGGATTATCAGATATGGAAGAAAGCATGTCGAGAACGCTGCTCGAAAAAGCAATGAATAGCCTATAAGAACGATAGTGTGACAAACAATGGTACATTCATTCATAATTCCATGTACAGAAAATATTGTAAGGGCCGGTTCACACAGAACGCATTTATTCTGTTAAAAACGCAAGAGCAGGTCAGTGGAACAGAAAAAAACACAAGGTCTAGAGATGCGTTTTTTAAAAGTTGAATTTATTTTAACTTGAGCGGTGCATTATTTGAACGTTCTGTCATGCGCAGGCAAAAGACGTGACCGCAATGGTCACACACGTCCGTCTAGCACGTTTACATAGAAAAACTATTGAAAAGTAGCGTATATTGGAAGTGGAAAAGTGTGTTCTGTGTAAATGGCCCCTAAAGCCCTATTCACACGGGATTAGTATTACCTGGTGACCTCTAGTAATTTGTAATAATTGCGGAGGTTGTCTGTGATCTTAATCCCGTGTGAATCGGCCATGTCCCCGCAAAATGACCTACCATATTTCGCCGAACACAGAGGTCCTGTGATAATATACGTCCCGTGCGAATCAGCATCTCTGTGATTTGGCCAGGATTCGGAGGGTCGTATATAATTTTTTGCAAGGTTTTTGTTTCCTGTGCGCATTTTTATCTATATTTCACGAAGAATGGAGGCTGCATTCATAACGCGCACCATTAAATGCCTGTGCGGCACATTATACTTTCAAGTGAGAATTAGAGCCAATTTGGTAGCGAATTGCTTGAAAGGTGTGTTCAATATTATTCTTAATGAAAAACACAAAAACAGAACAGTATAATGACAAGCTCGCTCAAATGGGCGCTTTTACATTTAGCTTTGAAACCAAATCTTCCGCCGTCATATTGTCAGCTCCTCACTCTCGTGATAAATGAAATCTCCTGCTGCTGGTCTGTGCTCCTTTCAGTTTTTAATTGTAACGTCTGTTCTCTAACGGAACTAAATGATTTTTATTACTATAAAAAAATCAAAACGACGGTTGAAAAGTGATGTAACCGGTGTAACACCGACTATCGCAACAAGCCTCATAACATATAGCAGCACGCGGTAAGGAACAGTTGTTTATGATATGTCATACAGCTATATCAACGGAAAAACATTTACAAGTCTTGAAATCATATCCGGGAGATAAGTCAGTAAATACGAGTAAAATCACAGGCTTTGCTAATCCCGTGCGAATGCGCCATGCGAAATTCAGATGTGGGGGGGATTTCTAAATCACACGAGGTCCCCAGATAATACTAATCCTGTCCGAATAGGGCTTTAATCGTACTTTGTCAATTATAACTGGGGTAACTCTAAGTACTTAAACTTTATTTGCCACAACAAAGACTTATATAGCATATGTAACACGCATCAATGTTTCACACTGTTGGCAAATGTTTCAACTACGTAACAAGAAGATATTTTAGAACATCGCAAATTTTCAAAACAATTCCCCACGTGTAATAGCAGGGACGTTGAAAATGATTTTAATGTGCAAATCTGTCACCCGATCCTAGCAGTGGGCATTTACTTCCAAGTCTTGAATGCAGCACGCCTATCAAAACGGAGTGATTGGAAGAGAGGGTCAAAAACGGGATAGAAAATAGCTTATTCCTTCTAAATTTTATATATATATATATATACACACACACACACACACACACACACACATACACACACACATATATATATATATATATATACATATACAGGGCTTGACACCCGCCAACCTGCGCTCTCACTCACTGAAATCTGCACTCTCATCATAAACAATAAAGCAGAGATGTACGTGCGATGTACGTAGGAGCTTCATTCATCATACAGTGATTGACTGTTTTTGCTCTATTTCAGCAGCGAAAATAGTTTCAAACAAAGATCACAGCAGAACCACAGCGCATCTGATATGACTGGCATAAAGTTGGCTTGCCGTTGGACATTCGATATATTCGCAAATTCGTCTCTATAAAGTTACATACAACATTGATATACACGTTTCTAACTTCAATAGCATTTGAAGAGAATGACTTACAGTCATAAAACCAGCTGTAACGTGTTCATCTAGGTGTCGGGTATGATGCACACTTTCAGATTTTTCATATTTGATCAAATAAACGGTCAAATCTGTATTAAACTGTATTTCACTAGGCTACTGTATGGGCTCACACACAATATATGCTAGATTTTAATATGTCATATCTGATAGAAACCTATGAGGATATTGCTTGAGAATAAATGAGTATAATTTTTTTTCAGACAAGCAACCTTTGGTGTTTCTCTGTCTAGATTTATGAGCTTTACACACAACCTTATCGGAGCTAAATATGCCTATTTGATGACCTGTCATGTTACACATTTCATGTAGACTTGATTTGGGTGTGTATGGTGGTCATTTACATATAGCCAACAACAACATTTTGGCCAGTGAAAATGCGTGGCTAACTTAACCACTAAAACCACTAGCCACAGTGACTGGTGAGCAGAGTTAATGTCAAGCGCTGTATATACAGCTCTGGAAAAAATTAAGAGACCACTTAACATTGATTTCTGAACTTGGAGTGGTCTCTTAATTTTTTCCAGAGCTGTATGCATGCAGTTCATGACTCCTCTAATGTTATAAATTAGGCTTTTTAGCCATTTTGTATGGAAGCTTGTTTCCGCCACTGAATAAAAAAATAAAAAAAACTTTGTAGCTCACAATTCTGACTTTATAATTCACAACTGCGAGTTTATATCACGCAATGCAAAGAATTGTGTTAACCAAAAGTTAACACTATTTTTTTGTTTTTATTTAGTAGTGGAAACACGCTTACCATACACTGATTAGAAGATAGGTACAATAGGCCTGTAATAATACCCAGAAGACAGAGAAATATGGCGTCTGCTTAAATCTACAGTTTACAATGTCACATGTCCTAAGCCCATAGTAATGAAGACCAGCTTTGGCTAAATTCAGAGGGCTGAAGTGTGTTTGCTGACTTTGCTCTGATTAACAAAAGACATACAATACTCAACAGCCGTACACAACTAAAAAACAAGGCATGATTTTTAATCTAAACCTTCACATTCCCCACTGATGCCATGCAGAGAGAGAGCCTGACGTTGCAGATTGGGAGTCGAGTGTGAACTGAAGTACTAGTGGGAGTATCACCACTCTGATCTTTTTAAGGATTCTCATGACTTCATGTTTCTACCGGCTACCCCCTTTTTGCTCATGATATGATTTTTTTTTTAATTTGGCAGTTGCCATGGACATCTGTACCAACATGATAAGACTGTAATTGTACCAATATCTGCTCCGGGGTTGGAATAATTTTGAAGACCATCACATGAACAGTCAAATGGTCCATCTTGAAAATATCTTTGTGATGTGTTCAGTTAAATCGGCATAGAGAAACGCCTGTCACAGGGCTCTTTTTCTTTTTCCTTTCACAATTTTACACCAAATATAATGCAATAGAACTTTAGTTAATAGGAATGACTGAAGAGTTGCCTTTGAATTGGAAAAAAGCTTAATGAGTGATATAAATTAACATAGGGATTTACACTTTAATGAAGCGGGGCAAATGGTATGGAATTATTTATTTATTATTTCCCAAGTGCATGATGCTTGAGATGTTTATTCAAATGAATGTACTTAGATGTGTTATATGCATTATATTTCACTAAATCATGTCAAGAAGTAAAATCTCAAGATGCAAATATCACTAATATGTAAGAAGGACCTATTGAAGCATTTGTACAATATTGTCTACACAATGGGAGCATTATGCAGAACATCAGCACAAATGAGTGCACCAAAAAGAGAGAAACAAAACATGAGCGTGGCACATTTGTGGAATTTCAATATAATATATTTGCACATGTAATTCTCTATATGCAGAGTTTAGTGGGAGCCTCGTTCGAATTACAGCAAACATAAAAACACCAACAGCAAGTAATGTGATCTGTTCATGGTGTACTCTAGTGTTTTTATAGGAATGATAGAAGAAATACTTTATTATTGATAATCATATGGGTCTATGTCTATATGCTGCCAATAAGTATTTATGGCATATGATTGAATACCAGTACCTGTAAGCCAATTAAAAGTAGTTTGCACAAATAGCAGGAGACATTTTATTTTTAATTAGCTGTGACTCAGAAGTGCCATTTGCCTTTTGCAATATTCAGAAACAAAAATGTCAATGAACAAAACAAATGAACAAAATGTTATTTTTGGACAAAAATAAAAACCGACAATGTTTCACTAATAAAAAATCAGGAGCATCCCAGCCCACATCCTAAAGTCTGCATAATGATAACTATATTATAATACAGAAGAGCTGGGCTAATTAGACAGTAAAACATGAACAAGAGCTTCAGATAAAGCAGGAACATGCATAACTTTATGATTAGATGGCAATAGGCCATAAACACGCAATTTAAGCTTCTCTCCGGAAGACTTTCTTGGCACTTTGCCTAAAGAGCGTGGGGTCGTTTTAGGTCAGGCCTGGTGTGTTGTTGTAAAGGAAGTGCAGAGCATTCGACTCTCTGTATTTCACTTCCTTGTTTTTCACGTGCCGGAATCACATTTGAGAAATCAGACACTGAGAAGACGGCAGAGCTGTGGAAGGTTGAAGAGTATTTTGTAGGTTTTCATGTAAATCAGCAAATGCATTTTGTGCATCTAAAATGCACAAGGAGTCGCCATGTACGCTCACTGGGGATCAGTCTGAACAGGTCAGGATGTTTAACATGGGTTGCTGTTTTTCCGCCACATTTGTTTACAGCATTATTTGTGTGCTTTAGAAATCAATGATATTCTTGTTTTAAAGGTCTATGCATGTAGGAATTGTAGCTTTTCACGTTTTGAATTTGACCAGCTTGGTATAAAAGTAAAAGACTTTGTCCTTAAACAATCACAAACTGTTTAATTTTTTTTTTTTGATCCATTAATGTGCATCCTGTACTCAATTTGTGCATTTGTTGCGCGTTAAAAGGGTTTCAAAAGCGGTTGCTCAACATTTAGTAAAGCTGCCTATTCAAATCAAAATGAACGCTAGCTAAATAAATAAATAAATGATGAATGCCGCCAAGAGGACGGCACATATTTTGTCATCTCATTTGGCGACTGGTAACAGTCGGTTGTTTTAGCTTGCTAAGGAATGTTTGTATTGCACAAAATCGTGAACAAAAAAGAAAAGAAAAGACAAAAGTGATATTTTATTCATTAGGACTGTCTGTCTTTGTGTATTCTCATGCAGTCTGGTCTGCATTTATATGCTAACATAATTTACTCCTCTAACCTAAGGCAGAGTTTACCATCACCTCGACAGACCTCGACAGAGTGTGTGTGCAGCCAGTGTTACTAATATCTCATGATGAATGTGTGTATGTGTGTGTATGATTTCAGATTTACTAAGAAAGATGGGGAGCCATTTCAAAAATGTAGCGACCTCTCTCTGGCTGTTTCAGGGATATAAATCTTTCTTTTTGATGTAAATGTCACCTCTTTGTAACTACATATAATAAATGAACACAACTATATTTCTTAATGTATGTAGTTATTGTTTTCCACAACCGGTAACAGCATTTCCCCTTAACAACTGATGTGTTGTGTAGTTGTTTTTAATGCAAACCTGCCTGTAGGGTTCACACAATTGGAGCAAAGGTAATTAAATCCTGAGATTGATTGATCATTTAGTTTTATCATTTTATCAAGGATATTTTCATAACATATAATTGCCTGATTTTAAGTTTTACAGGGAAAAAAATGGTACCTTTATGTCATCTTGTCACTGGGACAGTACCTTAAAGGGATACCTATAATACCTTATACTTTAATATGTTCCTTTTATAGGGGTAAATAAGGTCCCTTTAAGGGTACCGCCTCAGTGAAAAGCTGCTGTACCCCTAAACGTCCCATTAGTGCACATTTGTTTATACTGTTGATTAACAGCATGAATGCTTAGGAAATGATGGAGAATGAATGGGAAAGCTGGTTGAAAATCTGCTATTTGGTTGGTTTCACTTACAGGTGTTTGCATTGACCCCAGTAAAACAAATAGTGTTTGACCTATATTGTTTTTTTTTAATACTGATCATTTAAGATCAGATTGAATGATGGCCAGTATAACACCCTTATTAAGATTCAAAATGAGTTTCAAATGTCTGAGAACACAGTGTAAGTGCTTCTGTTTTTTTACTATTATTTTCATTACAAATTTTATTGCCTAACAATTTAATATTATTAACTCACAGATTCTCAGTGTTTGGGATGGCCTCCTTGTGACAGCATGCACTCAAGCTCCATACGTTTGTGCAAAGTCTGATGATCCATGTTGCCAAAAATTGCCAAGTGACCTAGTAATCGTGTGAAATCATTCAGGGCCAGATTTACTAAACAGCAATCCCATAATAGCGCAGATGAAAGAACACAGACACAGCTGGATCATTTGCATAATGACCAATGCAATCTACCAAGAGCAGTGCAAATTAGCGCCTGGTTTAAGACAAGGTTTTCGACTAGCACAAACCTTAGTAAATCACCTTGCATGATTCATTTAAATACTCTCCCATATGTTTTGCGTCTGAAAGGGAAACTCCTACAAATGCATATGCATTAAGGTCAGCCGGAAAAATAACCCTGTCCACGCCTTTTCAGCACTAATTTTTTACCATGTGTCTTTAGTAAATCCTGTAGTTAAAATAGATAAAGTAGTCTTTTAACGCCAAAAGAGGGTTTGCGCTGGCGCAAGCTGTTTGTAAATCTGGCCCATAATGTCATAATGTTTCTTTGTTTTTATTACAGTTTATTTTGGACATAACCCTACTGTATGTAGTACAATTCGTTGACAGCAATTCAGAACTAATAGCTACATTTGCATAAACACTTATTTGCTCACTCACAAAAAAAATAGAAAATGTAAATGATCAATCAACGAAGCTATTGGACGGACACTAGGTCAAGCACAGGAACAGTAATCGGCCGATGCAATTCTCAAAAGATTGTCTGATTGATCAATCTAATAATAATTAGCATGTTTTAATTCTGCATTTAGTGGATTTCCTTTATCCGAGACAACACGTTTTTTGGGAATATCACTATGTTGCATGTGTGAAGAAAGGACATTTTGTGATTTTTGACCTTGGATAAAACCTACAAGCAAGGAAAAAGTATGTCACATAGAGCATCAGTGATTCATTGGATCTGAATTATTCTTCTCCATAAATCTAGACAAGATAGACACACCACTTCCAGTTTCAATATTGTTCCTTTCTTGCTTCATTCCAAGTTATTTTTTCCGATATATACATACTTTCACCGATATAGTAATCTGACACTTGTGATGCAGGCTATTAACACCTATAAACAAACAGTATTGACACAGAGACATCAAAAAACACTTAGTATTTGAAAAGGAAAGCAGGTCAGTGTACCATTCAGCATCATTAATATATTTATCTTGGTTTTATACACGAATATAGTTTGGTAGCGTTATAAATAAATTCTCAGCACCACCTCTCACTCTTATTGTTTCTGCTGTGTGCCATTAAAGACCAGGCTCAGAGGCAAAGGACAATGTGTGAATGCCGAGCATTGTAAGTCACATTTGCATATTTGAGATTTATATTATTCAGATGCTTGACATCCTTTCCCAGAAACCCCCTCCCTCCTTCTCTCTGCCCGACACCCCACCCTCACCTTTTTCTTGCCTTGCCTCTCTCTTTGTTTTCCCCCCTCTCCCCCCCCATCCCTGATAAAAATGATTTCCAGTCACCACACTGCATGCTTTATGAGATGGCCGCCTCATTAAAAAGCGTCTCTGATTAACCTGGATTTCGGCTCCTTTCTTACTTTTTTCTCTCTGCCTGTCCGTCATCTGCGTGATTATTCTTTTCTTTCGCCCCAGTCACCCTGTGCTCTTTGTCACTGCAGCAGGGCACAGCCGTCTGAGCGTCTTCCAGACAAACTGACCTCTAGGGACGTATTGACAGTTTGCGTTACTGAGTGACAGACGTATAGAGCCACAGAGCGACAATGACGGAATGCACAGAAAGCGTTTCCTGTAGTCTCTCTGCAGTTATTTTGCCATTAATCTTAGAGAAGATTCCATTCTAAGATTTGAGATTTTTGGGAGAGGGAAAACAAGGACGTTGAAGGGGGGGGGGGGGGGGGGGGGGTTGCTTATGGTGGTGGAGGGTTTTTTTTCTGGAAAAAGGGGGTGGGGAGGGATCTAATTAATTTTGAAGGATCATCTGCCCCTTTCGTCCAAGGCAGAGAAAGAGGCAGGGCGGGAGACGGAGGGGTGAGCGAGTGGGTGGAGCGAGTCTGAGGGAGAGAATAAGTGAGACAGGGGAAGGCGGGGGGACAGACAGACCCCTGGACTGATTAGAATTCCGGGCAGGTAGCAGGCGGCTGCTGTGCACCCACTGTGGGCCAGGCAGGAAGGAGGGGAATGGCTGCCCACCCGCCCATGTGTGTGTGTGTGTGTGTGGGGTGATCTCTGGGAGCAATTCTTGACGTTTAGGTTCTATGCACTTTTGTTACCTAATTTCACCTCAGATCCCTCCAAAGGCTTGTAATATTTCAGATAAAGTTTTTTTGTTTTTTTGTTGAGAGAAACAACTAAACTCAGATCACAAGTATGTCCAGGAGTTACAGAAATTGTCATTGCATGGTATACACTCTTAGAAAAAAGGTTCAGTGAGGTTGTATATAGAACCCAAGGGTCCTTGACTGGAG
Organism: Romanogobio albipinnatus; assembly: GCA_023566225.1. NCBI lineage: Eukaryota > Metazoa > Chordata > Actinopteri > Cypriniformes > Gobionidae > Romanogobio > Romanogobio albipinnatus. The sequence continues at coordinate 64,316,155 of CM042242.1, read as the reverse complement.
AAATGGATAAATTATGGTTATTCAATTAAAGTTTCAAGAGGTCCGGTCTCTATATTTCCTTCCCAGCAGAGGTCCGGACACTATTTATAGGCTCATATATATTTTGGAATAGTTATACATGTCCATCTATGCACTAGTATTGTAAAAAGGGAGGGGAATCCGAACCAGTCAAGATAGTCATCAAAGATGAGCGTATTAGGATCTCAGAGCCAAAGCAGTGGCGTTGAGCCCATTCATATATGAATATTAAAGTGTTCCTATTATGTTTTTTTTCGAATATTCCCTTTCATGCAGTGTGTCATATCGCTGTTTGTGAATGTAAACGTTCTGGAAAGTTGTAAAGTCGAAAGTGCACGATAAATAACGTTATAGTCTCCCAAAAGAAAGAACTGAATCTGAACCGACTATACGAGTCGTTTGTATTTCGAATCCCACTGTGTGACTGTAGTAAAGTTTGTTCATACGGGAAGAAGGAGGCGGGAACCGGCGAACAATCAAAAGAAGTTTTAATTAAACAAACACAAACTAAAATGGCGGCGACAGCCCCTCGCGGACGACTGTCGCCTACATACAAACAAAACACAAAATGAAAATAATAAGCTGCAGCCCCTCACGGTCGACTGCAGCAACACATAATAAAACTAAAATAAAACATAACACAAAATCCAGGCCTGGTCCTCTCTCGTCCCTCACTGTCGTCGCTCCTCCTTTATAGTCCCTCACTCCTCCGCGAGGGCCGAGATCGCTGGCTCACAGCTGGCGCTCCTCCTCTCTGAACATCCGCCCTCACGGTCCCTCTGCCTCGCTGCTCGCCACAGTGACGGTTCTACGTCACTAGAAAATAAATGTTTTACCGGGTGTTCAAATGACGTAGTTTTGTGTTTTATATTGTATACGTTTCCAGCTAACCGGCTAACTCCCGTTATTACTGTCTTACTGAAATACTTCTGCTCATCATCCGTGGGCCACTATTACCTAAAACTGTGTCTGTTGATGCAGATTGACTGTTGTTCTTACTACTTTGAGTTTTTTTTTTCAAAATGACAAATTACAAACTTTAATGTCACATCAGTCATTCACGTTAGTGCTCGTCTACCTTATGCGCTGTTATTGATACAGTTCCAGCATGTGCATCGCAATAAATTCAAAATATACACATGGGTTTGTAGATGGACGTACACTTGTTATCGCTGATGGTGAGGAATTACAGCTGCAACATCTCATAATGTACCTCAAAATGAGTAGTATATTACTGAGAAACGTCCTGCTCAAGTCGTCCTTGTGATGGAGGTTGCAGGTTGAATAACTAGTTCTTCCAATGTTTCATCATCGGACTCGCGTTCGGATTGATATGGTAAAATCGACGTCATCGTTACTGTCTTTACAGTGTGTAGAATCGCTGAGCTTTAGGAAGGCACCAGAGCTGAAGTTCAGTTATAGTAATGGCCGTTTAGCTTCCGACATGTAGCTGTATGAGGTAGACCAATCACAACAGCCTGGGCCTTCTGGCCAATCAGAGCAGAGTAGGCTCGTGGAAAGGAGAGATTTAAACAGACTGAATCATCGGACGAGTCGTTTGAGAATCATTGAAAAATGTGGTGCTGTTCAATGTATATTATGAGAAAATGTGTTTTTTGACCTTTGATGCATGTAAACCTGGTGTTGGAGACCTCCAAAACAGTACTAGGAACCTTTAAAATACCATAATAGGGGCACTTATACTTTCTTCTATACACTCTTAATATGTAGAGACAAACACTGTGGCTTTGTGACGCTTGTAATCCATTGTTTCATTTGACTCTTCCTACCATCCTGGTGTAGCAACATAGCATGTGGCATAAGGCTGATTGACTGACCAGGGGTTGTTCAGGAAACCTGTATGAAAACAATCATTATTTTTGAAGTTGTTCTGCTGAGCTAGTTGCACAGAAATTATACTCTAATGTAACAATATCATCTAACCATTTAAGACAGAACTACATTGAGCTCTGAGGTTAAGTAACGATATATGATTCTGTTCAAGTCCCAAGTGTTACTTCCATTTTATGCAAATTATGTGTGTTAAAAAACATCAGTGACACACTCTAGCTACACACTCAGACTACTCTATTTTTCGTATATATCTAAATATTTAGTTTTACCCTTGTAAAAAGGAGTAAACCAGCAGCACACTTTTAAAAAGATGACTTGTTATGGAAGTGAAATATTTTTAAATAATAGATTTAAGTGCGAACTGAATGTAATGTTTTCGGACACCTAATTGCATCATAAATGGAATTAATGAAAATGTATTATAGTTTGAATTCACATTGAATGCAATTAGCTTTTTTGACCCACTTAAGTACATGTAATTTCATAATTCTTCTATTGTTTTTGAAATATGGTTAAAGTGTACTTCCGAATGTACTGACAAGCATGTCATTTGATGCACTTATTAAGCATGTGCATAATAAGTGCATTGTATCAAATGATGAATTTAAATGTTACTACATAGTAGTTAAATACGGTTATTATAAAATGGGACCAAATTTGATCTTAATACAACGTGCATATTTTAAGTGTACATTAGTGTGTTAAAGGGTTAGTTCACCCAAAAATGAAAATTCTGTCAGTAATTACTCACCCTCATGTTGTTCCAACCATGTAAGACCTTCGTTCATCTTCGGAACATAATTTAGTATATTTTTGATGAAATCTGAGAGCTGTCTCACTCCTCCATAGGCTTTCAGAGGGACTGAAACTTGATGGCCCAGAATAGTAAGTAAAAACGTCATTTAAGGAGTCCAAATGACTACAGTGGCTCTGTATTAAGTCTATCATGCGACGAAAATACTTTTTGAGCGGAAAAACAACAAAAATAACGACTTTATCCCACTTTTATTGTTGTTCAATTTGAGTCTCTGACGAGAGTTCGCGGGAGTGCCACGACGCATGCGCGAGAACTGAGATTAACCCTACTCCGAAAGAGTGAGCAGCCAGTCAAGTAGTAGTAGAAGAAGAATCTCAGTTCTCGCGCATGCGTCGTGGCACTCAAATTGAACAACAATAATAGTGGGATAAAGTCGTTATTTTTGTTGTTTTTCCGCTCAAAAAGTATTTTCGTCGCATGATAGACTTAATACAGAGCCACTGTAGTCATTTGGACTCCTTAAAGGGGTGGTAAACCACGATTTCACTTTTCTAACTTTAGCTAGTGTGTAATGTTGCTGTTTGAGCATAAACAACATCTTCAAAGTTACAATGTTCAAAGTTTAAAGCAAAGGGAGATATTTGCTTTTAAAGAAATCAATTTCTAAGGACTACAGCAAACGGCCGCTAGGGACTACTACACATTCACCCAGGGTGTGCTGACATCACCAGCCCCAATATTTACATAAACCCCTCCTCCGAGAATATGAAATAAGGGGGGCCATTTTGTATCGCCGCGGGGAATAGTTGTTGTGGTATAGTTAGTAGGCTGGAGTGCTGTTGACAATGCCGACGAAACGCTGTTATTTTCATCCGGATTGCAGGTCCACTTTCTTCAGCCTTCCTAGAGACGGGGCAGCGTTGCAGTGCGTTTAACATACAACGTCATATTCATGTGTGTAAGAGACAGAGGGGAACACGATCGCATTTGCAGCAGATATATGCTGCCCATCATAAATCAAAGCACGAGACAGACAGGGGTCGGAGGAGAAGATCGGAAAATGTGACATAATGGACAATATTCATCTGTATTTGCAATACATGAGCCTTCAGCTGCACGAGACAGGCGGGCACGTGCGGCTACCACGGCACATCTCGCGGAGGAAAGCTTCCACAATCTTCGCGAGTACGGGCTACAACCTGTAAGTGTGATTTATTTTTCGTCGATGTGTTTTCCTGTAATAGTTCGTGTTGTTAATTGTAGCCTACGTTGTAGCAAGAAAGTAAACATGACAGCGCTGTTTGGCTCTGCAAACCAGTTTGTTAAATGCTCATTCATACTTAACGTTATCCGACAAACACCTACCCCCGGTTTCACAGACAACGATTAAGCTAGTCCTAGACTAAAATGCATGTTTGTGCTGTTTTAACTGAAAGAATCTTGCACTGACAAATCTTAAAATATGTCAGTGGCATTGTTTTGTCTCAAGATGCACACCAGTAATGTTTTTTTCTTGGGCACGTTTATAAAAGTCACTTATATGTCCTAATTGAACTAAGGCCTAATCCTGGTTTAGTCTAAGCCCTGTCTGTGAAACCGGGCCTTAATGTTACAAACTGTTTAAAATCTCAACAGCGAACTTGGCATTAGTGTAAATTATTCTTTGATTAGAGCTTTTATGTATTGTTTATCTACAGGCATGCTAAACATGGTTCTGTGTTTGATTTGGATACTATAGTAAAGCCAATGTTTAGTGTCCGTTCTTGCGACAGATATTTGGCAAATCGTTCTAAAAATACAAAAGTAACAGTGCCATTCAGGAGCGATCACTATAGATCCGCAGTCTTTACTCTTGAGGACTGAACAGGTTCTGCTCGATCATCTTCACTAAAATTGTCTGGGTCTGATTCGGGCTCTTGGTATGGTTTCATTGACGCTATTGTACACAAAGCTCAGGCTAGTAGCCTGAGGCTACCTGTAGAGGTAAGGGGCGTGACGCTTTCGAGAAATGTTCACTAGGCGGTTAGCGAATCACAACACACTGGGCCAGCTAACCAATCAGAGCCCATTGCGTATTTTTGAGGGACTGGCTTCACAGAATCCGGAAACCATCAGACCGTTTTTACAAGGAGGGACAGAGCAGTGTAGAATAAAGGTCAAATATATGAAAAATACTGCATTTTTTTAAAAACGAAGCATGAACACATGTTACAGTGCACCCCACAAACACAATCAAGCCTTCGAAAGAGTGTGCTTTACCACCCCTTTAAATGACGTTTTTACTTACTATTCTGGGCCATCAAGTTTCATTCCCTCTGAAAGCCTATGGAGGAGTGAGACAGCTCTCAGATTTCATCAAAAATATACAAAATTATGTTCCGAAGATGAACGAAGGTCTTACATGGTTGGAACAACATGAGGGTGAGTAATTACTGACAGAATTTTCATTTTTGGGTGAACTAACCCTTTAATAACAGTGTCTTAGTCGTGAAAGTGTACTCTCTCTGTACACTTAAGTGGCCTTGCCTTGCCTTTTATTTAATTTATATTATATTACCTGCAAGTAGTTTTTAAAAAATATATTTTTACGATTTGAAGTACACTAGAAGTGCGCATTTCAGTACAATTAATTACACTTCTTTTTCTCAAGGGTAAACATAACAAAAATAACTATTATACAAAAATAACTAATGATTATAAATGACTCGTTTTATATTGTACTGTCATTTTTAAACAATTATGTTCTTCACAATACTTAATGGGATAAGTAGTTAATTCCCTGATAAAATAAAGAATGCAGTCTTGTCTTTTGTTCTGATTTTCATATACTTTTTTGGTTCAAATCAAAGTTAATTTCAAGGCTGGTTGGTTTGGTTCAAGGTTTAGAACTCTTTTCTGAAGAATTTTTGGAAATCCGTAAAAATACTTGCAAACTGAAGGCCACCAAAAAAGTGGGCGACCACTTAGTATGTAATGTTACGCTTGGCGAAATATATGAAATATTCGAGAGGCTAATGGAGTGTTTTGTGAAGCTTTTATGTCTGTTACATCTAATGTACCCCTAAAAAGCTTTTGAAAGATCTTCATACTACACGCCCTAATGAGTTCCTTTTATTAAAGTCCCTCTGCACGCGTGTGTGTGAGTGTTTATCAGGAAACGTTTACCTCCTCTGCCCGTATCAATATGCATGAAGTATTCATTGTTGTCTGTACTGTGTGTCATGCTGCATGGTATAGACAAAGCACCTTTTCTTTTTGTTTATACCGAGAACATGGCTTTGATCATGGCCTCTGTTCTCTGCCATTTTATATTCATATGCATATATTCTGGCAGCGTGGATGGTGATCAAAAGGATGTGCTCACAATATATGCAGTACTGTATGCATCGTGGACTACATTAGCGTTAATTCATCACCTTCTGAGGTCTTGTTACCATGCTGTTGTTAATTAATGAGTATTCTGATGGTGATATGGTATGAATAACAACATTACAGCTACAGTTTCTATAAAATAACACATGGCAATGTAGGACTGCTGGCTGAGGAAAGCATAACTACTGTATGATGTTTGTATGAAACTTTGGTGTGTAAATGGTGTCATATATACGCATCATATATAGCATGAACATGAATGAATATGCGGCTTATTAACAAGAGGTATGGGGCCCGGCGCAATGCGCAAGTGTTTTTTGCTAGTTTCAGCCCGACACAGTTATAATTTCCACGTCCTGCCTGCGCTACGTTGTTTAAATAGCAAATGCATTTGCGCCCATCTGTTCGCTGGTCTGAAAACGAGGTGCGTTGCTATTTTGAGGAACTGAAAACGACTGCGCCATTGACCAACAAAAACCTGGTCTAAAGTCAATAGCGCAATATATGATTCAAAGAGCGCGTTAGTAATATGCGCGTACACGCCATGTAAATAGAGAATCCGCCATGGCGCAAGCGCAACTGGCTTTTAAAGGGAATGGGAGATGAGACTCTGATTGGTTTATTGCACGTTACACCCAAAAAACACCCATGACTCTTTTAGATCATGCGCCGGGCACGCCGACCATTTTTCCCGTCGTTAAACCAGCAAAAGTGAATTCGGGCACGCCCTAAGTGCACCTACCATGTGTGCTTCAGACGATGCACTTTAGATGGTTAAAATAGGGCCCATGATATTACTTGTTTAACTGATAGTGAAAAAGAAGTGCATTTAATTGCATTGAATGTGCACTTGTAGTGTACTTCGTCTTAAAAGTATATTTTTAGAAAATCGACATGCATATAATATAATATTAATCAAATAAAAGGCCACTTAATGGTAATGCTACACTATGCATACTATGTCATATCCGTAAATAAAGGAAAGAAGGGCAGGCTACTGCTATATGCATTGGAAGGTAGTAGCATGAAGCCACAACAGTTGAACAGAGGAAAGTAACAATACCCATAATAAAGCACGAATCAGCATAGTTTGCATTGCATCACATATGCTGTGTATTGACTAGGATCACAAAAGAATATTTATGTTGGTAACAATGCCAGTCTCTAAACCTATTTCCTTGAATATAGCCTAGGCAAGTTATAATAATTTTCTACTGTTTTATTTATTATCTGACAATAAGAAATCATTATGTCTAGCGCCAACATTTTGTAACATTAATTTAAAACAATTGTTTTCAACAAGTCAAAAGAACAGCGGTATATAAGCCACTTACCTTCTCAAAAGACATTTTCCAGCCTTTCAGTCTGCCTTTCTTTCATTATTGGGGGATTTTTGATTATGTTAGTGAGATTCGCACTGATGAGGCAAGCTAACTTTAAAGTACATTTTAAGTTATGTTTTTCATGCTTTAAAGAAGTACACTTATTTTGATGAGCACATGTAAAGTACTTAACTGTAGTGTGTTATTCAATAGTATGGGTTACACTTTATTTTAAGGTGTCATTGTTACAGTGTAATTTTAAGTACCGAGTAATATTAACTAACAACATGTACTTACTATAGGGTTATGATTAGGATTTGGTCTAGGGTTAGTTGCACGCAATTATGCATAATTTACTGTTATTACTATGGTAAGTACATCTAACATAGATAAGGACACTAAAATAGTGTTACCATATTATGTTAAATATAATAATTATTAAAAAATTTACTAAATTGCAACTTTATAATTACAAATGTGTAATGTATAAATATATTTAAATACGTGAAAGAAGTTTCACTAGAAATTACATTTACCTAGCCTAGAAATCTAGACGCACCCTAGCGGCAGTAAATATAATTTGCAGCCAGGGCGTCTAGCAACTCTCCGTTGGCTTGCGAGCTGAAAAAACCAAACTCTAGTCAGGCCAATCACATCGTGTATAGAGTCGGTGGGCGGCCTTAACATAATGACGGCAGAGTTGTGACGGTTCCGTGTGAAATCCCTGCTAACAAAGAACGTTACGGCACTAAAGTCTCTTAAAAAAGGAAGATGTGTTCGGAGTTTTGCCGACCGGATACGGCAAAAGTTTAATCTATCAACTAGCTCCACTGTTGGGAAAACGCATGGGACTCACTCAGCCACAACCCGCTTGTGATTGTTGTCTAACCACTGATAACGCTCTGGTTGGTTGTAGAGCTATCCTATTGCGTACAGAGGGAATTTGAAAGACAACCGTTTATCCCGCCCCTCGGATTGAGCCCTGCCAATGATGTGTTCCCAGACCCAACATCTTGATGTGGGTCTGGCTTGTCAGGCTAGAGTTTACCATAAATGCTTGTCTTTACACTCAGCAGTTTCAAAGACAACAGAAGTAATTATGGAATGACATATAAAGATGCACTTAAGTCCTACTGGGGGTAAAAGTGGGTAAACAGGTACAGCTAATTGCATTTAATATAAATGTAAACTATAATAATTTACATTTAATTGCAACGAACTAACACACAATAAAGTGTCTGAAATCATGACATTCAGTACTTAAGTATATTCCGCTTGCAGTGTAATTACACAAACAAGTACTGGGTAATAGTAATTAACTAAATGTACTTACTAGGGGTGGGAATCACAGGGTACCTGACGATACGATACATGGCTCATGATACCAATAATATCACGATGCAGCAATTTTGACATAATCAATATATTGCTAGACATACTATAAATACTATAATGATATATCACAATATCTGTCTAACTATGAAAACAAAATGCCTGTGAAAAGGTTAAAGGGATAGTTCACCCAAAAATGTAACTTACACCTTGAATACGGAAGGTGGTCTGGCGGAAGCTAGATATTTTACTTTACGATGTGTTAAATATGTTTGAAAAACCCATTGCTTCGTTTCAGAAGGCCTTTATTAACCCCTTGTATGGATTACTTTTATAATCTATAGATGCACATTTTTGGGCTTCAAATTTTGGGCTCCCATTCACTGCCATTATAATGCTTGGATTAGCCAGGACATTTTTTTATGTAACTCTTTAAAGATTGTATCCGTCTGAAAGAAGAATGTCATATACACCTAGGATGACTTTAGGGTGAGTAAATAATGGGCTAATTTTCATTTATGAGTGAACTAATCCTTTAAGTGCAGGTTTTCCAGACTTTGGACTTAAACGTGGCTGGGGCATCTATTATTTTACTCACACTGCTGTCCGCCGTTAATTAAAATACAGATATTTGGCACCAGCGTATCGATTCTCGTATCAGACGGAGAAGGACAATATATTGCCCTATTGAAGTTTTGTCCCACTCCTACTTACTATAGGGTTAAAGTTAGGGTTAGGGTTTGGTTTAGGGTTAGTACTTGTAATTATGCATAATTTGCTGTTATTACTAGGCACATGTAACGTGTATGTAAGTACTCGTTTTTAAAAGTATGCTAAAGTGTAGTTCTTGGAGTTTTTACAAAAGAGAGATCTGAGCCCTATCTAGAATCCAGAATATCTTGTCGATTTTTAGGTGGGCTCTTTTGGCAGCAAGCGAATACCTGAAAATGCACAATATAGCAACTATAGCAGCATTCCGACAGCAACGTGCAAAAACTATTTTGCACAAGCAAACAACTCTTACATTTTTCTTCAGAAATTGTAAAAATATAATCTGACAAGTGAGCTATTTTTAGACTCGAGGTGCATCCCAATTCATGTACTTGTGCACTATTGTATGCCGTTTTGTTATATAAAGAGTGTGAGTAGTGTGTTCACACTGAAAATTCAAAAAATTTGGAAAAAAAAACAAGGAGGTGTGGAATGTTGGACACTTCATGCACTCGGAGGAGCTATCAGACTCCGATGTTGAATGTCAAAATAACTTTATGAATGAACTTGCACACAGTTGAGTACAAAGTGTATAGTGCGTAATTTGGGACCATAGACCGTAAAAAATATGGACGACACGTCTTCACTACTTCCACTGAGGAAAAGTGAAGCCGTCAACGTCCGAATATGGCGCTGACATCTTGCACAGATTTGGGACCGAGTCTGCACAGTAGTGACCTCGGGACCGGAGTCTGTGCAGTCGAGAGCAAGAAGTACAGCCGTGATATCAAAAGCCTGCCCACACTCTCGCAGATACAGAACAATTTATTATGTTGGTGTGAAATAAACAGTTATGGAAATGTAGAAATTAAAGCTAAAGCTCCAATCTCCTCCCAAAAGTCTGTTAGTGCCTCAGTGACTACTTCACTCAGAGAAGCCGTCAATCATGATGTCACACCCCCCGTTTTTATAGCATCAAATAATTAACTAAAAAATTCTGGTCCGGTTCCCGGACACACTGCCGCTCAGTCCTCAGCCAGCCGAGAGGCTCTTCCTCGCGGTGCCATGCGATGGCACTGGACGCTTGGTGGACGGCTTGATCCTCCTCCGCCTCCTGGCAGCCGGCGGTGGCTCCTCCTACTGAGGGAGTCCCGCACTCCCTGCTCCTCCCCTAAATGGCGGATGGCAGCAGGCTCCGGCTCACAGCAAGCGCCGGCGACTCCTCCGCTCCCTCTCAAACGGCAGCCACCCCACCTCGACCCAGGGGCACGGCAGCGAGCTCTCCGTCCCACCGGATCTTCACTCGCTCCAGCACCACCGTCTCGGGCAGCCCCTCACGGTCTTCATCCATCCGTGCTGCCCGACCTCCTCAGCACCGCAATCCCCCTCAGAAGCAAGGGCTCTTCGACAGCATGTTCTTCCTTTCTCCCGGGTTTCGGCACCAATGTAACAGGGTTTGTCCGTATGGGAAGAAGGAGGCGGGAACCGGCGAACATTCAAAAGACTTTAATCAAGTAAATAAATACAATGAAAGTAAACATAAACAAAACACAACTTAAAATCCAGGCCTGGTCCTCTCTCGTCTTGCACTGTCGTCGCTCCTCCCTTTATGTTCCCGTCACTCCTCCGTGAAACTGGACCGGAGTGGTGCACAGCTGGCACTCATTATCACTCGCCACCGGCCCGCTCTCACGGTCCCTCGCCTCCCTGCTTGCCACAGTCTCGCGTCCAATAGAATACATGGAGGGCGGGGGTTATGGGACCAACCACCTGGGGGCGATCGAGACGCTTTGGCTTCAGTTTTTTAACACGAGTGCGGAAGGCTTGTTTTGGACACAACCTCAGTGTCTTTGTAAAACATTACAAAATGCTGTTTTCCCTTAAATGCTTATTGCTAGAAAATGTTGTGCTGTTTGTGTGAATGGGACTGGTGTTGCATGCACGTTGGCGTCTTTGCCATCGGCATAATAAATGTAATAATTGCACAGTGTAGAGATGGTGATGCCCCGGCATCTCAAGTTAGCTGGCAATAACTTAAATAACACATTCAGGGTTAGGGTCAGGGTCAAGAGCTATTTTAGCTTGAGTAAATGTCTGATTGATGTGTAAAACGAATGTGTTCATCCATGATGCTGAAGGATTGCTCTAAGCAGGTGCGGCCTAACTGTGGGAGGTTAGGACGATACCAAAGGCCCTGATCAGAGAGGGGTCCCGACTGGAAACCACCAGCCCGCTTCAACGTTAATATCAGGTTGATCTACAATGCCTATCAAAATTAGTGTCTATCAAATTAGTGTCTTTTAAAATCAGCATCTGGCTGGAATGATGGTGGATGGATTGGGATCACTGTCATTAGTGCGTGATGTTTAATCAAACAGACAGATCATCTCATTTATTTAAAGTAGCCTGTTATTAATGTATACTAACTAACATTTTACATTGAACATTAAGTGGCGTTACAATATCAAATGTGCTTATTTTACAAATGTAAAAAAAAAAAGTAGATAAAATCAAGCACTCCAATGTATTGATATCATAAAACTGCACTGGCCAACAATTTGTAAAAATATTCATTTGACATTTTAGAAGCAATTTACATTTGTATGGTTTCATGATCTCAGCAGCCAATGATATATTGTTGTGGTTCAAGTGAACACACATTTTTGCAATATTCTGGCCTCACTACCTCACTAAGTCCAATCGATAAATGTTTATTTCACCCAAAAATACATTTTGACTGATGACTGTGAATGACCGGAAAAATGAGAAGAACTTTACAGCATTATAATTAATCTAATGCATTTATTAAACTATTAGCTTCACATTTCTGCTTTTCAATCCTCCATAAAATGGCCCCAGTCACTTTATTCTTAAGTGCCATAATCCTTTATGGACTTTTTGTGGTGACCAACATTATGCCACAAATACTTAACATATATTGAACCCACAATGCTATTTAATGTTGCCAATTTAATTTACCTTGCATCGTGATTTACACAATGACCCCGTTGTGTTGGGATCTGCCTAAAATGTCTAGCTTCTGCCAAGTAGCAGATCAATTTGCATCATTTGCGCCACGGATGCACAGCCTTTAATGCAACAACAAGATTTTGCCTTCCTTTTAAAAGTCTGTTTATTTTGCTATCTCGACTATGCTCAGTTCTAAGATCACTTGCATTTGAATATTATTGTAGTTGTATAGCATTGTGTTTGTTTCCTGCTGCTGTGACCCTTTCAAAATAACACATTCTTGGGTCATGACCAACCAGCCGAAAACCACTGCCACAGAGCACCGACAACAATAAAATTAATCTGCTAATTTTTATGCATTGAGACATTTTGTAAGTTGCAACTTGTATTAAATGTCTAGTCATAACAGGTCATAGCCATCCGTTGCACAAAAATTTAGCCAACGCTGGTGGACAAAATACACCATGTTGATGTATACAAAAGTTCATTAATAGTACAGCAAGGAAATATAATGGATGACCCATTAACCCTTATGTTTTATTTAAAGGTACACTATGTAACTTTTGGCGCTCTAGCGGTTAAATAAACAAAACCGCATGCGTGTTGCAGATGAACATTGTAGCCGGAGCTGCGTCTCTCTGTTTGAATGTAATACATATATAACAACATAGCATTCCTTTAATGTCTCTCGATTTCTACTGGTATATTAAGCTCGAGTGTGATGATGTTTCACTGCATGAATTGTTAATGACATATGGGCATTTTGTAATGTTTTCTTACACAATGCTTGTGCCATTGCTGCAATATGGGGAGGATTATTTGTGTGGTGGTAATGCAAGAGCACAAACTCCAGTTAAACTCATGTCATATAGGCTGGTATTCACAGGTGTGATGTATCACAAATAACAACCTTGTTAATCAGAGCACAAGGGAGTGAGTGGCTGATACTGCATCACTGAGAAAGTAAAAAAGGCACAGTAAATCTGTGAGGTTCGGACATGCAAAGTGATAAGACCATCATAAAGACCAAGGTCAGTGGAGCTTTGAAACATTAAAGAGTAAACATTAAAGAGTGAAACATTAAAGAACTGGACTATTTTCTTTAGTCCAGTCAGTGTACATGTTACAGACTCAGAGAGATCTTATATACTACAATATGCGTTGATTTTGCTGTTGTGGGATTCCGTCATTGTAATTTTAGCATGCAGACAGTCTAGTTGGTCTTAGGAGGGGATTGTACTGGCAGCGATTTCCCGAGACAGTGACCAGACATCATTTATTTTCAATGACAGCTGGTGATACGAGCAGCAGTGACCATTGGTGACTGAAGTTGAGCAGAGCAATGCTCTGCATTGAAGTCCCAGTGAACTGGAAGTTGTAACCAACGTTATTTCAGTGATTTGACGTATCTCCGAGAGAAACTGAATACTAAATGAGCAGAACAGAGGGCGTGGTTTGTTTCATGATCTGATTGGAAAACGCACCTCCTCGCCATCTCTGTTTATTAGTAGCTCGCGGGCAGCAGACTGTCAGCTGGATGGGCGTGTTTGATGATGGCACGTCGAAGCTCAAGCCGTCAAACAGACGTCATCAAAAATGGCCTACCAATGTCGAGGGGAGGAGCATTTTCAGATTTTGATTAAAGATTACGAAGCCAAATAATTTTTTGATGAGGATTGACTTGCACGGATGGATTGTTCACCACAAAACTAGCAATTTGCGCTAACAAAGTAAATATGGTCAATTTTGATTTCATGAGGACTTTAAGCGGTACAGTTTTACTAACTATCACAGCAATGCAAGAGTGCACACTAACAAATTTCAGTGTCTCATGGGTGTGATAGCGACTTCTATAGAGAAAGCAACACATACCTGCGCTGCTTTATGAATTGCAGTCTGGCACATTTCAAATGTGAGCTAAGAGTTTGCGTGCATGTGCTTTCGTTAAGTATGGGCCTTATGCTGCTTTCACGTGCTACCGGAATTATCATAAATACGAGTTTCCTAGGTAAAAATTTCACATGAACGCCATCTGATGTCGTGTTTACCACTGGGAAGTTCGGAAATAATTTTGATACCCAAATTCCCGAGATGGGCGTGGGGAGAACTGCTGCACTGTAAAAAAAAATTCAGGTCTCCAATTGAACATTTTCTAGTGACTGATCACATCCAATTTTTTGAGTTGGCCAAATTTAATTGAAATTGCATCAATTCACAGAAATTCAATTTGGCCAACTGAAAAATGTAGATGTGATCAGTCACTAGAAAATGTTCAATTGGAGACCTGAATTTTTCTTACAGTGTGTGGCAGGTGTGGTTTTATTCGTTTTTTCCCCCAAAACAGCTAACGTTAGGTCATCTTGTCTTGACATTAATGTAGTGCATATTTACGAGTAAAATCAAAATCATTTGAAGCATATTGTATGTTTGATACACAGCGAAGATAGCCTGCATTTGACTGAAATTACAGAATCGGCAGAAATCTGGATTGTTTATATGGTTGTCAGTGCATGGGACACTACTTATGATGCTAGTTTTAATACGATTTTTTCTAATAAATAGGCAAGAATAAACCTGGTGTCCACCATGATTCCTGTTCATTCCAACAACAAAGCACTTGAATGCAACAAGCTCGTAATCACAACTTCTAAAGTGGGAATTAGGACATTTTTGAAGGCAGCGTTAATCTTAGGCCCCGTCCACACGGAGACGCGTTTAGCTGTATACATAAAAATGTTGTATCGCATCAGCGTTTCGTCCAGACGGATCCACCGTTTTAGGAGCCTGAAACCGGTATCCCAGAGTGGATGAATCTGAAACCAACACCCTTGCGTTTTCGTGTGTACAGCCAATCCGTATATTTTGTGAAACTGTGATGTCATCACACCACGTCCCGCACGGTAAAAGGGAAACAGCTACAGCCACTGGGCATGCGCACATCAATATTGCGTCATATAATTACTGTATTTGCATTATGGTAAGGGTAGGTTTAGGGTTGGGGTATGTGTAGGCGTTAATAAAACACAACTGGTAAGTAGCACATGTATTTACTATTATTTTATTGTGAGATTTTTGCCTCACTTCGACCGTTGCTGTACCCCTTCTAGCCACAACTCTTCTTCTCCGTTTTTAGTGTATTTCTGTGGCAGAATTACAGCGCCACACACTGGTCTGGCATGTATACTACATCGCTTTGAGTCAGTTTCAGTGTTTTCGTGTGTACGCAGATATTTCTTGAGACAAGGGGAAAAAAAGATTGGATAGAGAAAGCTCTGGCTTCGTGTGGATGTGGCCTAAGATGCATTTGAAGTTGCATGCGGCTCTGCTTGTCACTTAACTATGTGCATGTTTAATTCAGCGAATGGTGTCCAGTTATCATTGGGGAGAAAAATGATTTTTGTATTTTAAAAACATTCTACAAAAAAGTGGCTTCTGGTTCATTTGTCACACTGAAAATGGAAGGTCAAGTGAAGTGCACTGAATTGTGGTATACAGTTTTACATTAGCATGCTCATTTGTTTACTGCACATTTTGACAAATGTAGTAGGCCATATATTGCATATACAGAAAATGTGTATACTACACATAGTATACATAATGCAAATGTCATTAGTAAAATGACATGTACAGCATTATGCTATGACAAACATATCCCTATATAAAAATAGATTAAAAACAAACTAGTTTTACAGGTTTTAAATGCTTTAGAATTCTAGTTAAGAAAATAACTCTTTGATTGCTGGTAAGATTTTATCACTCTCTTACATTCAAACAAGTATTTATTCAATTCTACTCTTCGGTAATGCTGATTATCGTGCGAGATTGACGATAAAGGGGGGGTGGGGGGGATGGCACCTGGCATGTGTTGACGGTTACTGGTTACTCTCCACGCAGACACACACAGCTACCAGGCAAATATGGTGTGGTCTGGCAAAGAGAACAACTTGTACATTCCAGCATGAATGGATATCACAGAACAAGGCTTATGACATTCTAAACCCTTTCACCTTGCTCAAATATATATATATATACATATATATATAAAGTGACCAAACAAGAAGAGAGAAAGTTTTATGGCCGCATGAAAAATTGAAGAGATTTTGAGAATTCAAAGACTGCATTGTTTGTTGAAAGGTTCTCTGTGAAATTCAGTTGCATCTCTGAAGAAAACATTTTTTTTTTTTTTTTTTAATTGCACGCATCTGTGCTGTCTGCTTGAGGCGTGCAAATACAATGGAAAATATGCATGGGCAAATAAAACTAGTATTTGAAGAAGCAAACATCAACCTTTTCAACAAATATTAACATTTTCTAAGGACACTGTGAAATATTAGAAGAAAACAGAGATGACTGTACAGAT
This sequence comes from Romanogobio albipinnatus, assembly GCA_023566225.1. Taxonomy (NCBI): domain Eukaryota; kingdom Metazoa; phylum Chordata; class Actinopteri; order Cypriniformes; family Gobionidae; genus Romanogobio; species Romanogobio albipinnatus. Next base: position 64,299,459 of record CM042242.1, on the reverse strand, counting down.
TGTCATGTCTGATTTCTCCCTGGCAACAAATTCAGCTTGTAACGTGTTGGAAATGATTCTTTCATGAGCCTGTTTGATTAAAGCAGTAAGCAGATCCACTTAAACATCTAAATTAATAATTTATTACAATGCACTTATTGTGTACATTTTTAAATTGTACTTTTTTTTTTATTTATTTAAATACCTGAATGTAATTCCATCTATAATTAAACCTTAAGTCCGAAGTATACTTTGGAGTCCTGTGACGGTCCGCGTGATGCAAAATTTTTGTGCCCATGCGAATATTGAATATATATTGGACCCAGTGGGACCCAGCCATTCAAAGCCTTCTGTTCCCTATGGTTAAAGGCTGATCCTAAGCATTAAAAGAATAGTTCATTCACAAATAAAAATGTTATTATTTACTCGGTTACAGTATGTCATTCCTAACCCATATGCTATTATTGTTTTGTAGATTTTTTGAAGAATCTTCCATACTGCGACAGAGACAGAAACACAATAAGTGTCATAAAAGTTGTCCATATGGCTTGGCGCTTAATTCAAAATCTTCTGAAGACCTGCGTTTTATTTTTTTCCATATTCAGTTGGAAACTCCATATTAATGGTTAAATTACATTTTTAGTAATCAAAAAGAATGTCTAATTAATTGAAATCATGAAACATACAATTTAACAACAAAAATTACGTGTTTAGGGTATTTTTTTCTTCTCAAATTCCTTTTTTTTTAGATTTGTTTTAGATTTTCTGTATTCCATTTGAATGGTTTAATTACATTTTAATAATCAAAAAGCATGTCTAATTATTGAATTCATAAAAAATAAAAAAAATAATTAAAAAAAATATATATATTTTTTTTCAGATATTCTGTGTTGAGTATTTTAATTTTCTGGCTAATCAAATGAAGGCATAACACATTAAATTAATTAAATTTTTTAATGATATGAAATGAAACAAACTTTTTTGTCAAACAAAGTGCACAACTTACTTTACTGTTAAAATTAAAACATGGAAGAAAAATAGTGATTAATCCTTAAAAAAATTAAGTTTTAATATGTTTTTATTATTATTAGTGTTAGTATTATTATATTGGGACGTGGCTAAATTCTACTGTACAACAGTGATATATTTCTGTCACAATTTCTTCAAGTTGAATCAAACATTTGTTTTGACGGGTTGCCGTAAAGACCTTTGTGTGTTTCAGATATGGCTTATCTATGGATAATGCTTGTGAAGTGACTCTCAGAGCGACTCTGGAGATGAAGTTCATGCATTCATGTCCTCATAGTGAGGCGGCAGAGGCTGAAAACACAGCGAGCGTCACATGTGCTTCAGTGTGTGTGTGGGAAATGATACAGCGCGTCTGCACCATTCATTCTCACAGAGACACACACAGAACATGCAGGATTCATATTTATATAGTAGGGCTGGGTAAAAAATATTGATTTCTCGATTTTAATCGATTCTCATTTTTATGAAACAATATAGATTCTTAAATCCCAAGAATCGATTAGTCGTCCTGTTTTCAGTTGATGAATGAAAGGAACATTGTAGCGCGCCTCCCATCCAATAAATCACAATAATATTTGTGCTTTAATACTATTGATATGAAACAAAGTCTCAGATTTCAAATTACGTTCATTTTATTACGAAATTCAAAAACATAAATACCGCTTTGGTCGCTCTGCCGCAGCTCAGCTCAAGAGAAGCGGCAGCGCGGACTGATCTGCTCTTCCACCTTAATACCAGTTACAGCACGAAATAAACATGAATGAACATCTGAAAGTGTGTTAAAAGATTGAGTACAACTTACCGAAATCTGTATCATGTCACATGGAATCACTCGATCAGTGTTTCAACTGTGGAAAGACATCAGTAAAACAGCTTGTAATGTCACATTTACCTCAGAAAAACCATATCCAGTGTCCATAAACTCGTTAGTCAGCAAGAAAAAATTACTCTAAAAAGGGGCATATATGCTAAATATAAGCACCATATTACATATTCATTATAATTTGTAATGTTCTTCAATATTTATGCATGTATGTATGAATAAATCTGGCAAGTTTTTATGACAGCCACCATTTAAATGTTTACATTTCAAAAAAGCGAATTGGAGTAGAAATATGATTTATATAATTGTAAAGTTAATATTCTAACTTTATTATTTTATATATATATAAAAAAAACATAATTGAGTGTAATTTAAGTGTTTGTATACAAATCAGTTAATTTTTACCTTCAATATTATACTGACTCCCATAGTTTACAGCATTAGTTCAGAGATTTGTTTTCCTTGTGAAAATGTGCCATGTATTGTACCTGATATATATCCAAAATAATCGAATCGAATTGCAAGCTTGTGAATCGAAATCTAATCGAATTATGAAATTTGTGTCAATACCCAGCCCTATTAAATAGTCTTTTGCAGTTTAATATTCACAGACACTAGTCTATATCGCAATTTGGTTAAAGTGCATTGACCTTCTTTTTTATTTATTTATCAAAAATTCAATGAAATTCCACTTTATAAATTCTGTTTTTATGACTGGATTCCACGATTCCGTCCTTGTTTTCTGCATAGTGGAAATTTTCTGCCATCTCTGCTAAAACTGCTGTCAAAACTTTCAAACTGTCATGGAAAAGAGCTGCATGAAGGTTCTTCAAAATGTCTCCTATTGGGTTCCTTAAAAAAATACAAAGGCTGTTAATATGCACAGTATGCACGCTTTCTAAATGTGTTCTTGCATTAAAAAAACCCCCATGAAAATCAAAATCAAGGTCTATTAGCTTTGAGCCATCATAGTGCACTCCAAACGTTGGCAAAATAAACTTTTACACATTTTAAATGTACAGGACTCATCTTGTTCACAGAGGCATAGACACACTGTACGGACAATAAAAAGCTCTCTCATCCCCATAATACCACCTGTAACTGACAAGCAAATTAGCAAGTAACAAATTCCTTCCTTTGATTGTTTAAAAAAACACAATCTCTTTGGATATGTTAAAAATGCTCATTGCGTGAGATGCAAAAAAAACCTGCTAGACATGACGGCAGTGACTAAAGCCATCTGTACACAAACACTGACTGACCATAGCTGTGTTCAGAAAGAAACACTCGCGGACTGCTTGCTGTAGTATGAACGTTTTTTTTCTTTCTTTTATAAAAATGGTTAATAGTGATATTACCTAAAAAGTCATAGCATGACCTCATTATATGTGTGAATGTTTCATTTAGTGATTGAGCGTTTTGTGTAAAACTATCCCAAAAAAGTTTTTATTATTTTAATAAAAGTGTGCTCTTTTGTGTATTGCACATCAATTAAAAAATAGTGCAGGTGTGCAATGCAAAAATTGATGCTGTTTATGGTTGCCAAGCAACACGGCAATGCTGCATTAATATAAAATTTGATTGATGTGTGGTCACAGGTGTGCTAATATCGCTGTGCGAATTTTACAACGGCTTTCAAGTGTGCCTCATCCAGAGTCGGATCTATCTGTTTAATCACATGTTCCACCCTAGCAACTATAAGATGTTTGTGCTTTCAGTGATAAAATGATTGTCTTTCGTCATCCTGATGAATGCCGAGGATATTACAGAAAGAATAATAGCGAGATGGAGGTTTTTGAGAATAGCACCACAGCTGCTGTTTTGACTCGATGGATGGTGACTGTGACCTACTGATGCCTGATCCATTCACAGAGCCAGAACATGGGCATGACACAATGGTCTAGACAAAGACTAAATCAAATCTTAGGCTAACTTCACTCACTGCATGATGAGGAACGAGAGAGGGAAAGGGAAAGCAGTTGCGTTAGATGAAGGTAAAGGGTTATCAAATCTCCAAGGACTGTCTTTTTTAGGGCTTTACATATGAAATGCTACGGCCTGACAGTGTCACACTGTGCCTGTCTGTCCTCTTCCTTATTTTGAATGTGGGTTACCCCTTGCAAAAAATTCTTGTGGAAGAGCAAGGCCTGTAAAGTGCTTCAGGTCGATGTTTGATACTTTGGAATTATCAGTATTATTGTGTCACCAATAATTAGGACTTAAAGTCAGCATGAAACAGAAGTTGCAATCTTTTCTTCCCTATTGTGACCAAGCGTGCCACACAAGTCCTGAAACGTGATCGCCCCCAGGTGGCTGGATGCAGTATAGCTCATAAACTCCGCCCTCTCCATCTAATCGAATGGGACATAGACAAACGAAACAATCAAATTACAAAGATGGGTTCTGTCATTTTAGGCAGTTTTTATCACGATGAAGTTAGTTCAAGTGTTCGGTCTTTAAATTTAGTTTTAGTTAGTTATTTGATGCTATAAAAATAGGGGCGTGACATTACGATTGACTCTGAGCACAGTAGTCACTGAGGCACCAGCAGACTTTTTCCGGGAACTTCGGGAGGAGATTGGAGCTTTAACTTTAATTTCTACATTTCCATAATTGTTTATTTGACAAAAAGTTCAGGGGTGTGTGATTGATTAGACGGGAGCAGTCTATGGGCGGGACCTTGATATCACGGCCATATTTGGACACTGACGGCTTCACATACTCCTAATCATGCCCATATACCGATTGGCTTCATCACTCTGTCTCCTCTCCACCAATAAGATGGTGTGCGGTGGGCGTTCTGGCGCAATATGGCTGCCGTCGCATCATCCAGGTGGATGCTGTACATTGGTGGTGGTTGAGGAGATTCCCCCCCTTCCATGTAAAGCTCTTTGAGTACCCAGAAAAGCGCTGTATAAATGTAACAAATTATTATAATTAATTATTAAACAATCAAATATGTACAAAATTATGTGAAAATGCCCGTCTTGGTGAGTATTCAGATAAATACAGTCAGAAAGTAAATAGAAAACACATGTTGTGTAACAGTATATTGGATCTGTGCATTGAATTTCTTGACATCAAAAATGAAGACAGTAAATCGTCTAGCACAAACCTTTGTAAATCACCTTGCATGATTAAAGGTCCCGTTCTTCGTGTTTTTTGAAGCTTTGATTGTGTTTACAGTGTGCAATATAACATGTGTTCGTTTCGCGTGTAAAAAAACACAGTATTTTTTACACAATTTACTCATCTGTATACCGCTGTTTTCACTGTCCTAAAAACGGCTGATGAGTTCCTTGTTCTATGAAGTCCCTCCTTCAGAAATACGTAACGAGTTCTGATTGTGCCAGCGGTTCCTGTGTTGTGATTCGACAGCAGCTTAACGCACGTAACTTGCACGGAAAGGTCACGCCTCTTAACGGTAGATGTATGCGCTTAATGATCTCTACAGCGTCCCTGGGAAAGCCAAACAAAGGTGATTTGACTCCGGGATGAAAATAACAGCGTCTCGACGACATGACGACAAACACAGTCAAACGCAACAATTCCTTTTCTCCACGCGACCGTCCTCTTCTCCACGGGGGACAGCAACAAGACCACGCCCCCTTTTTTCGCGTATTCTTGTGGGCGGAGGTTAGTCTGTTCTACTGTTCTACTGACGTAATTAATGAAGGAAGTACCAGGATGTAGTCCAAGCCGGCCGTTCGCTGTAGGCTTTGAAAGGGAACTTCTGTTAAATAAAATATCTCGCTTGGCATTGAACTTTGAGCTTTATAATTTTACAGGTATTATTTATGCTCTAACAGCAACATTACACACTAACTAAAGTTTGAACAATGGGATCACGAAGAACGGGACCTTTAATTTAAATCAATCATAAATTTTGCACCTGAAAGGGAAACTCCTACAAATGTATATGCAATAAGGTCAGCCGCAATAATAACCCTGTCCACGCATTTTCAGCGCTAATTTTTCACTGTGTGTCTTTAGTAAATCCTGACAGTAGTTTTATAACGCCAGAAGAGGGTTTACGCTGGCGCAAGCGCAAGTAAATCTGGCCCTTAAAGTGACAGCAGCCTAATAAACCTGCTGCTGTGTGTCTTGACTGAATAACTTTTGTAACTTTAATTGTATGCATTAATCTGTATTTACCATCCAGTGTTATTTTACATTGGATTACTTTCATTTCTGTAGTATTTCATAGCTGAATACTACTGTTAGACCCACCTGAAAAAATTAAAGCCATGTTTATTAGGGGCCAAGCACCGAAGGTGCAAAGGCACCTATTGAAACCGTTCCCGTTCCTATTATTCTTCTTCTTCCGTTTCTTCTTCTTCTTCTTCTTCTTCTTCTTCTTCTTCTTCTTCTTCTTCTTCTTCTTTTTCCGCCACGAAGTCTATGGCAGCCCATAGAACCGTATGGTAAAAAGTTATGAAATTTGGCACACTCATAGAGGACAGTCTGAAAAGTCACCATAGCAAATTTGGAGTCTCTAACTCAATCCCTCTAGCGCCACCATCAGTCCAAAATTGTACTCATGTTTATGCTAATAACTTTTGAACCATAAGGGCTAGAAACAAAAAATTTTCCTCTGATTCCTTGGCTCAAGACGATTCGAATGCACCATATGACGTAATTTTCCGTCATAATAATTTTCCCGCCATTTTGTATTTTCCGAAAAACCTACTTTTGCGAACTCGTCCTAGACGGTTCATCCGATTTGCACGAAAATTGAGCCAGATCATCTTCAGACCTTGCTGACAAAAAATCTTGCAAATCAAGTTGATTCGTTAAATTGTTTTTGATAAATGCGCAAACAAATTTTATGTAGCTGTTGCAAAAACACACTTAAGGCAATATCTCCGCAACGCTTTATCGTATTCGAACCAAACTTGGTACATGTCATCAGAAGCATGACCTAAGGCAACATGCAGCGTTTCCGCGCAGCGCCACCTACTGGTCCGGAGATACAAAAAATGGCTGTTTTTGCTTATAACTTCTGAACCGTTTGTCCAAAAATCATAAAAAGTTGTCTTGTTAGATTCAAGACGGCATGCCGAGTCGTCTGATATCCAATTTTACCATTTTGGCTGTTGGCCATTTTGAATTATGTGCTAAAATGCTGTATTTTATGATCGCATGAACGGATTGTTACGAAACTTGGTTTGGGTCATCAGCACGATGCCCTGAAGTAGCCTGAGAAGTTTTGAAACAGCGCCACCTAGTGGAGAATTCTTTTTCCCAAACACTTATAACTTTGGGTGGGGTTGACTTATTTTCATGGGAGTAACTTTTTATGATTCCTTGGCTGAAGCCGATTCGATTGCACCCTATGACATCATTTTCCGTCATTAAAATTTTCTCGCCGTTTTGTATTTTCTGAAAAACCTACTTTTGCAAACTCATCCTAGACGGTTCATCCGATTTGCACGAAAATTGAACCAGATCATCTTCAGACCTTGCTGACAAAAAATCTTGCAAATCAAGTTGATTCGTTAAATTGTTTTTGATAAACACGCAAACAATTTTTATGTAGCGGTTGCAAAAACACACTTAAGGTAATATCTCCGCAGCGCTTTATCGTATTCAAACCAAACTTGGCACATTTCATCACAAGCATGACCTGAGGCAACATGCAGCGTTTCGGCGCAGTGCCACCTACTGTTCCGGAGATACAAAAAATGGCTATTTTTGCTTATAACTTCTGAACTGTTTGTCCAAAAATCATAAAAGTCTTGTTAGATTCAGGACGTCATGCCGAGTCGTCTGATATCCAATTTTACCATATCGGCCATTTTGGCTGTCGGACATTTTGAATTATGTGCTAAAATGCTGTATTTTATGATCGCATGAACGGATTGTTACGAAACTTGGTATGGGTCATCAGCACGATGCCCTGAAGTAGTCTGAGAAGTTTCGAAACAGCACCACCTAGTTGAGAATTTTTTTCCCCAAATGCTTATAACTTTGGGTGGGGTTGACTTATTTTCATGGGACTAACTTTATTAGTCTCCTGAATCCTCACCGAGTCCAACAATACCAGACTTGCTAGGTTTCGGCATATGGTTTGTTCAGCGTTGTAATTTAGCCCTTTAAAAACATTAGCTGATATCTTCAAAACCGCTAGTCCAATCGAGACGAAACCAGCTTCGGAAACATAGGTCGATAGCCATGCGGTACTGCCCAAATGTCAAAATATTGATAGTAAGGGGGTGTAAAATCCAATCAAAGTCAGGTGTCAGTCATTTTTCATGTGTTTTTTCATATAAATGTCTATAACTCCAAAATGAAACAAGATATTTTCACCAAAATTGACACAGACATGTATGGGCTCACTCCGAGGACACATAAAAAAAATGGTAGGATTGTGCCTCTTGGTGGCGCTATAATAGAACAAAACATGAAATTCCCATTGACTACAATGCAGTATTATGATATAAAATGCTACACTTTACAAATTAATTGGTGTATCATTACGAAACTTGGTATGTGCCATCAGCACCATGCCTTTAAGGTACTTAAAAGGTTTCAAAACAGCACCGCCATGTGGTCCATACATATAATGAAAAGGCCTCTTGAGGCTAGATCTCTGCAATGACATATTGACACTATATTGACACCCTGCTTTGATATATTGACACCAATCTTTGCATGTGTCATTGTTCCCTTATTCTGACCACACCACATCAATTTTGTAACTGTGCCACCTATTGGTTGAAAGTCATTAAATCATTATTATTGACTGTATTTATCATTTTACAGCTATTTTGCCTAAAATCACCTTAATAGGTCTTTAATTGCTCATTGCTGCGGTTGATCTGACACTGCCAGCCATTTTGGCATGTCTTGTCTTCTTCTTTGCGCTTGGCCCCGATAATGGCTGCTTGCAGCTATATTTTCCTTTGTCTCTTTATTCTATTGTATTTTTTGTGCTATTGTTTGCAATTTGTTTATTTGTTCTTATGTTATTACTGACTGTTTACTTGTATTTTATTTTTGGAAATGTAGTTCAACGATTCAAATAAAGCCTTCTTGTTCTGTGTGTAAGCTATTGCAACCAAATTACCCAAATTATCAAATAATTATAAGATAATAACAAATTATATGTATGGCGGAATATATATAGCAGTTTTCCCAGTGGTATCGAAAATGGAATCAAATATCGATATTTTTCAAGGTATCGTATCGAAGTTGGAAATTCCCAAACACTATATCCAAGTGAAACTGCTTCTCGAACGAAAAAAAATGTAGGGCGGAACTTAATTTTGTTCATTTTGTTGATTGGATGGTGGTGGTGGTTTGCTATTGGTGGATCTCATGTGAGTGACAGGTTGCCCTGTAAACACGTCATCAGAGACAAGAAGAGGGAGGGAGAGGTATTTAGATTAAAGGCACATGAATTAAAAAATAATGATGTGCATGGATAAAACATTTATGATAAATGCTGCAGTTTTCCATTTAAAAAAAAAGAGTAACAACATCAGTGAAGAATAAACTTGGAATATAGCACCCAAATAGTTTGGCCCACTTTTGTGATACTTTTATGGTCCACTTATGATCTTTGAAGTTTCATTAATTGTCTCAAACATCTAAATTGTTTCATTAATAGTAGTAAATAATATATACAGGATTTTAAGTTTTTAGGTGAACCAAACCTTTAAAATAGAGTGTGGTATAACAAGGTGCCTATTTGCCCAATGTAAGCTGTACACACCACTTGTGTTGCTTTGAGAGAGTTTGGGATCCTGTGTTTGGAATAGAAAACTGTCATGACTTATTTTATTGATGTGCCCCCAACTTAGATATGGACTCTAAGAAAGAAAAAAAAAGAGAAGATAAATATGACATTGTCATGTCAGCCATGTGTGGTCATCTTGTAAATAAGATCATTTCAACAGTTATCTTCTCAGAGTTTAATAACGCTTTTTTTTTTTTTTTTTGCATTTTAATTCTAATGTATGTAAAGTATGTCTTAATATTTCAGACTGCAAACCAACTTTGCATCATGAAAAAGATGTTAAGATCATTAATTTCCTCATGTGTTTATTCATTTATTTATTCTCATCTCAGTATCCTCTTCTCAATTTTGCCATTTCATCCGAATATCAACATTTCTAAGATGTAGTCAGTTGAAACAGTTTTGAGGTTAATTCATCTAATCTGTGGAAAATAATGATCTGAAACACTGTATTATGTTGAATATCAAAGTGTTTTTTGTGTCTATTTGTTAATGAGGGATTTGTGGACACATTTATGTGCTCTGTCCCAGAGAATTGGGACAGAAGCAGCCGAGTGACGTGTTGTTATGAGGGGTACTATTTTTTAATTTAATACCTATTGTAATTCATGGAGTTATTATTCATGATTCATAATTCCATGAGTTAGATGGACATTTCAAACATCTTTGATATGCTTAAAAACATATAGGCTAATTGAGGGAAATCATTGTGTTGCTATTATGGCATATCTAAAGTTAAAATATGGGCAATTAAATATGTATATATTCATATGCCTGTATATAAGTCATAGAATAAATTTACCTTTCAGATGAGTATCTTTTTCTGGGATTCTGCATCGTCTGGCATTGGCTATTCAATTATTCATCTAAATTGTCAAAACACAAATCAAAATAGATGATTTATTATTTTATTTCAGCATCGTGCACATGCTAAACCTACAGTATATCGAAATGTTACAATTTAAAAATAAATACACATTGTTCTTAAGGGGGCATTTTCCCCATCAATATTTCAATACAGCATGTAGGATGAGTATTCCATGTAGCCTATAGAGAAAATGCGCATGATTTTCAGCATTTGCAGTGTAAACATAATGCATAGTGAAATTCATAACATGCCTAGAGAGTAGACGCTTGGTACCAGCCTTGCATGATCCAAGTTTGAATTTATATGGAATAAAATAGGGCTGACTTCTTTAGTTTAATTGGTGAAATAAATCAACATACTCACTTATCTATACCTCAGGAGATGGAGGTGTGTGTGTGTGTGTGTGTGTGTGGGCATGTTTTTGTGAAATATCAGGACACAAATGTGTATAATGACATGGGTATGACATAGATATTACAAAAAGAGGGTGAAATATGAGGACGTTCCCCATGTCCTCACTTTTCAAAATGCTTATAAATCACACAGAATGAGTTTTTTTTCACAGAAAGTAAACTGCACAGTCTCCTGTGAGGGTTAAGTTTAGGGATAGGGGCAGTGTAGGGGGATAGAAAATACGGTTTGTACGGTATAAAAACCATTACGCCTATGGAATGTCCCCACATTTCACAAAAACACCCCTGTGTGTGTGTGTGTGTGTGTGTGTGTGTGTGTGTGTGTGTGTGTGTGTGTGTGTGTGTGTGTGTGTGTGTGTGTGTGTGTGTGTGTGTGTGTGTGTGTGTGTGTGTGTGTGTGTGTGTGTGTGTGTGTGTGTGTGTGTGTGTGTGTGTGTGTGTGTGTGTGTGTGTGTGATCGGCTGTGGTGTGGAAAGGATGGGTGTGTCTGACGGACTGACCATTCTTTTATCTCTTTCTTGCATAATAACACCTGGCCCAGTGAGCATATGATTTCTCCTTTGGCAGAGTTTGACCCTGTAATTGGTGGTGAAGTGTGTCCACAAGCCTGTCACAAATGTGTCTGTGTGATAACCCAGAGGGAACTGCTTCCTGCCTCCATAGCTATTGACAGGAAGTTACAGAGTTACAACCATCTCTTCATAGGTTCACAAAGTGCAAAGAATGGAGGACTGGGGTTTTTCATAATGAGACATGGTGGAAAGATCTGTGTTTTTAAGATCTATGTTTGCCTTGTTTTGGGTTTATGCCAGTGTACTAATTTTGCTTTAGGGATGCATTAATTCTGATCATAAAAAAAAATAGAATTTTGACAAATATGATTGGGATTATAAATGCAGTCACGAATGATATGTATAATATGAGTGCCTTCCTTGTCCTAGTTTTTGTGAGCATGAGAGCATTAATACAGAGATGCTATAAAAGTGTCTCTTATTTAAACTTCAATGGAAAAAAGTATAAAGTTATTAAGTGTGCATGAGAAAGTCTGCATTTTCATTATTAATATAAAAATTATGCATACTAACCCTCAACCAAACCCTAATCCTACCATAACCCTAGTAAGTACATGTAGTTAAGTATTATTACTCAGTACTTAAATATATAATTACACTGTAACAATGACACCGTAAAATAAAGTGTAACCAAGTAAATACTGTTTATTATTCCTATGTCATTTTACTTTAGGGCATATAAATGATGATTTTTTTTTTTGCACCAATCATGATTTTTCATTCGTTGGAAATGTTTTTCTTTAAGTAAATGTATTTGTTGTTTATTTGCTCTATTTGCGGAATGGTCTGACTTTAGATTTGTGAAATTAAGCTACATAAGACACGCCTGAACAAAACAACTATGGTACACTATTTTCTCTGTTCTCTTCTTATTTTATGTGTCGTAACCATTTAATAAAAGCAATAAAGCTAGTGTTTACAGTGATTTTACAACATGTTAGGAGTACCTAACAGCTGATCTAAAATCTTTATAAACCATGTACTGTATGGGGCTTACTGCTTTACTTTGCCGTAGGCAGAGGGTGAACCCATTACAGGCTAAAGCTTTAAGTTTAAGAGCCTGTTATGAGACGCTTTTGTTATTTGTTAAAAGAGTTTGTTCACCCAAAAATTGCATTCTGTTTTCAATTACTCACCGCTCCAAAGTTCATTTTTGAAACACAAATGAAGATAATCTTAATGAAACCTGAGAGATTTCTGTCCCTCCATTGAAAGTCCACACAACCAAAACTTTGATGTTAGTTAGACATTGTTAGCTGGTGTTAGTTGAAGTTAACAAAGAGATCGCAAACAAAAGTCATATGAATTGAGTGGTTTAATCTTCTGAAGAGTCTTCTGAAGGGACACAATCACTTTATTTGACGAACAGATTTAATTTAGGCTTTTTTAAAGATTGATCAATGCACATACTGTACTGTACATAGAGCACAGCAAATATAAGCAATATAATGAACAACAACGATCCAATCGATTTATGATGGACAAGTATGGAAATAAATGAGGAAAAAACGTCTTAAAAAACACTCTTGTGCACTGGCACTACTTTCTTCGCCGCTGATTCAAATCTGCCATTGATAGTAAAGTTATTCCTTTGTCACTTTAATGACTTCAATGGCCTTCTGTAAAGTTTATTAGTTGAGTAGAGTATTATGAGAGAGAGAGAGAGAGAGAGAGAGAGAGAGAGAGAGAGAGAGAGAGCACGTTCTTACCATGCGTCTGTCACACCGTGTCTACACCGGACACGATTGGCTCAATGCGACGCAACAAAAGACAATTATAATCAGTGATGTTGTCTACCCTGGATGCAGCGCAACGTGACAAATCCCTGACAGTAAAGTGATGCCTCATACTATTTATGACGTACTGGCATGAAGGACAAATGCTTTGCAACGATTGCTTTGTCACGTCCGGTGTAGACACGGTGTCTTTCTTCAGATCAACTTTGAAATGTGTTTAAAAAAAGTATGCCTTGTCAACCAAGTAAGGCGATATCTTTGTCATAGCATCCTTACAAAGGAACAGGGGATTTATAATGAATGGCGTCAGCGCTAAAAAGTGCATCGATCTCTATGAAGGGAATCTTTATAGTTATCGTCCTTGGTGTGAACGGTCCTTCCGTTGCCCCCACGTACTGGCACAACAATGTAACCGCGGAGTGATACCAGGGATTGTCTTAATATAGGGACATGAGGTCTGTATCTCTTACCACCGGAAAAAGCGCAACGGCTAACTAGGATCATGTGAGACACCTCAGCCTATCGTGTGATTGCAGTGACGTCAGTGCCCGCCTTTCAGCGTTTTATGACAGTCACTTATAGTTTTAATCAGTTTCTTGTGAATTGGGCGCATAAAACTACATTTAAAATTACACTAAAACTTAATTGAAATTTGGACATTTTTAATTAATTAAAATTATAGGTTTTTTTAACCTTCATTCATTAAAAGCGTTATATCATCTTGATTAGGCACACATAGTCATAAATCATTGCAATACAAGTCTAACCTAACAGCTATTTTCTCTTTATTCATCAAAATTAATGGGCAATTCCATGCAAAGGTCATCTTTACCATGAAAAAAAAAAGTTGGCCACACACAAACAGACTTATTCTTAAAATGTTTATTTGGGTCTATACTTTATTGTATGTAACCATTCTCATTGAATTGTTTAGATATTTACTGTTTTATTACATCATATACAAGGTGTGTGCCAATGCAAGCAGAGTTTTTAAAATGTCTGTGTTTTACCGTTTTCAAGAGAGGGAATAGATAGACTCAATGGTTCAACAAAATGTTATTATTTGTCGATTTCCTGTTGAACAAGGGGATGATTATGCATTGTGTACACTTAGCTTGCTTTAACAGTAAAGCTCTAGAAATTTATAAGCCTCTTGTTAAATGTACACAATATCAGCATCATATGCATACATGCAGTTACATCAGGTCTTATCATAACTGGTAAAACCTGAAAGCCAAAGAAAAAAAACATCAGTATTTTTTACTTTCTTTAGACAATATACAATATCACTCAATTACTATCTTACTATTAAAGGCACAACATGTAAGATTTTTGGATTCAATTATCCAAAAACCACTAGAACAATGTTATATATTTTGTCAACTTACTCATTGTAAAAATTGTTTCCAAGAATGTTTAAATCCAAATAAGCAATTTTAACCAGAATGCGTCGCCTACCAATGACATCATAACCGTGTTACCCTCGATTTCCCTTCATTTTATTTTGTAGAAACCATGGAAACACCAAAGACGCTTTAATATATGATGTGTTTTATTAGACAGGTGAGCAACTGTTTGGAGACATTCATCGACAGAAAACGAATCATTGTTATACAGTTCAACACAGTTAGTCTTATTGTTTAAATCTCGTTTTCTTGATTTACAGCGAGTACCATGTTTTACCATGCCTAATATCGATCCAGCTCACTGCAGTGTGAACAAGTGTCTTATTGTAGCCGCCAAGCGAACGCACAGAGTGGCATTATAACAACTTTCAACACACTCAAATGTATAATATGATAAAACAGCGCTGCGTTACTCCACATACGCTTGACCGGAAGAAGCCTAAGCGCTCATCTGCGGCTGAATAAAAGCTCAGTGAAATCAATGCGTCATCAAGCAATATAAGTGACCTTTACATAGAAAAATTACATATTGTGCCTTTTAAATACTATGGTAATGCTGTAAATGAATCCTATCTGTCGCAACATTCCCCTCTCTTATAAAGTAACCTTTTTATCACAGTGAAATCTACATATCGTTCCCAACAAAGGTATTGTTCAGCGTAAAACATGTTGAAGATTAGCATACAGGCTGTTGATTCATTAAATGATAACTAAATGAATTAAATGAACTATTTTCTCACAAAAGCGTATTATTTTAGTGTAGCCTCTTCTCCATTGACATCCATTAAAAAAACGGCCTCTGGTCTCCTTCCCTGCGTACCAGCGTTAGCATTATGCTTTTTTGGCCATAGGCTTGCCTTCCAATGGCTTTGGTGATACACGCGCTGAAACTGGTGGAATATGCGCTGAACTGAGCGCTCCTGGAAGGCTTCAAGGACCGTAATTAACTGTTATATAAAATTAACAGTCTTTGTTTTTTGGGTGTTTGTTGCTTGTTGATTGCTTGCTAATTTGATGCAAAAAACATGTATTTTTACTCAGAAAAGGATAATTCTCCCATGTTGCACAGCTTGTCTTTAAAAAAAAAAAAAAGCCATGCAATAAATGTTCTCTCTGTTTTATTTGCAGGGCGACACTGATTCTGCATGAGGTTAGATTGTGGCCGGACCGAAATGAAATGAGTGGCTAACGACTGACCTCTTCCGCTGCACCACCACCACCAGCAACCTGTAGCATCTAACCAGTGCCTCTTCACCAGCCTGATACACAAACGCACCCACATACACACAATTACCTAACAGAACACCATCAGACTGTAAGTGTGCCCAGCTTCAATTCATTTCTCTCTGGCTGATTAATGCTTAACATCAGACCGTTTTTCAGGCTTGTTTTGCAATGTGATGATGACCTCCAAATATGAACACCCTCTCTTCCTTCCTTCTTTCTGATATTAAAGAATTACACCGCAACATGCAGATCTGTTTGCACCATATACTTAGTGTGTTGAATATACACATATATAGGCATAACTGTATTTGGGTTACAGGAAGCGTAATCTCAGAGCTGCAAACTGAATTCTCTATCACTAACATCTGTAGTCATGTATATACACGTCATGCTAAGCTTTCCCTAGCCGTACGCACACTTTATTACAGTAATGAGAATATAATGAAAATCATTGAAAATAATGGAAATTACATGAAAATCTCAAAAATAAAATGGATGCATTACAGTAATGAGAATTTAGGGGTGGGGGATGAGGAACGTGCTTAATTGTCATGAAAATAATGGCATAATACTTACAAATGATTGCGCTCCTAAAATATGCTTCATTTTCTCTATGCAAAATATAAATCCTTATTTTTTGTTCTTTTAATATGTTTGTTTATCAGTGTCTTTGTGCTCCCTACAGACACACACACACTTGTCTAACTGCCATCAAGCTGTCTGCCAGTTCTCTTTCTTAAAAGGATACCCTTGTGAAAAATAAGTACATTTTAGCATACTTTCAAAAAGAGTACTTGTTATGGAAATAGTATACTTTGAATACATTTACTGAAGGTAATGTTTTTGGGCATGCAACTGACTGTTAATTGCAGTTAAGTGAACATGTATTATAGTTTAAATTTCTATTAAATGTGATGAGCTTTAGAGTTATTTTTGCCCATTTAAGTATTATCTCTAATGTAATTTCATAAATACGTCTGCTGTCTTTAAAATAATGTATAATGCCGAATGTAGCATTTATGGTAAACTAAAAATACATTTCTATTGCAACTACATTAAATACATTTGTAATTACACATGATAAAGTTGCAATTTAGTTTCAAATTTTCAAAAATATATTAACACTAACAAAAAAAAAACACTACAGTTAAAATTATAATCAGGTACTTTATGTGCTTTAATATCTTAAACATCAAAAATAAGTGCACTTCTGCACAACAAAAGATTTTTCAAACATAATTATTTAATTTCTTTAAAGTAAAACGCTTAATTCGAAATGAATACAAAGTGCACCTTTAAAAGTATCTAGAGAATCTTAGTCATGAATGTACTCTCTTTAAGTAGTGTCCTTTTTTTAAAATGAATATATTATCTGCAAGTACGGTTTTTAAATGTGAACATTCAATAAACGTCCTGTCCCAAATTTTGGACTTCCAATGGCCGCCATGTGTGCGCTATCATGTATTCGACTAGACCTTAGGGTGTCCCATTTGTCATTTTAGGTTTCAGAAGAGTGCTCGCGAGCGCTCCCTTTGCGGTTTATATGTGTCCTTGATGCACACTTTTGCCGAGCCTGCACTGAAGCGAGCTCCACAGAAGACAACTTCCCGACAGTCAAAGCAGCATTATGTCATGAAAGTGCAGACTCTAGGAAGACCGCAAGTGTTTAGGGTGCCATTTGGGACAGGGCCACAGTTGAGCGCACTTCTTTTTCACAAGGGATCACGTAGCAATATCCTGTGCTATGAAATCCCTTTACAACCAATCAGATCACCTTAGCAACTGCATTGTGTTGCCCATATTAATTTCGGGGTCCAAACGTAATGTTGCACAAACTTACTGAAAGTGCCGTGTGCTAGTTAATAAATCATGCTGCTGCAAGATCATCATCAGTTCCTTTGTAAAGGAGCCCTTTGCATATGGGGATTGAATTGGTGCATTATTTCAAATAATAGATTGAGATTCACAAAACATTTTTTAGAGATTCACAAAAATGAATCAAATTCACAAATATATAGATTAAGATACACAAATAAATGTAAAGAGTTTTACAAAAATGTATCAAATAAATAAACATAAATAAAATGTGTTTGGTCACAAACATAACTCTTCCTGGCATTCATGTATGAATCACTTCCTGCTCATTTGTAGATCCCCGCACGGGCGCATTTGTGGATTTTGAAACAATTCTAGCATCACATGCAGACAAATCCAAAACTAAGCGGACTCCACCCACTGTCTACTTAAGCCAATCAGTAAACAGCCACATTGTGCTTACCAATCGTAGCATGTTCTCACTACAACCAATCACGATTTGCTTTACAATCAGGGCGGTCTTACCCTGAAATAACTTTGCTCATTCATCTGAATTGGCTCAGATAGGAAGTATAAGGTATATACATTTTTGTGAATCTCTTTACATTTATTTGGAATAATGCAACAGTTCTATCCCCATATTTGCAGATCTATAGAAGCAGCATCTAAAGAAACACATGCATATACCAACATTTACACATTTTAAAAACTATTTTGCAAACCATTCCTAATATTTCAATCCAATGACATGTTCACCGGTGCGAGGACGGGACAACCTGTCACTCACGTGAGATTGACCAATAGCAAACCACAACATTCCAACGATCCAATCAATTTCCAATGGACAAAAATTAGGTCACACCCTACATTTTTTCTTGTTTAAAAAAGCTGTTTTACTCAGATATACATTATGATAGGGAAGAAAATATATTTTATTTTATGTTATTATATATATTCAACACAAAATGTCCAGGGTCTTGCTGTGTACCATTGGAACCTCTTAGCTAGATGTCATACACACACATACAGACAGACTTTCCCTCAAAATAATGATTTTTATACTTTACATACTGTATATTCTATCCCCTAACCATAAACCTACCTTTCACAGAAAAAATTCTGCATAATTTAATATGATTTATTAGCTGTTTTTCTTATGAGGACCAAAATGTCCACAAGGTCAAAGTTTTCTGGTATTTGCCATCATTGTGAGGACATTTTGTCCCCGTAAAGTACTGAAGGGAATGGACGTGAACCTGAACGACACACACACACACACACACACACACACACACAGAATTTACAAAAGATTTTACAAAAGGCTTAAAGTTTTACAGAAACATGTCTAGACACAAAAGTACATGGTGTTTCTTCTTTCTCTAATGCAACACTTTGCCTCGATAACCTTCCAAAATGATGCCTATTTCCTTGCAGTGTCATCCTTTAAGTCTCAAAGGTTGCATACTTGAAATATGTTGTTTGCTATGAATCCTAAATTAATGGTCTGTTCTTCTAACCTGTCTTTTCATGTCCTTTTTCACCGCACTTGCACACTAACATTTAAAAGCTCTTGAAACCAAATTAATAGAGAAATTACATTTCAGTGTTTTCTAAGGAATAGTAAACACTTGCTATTTTAGAGTTTGCTATTGTAATGAGCTAAGGGAGTGTAGACTTGGAATTAAGCTTTTATCCCCATTGTT
Organism: Romanogobio albipinnatus; assembly: GCA_023566225.1. Lineage (NCBI taxonomy): Eukaryota > Metazoa > Chordata > Actinopteri > Cypriniformes > Gobionidae > Romanogobio > Romanogobio albipinnatus. The sequence goes on along the minus strand of CM042242.1, from coordinate 64,280,147 downwards.
ATTGAAACGAACACCAGTTATTGTGCCAAGAGATAACCTATTTATTATCATACGAGAAAGACAATTTACTGAAGAGATGGCCTTCATGTGTACTGAGTCAGTACACAAAGGTTGGCCGTTTATATGCTGACCAAAGGAACTTACATTATCCTTAGAAGGTAGAGAAACATGTTGTTAATGTTTGAAATAGATGTTTAAAATAGATGTATACATCATGCTACACAATCCTCTTTCCTTATAGAGAATACGTCAGTGGAAAACATATGCTACATTGCATATACATTCCTATGTGGTTAAAAATAGCTCATCTTCATGTCTCTGACATGTAACCCTCACACACATTTTCATGCACTGGACTCATGCACTTTAAACTTCACAAAATGCATAGTACAACTGCTTATGCATACCAATAAACATTAATATTACTGAAAATAGCAAACAATAAAAGACATGGCACCAAAATGACAATGTGTAAAACTGAGAAGTGCTCAGAGAGGAATGCACGTGGAAACGGTTGAGAGAAATTTGAAAGGGAGCAAACAGTGTGTGCTTTCAACTTTCGTTGTGCGGGTTTCTGTAAGACGACGTTTTGCAAAGGGAACTAATGTCACTACTGTCCACAGCCATTACGATTGATTTTCAAAAGTGTTGAAACTCTTTTTAGGAGTTTCAGAGCCTTCGGTTGAAGCAGGGTGTAGCACCCCGTAGAAAGTAGACATTTTGTGTTCTCTCCAAAAGTGTTTGTATAGACAGTCGTGTGCTTTCAAATGCAGACCAGCATGAACATGAGCTCCAGAGAAGTCTGAAAATAATTCATTGCATGAATAATGATCCCATGGACCCATCATAGCTTGATTGATTTGATTTACTTTTTTTTTTTTATATATATATATATGTAACGCAAAAACGAAACTCATGCTGCATGTGCAGATGAGTGCTGGCTAGTTCACACTAGCTCAAGACTGCCCTCTGTCTGTGAAAAGAGAAGCTTTTTTAGGTCACTGTTTTCCAGCCACTCCACTTTTCATAAATAATGTCTCCGGTGTGCTAATCTGTGATAGTTTAATGCTGTTTGGTAGGATTTACTCAAATGGCCAAATGGTTGTGTTGTGAAGAGCGATATTGATTATTCAGTGTGTTTTTCAGGATCGTTGCTATAAGGCTAAAGGAAGATTTTTTTTAAACCTGTCCTGGAAGACCCCCAGCACATTGTGTGTGGCTCCCTCATCTAATACTCCTTGATTCAACTCATCAGCATAAAGTAGAGACTGCAAGACCTGAAGTGGGTGTGTCAGGGACATAAGCCCCGTTTCCACCGCAGGAACATTCTCCAGGAACTAGGGACTTTGGAGTGGTACTCTGCGTGTTTTGACCGCAGGGCCCAGGGTCAAATGAAATTCCGGGTAAAAATGTCCCCCTCAGAAAGCAACTACTCGTGAGGTAGTACTTTTTGAAAGTTCAGGAACGTTTGGGGGTGGGACTTGGGCGCTGAACATGCTGATTGGTTGAGTTCACACAGCATTTTATTTCAACCACCATTTTTAAAAGTCTGTTGCTGTGTGTGCCGTAAGAGTTGTTTGCTATTCGAATCAACAATGTTTTTAAAAAATACAATCGATGGACTGACGGCAAGGTTCAGGCATTATTAAGCTTATGTGCGGAGGACGAAATCCAGCGGAAACTGGAAAGTCGCGGGCAGTCCTACATCACCAGACTAATTTGCCTTATCTTCACAGTACTTTAGACCGTGATGGAAACGCAGACACCAACTGGGGGGGGGGGGGAGTTCCTGGGACAAATTGTTCTGGGGAATTTCGGTGGAAACCCGGCTATAGGCTGTGTTAAAAATCGCCCCCTATACCCTTAAATAGGGCACTATTTCAGGGGACAGCCATTTGTAGTGGTGTCCGAAACCATAGTGAACATTATCGAGTGCACTCATTCAATCCCATAATGCACTGCAATAACAAGTGTACAGCCGATGTATACTCAATGGCTTGAGAATACCCATAATGCACTGTGAGGATCACGCTGAATGAATTCCTGTGTCCCGCCAGATGGCACCCACAGCTGAATCATCCATTGATCCATTTTCCAAAGAAAATGAGGACGGGGGAATCGAAGGAAAGCTTATTTGTTTATGGGAATGTGCTTGATCACTCAAGGGATCTGGATCTTATGGAAGCCAGGAAAACTTTGAGGCCTACATGACTATGCTATGGGAAACTTTGAAGGTCGTACATACTGCATATCTTATCTCATCTCACCAATAGTACACAGTACACGTTGGAGAAGACATTAATCGGTCATTAATAAACTGCTCTATTCTGTGTATATGTAATTTACACTTTCCTGATAAATGGGATTGCATTTTCTTTTTTAATAGATTAGTTGGAAACGTGCCACAATTAAAGAAGCAGTCAGAAGGTTTGATAACTAATTGTGTCAAACAAATGGGATGGGTTAAACCCTGGGAAAGAACCAGATGCACACTTATTGGGTAGTAGATGATAACAGAAATGGTAGAATGAGAGTTTGTAACGCATAGTCAGATGATCAGATGGCATCTCGGCTTTGTTGTTTTGCCCAGTATTGTCTTATCTTTTGGCATCTGGAACTCTTTGATTTTGAGAGATTTTTTGCTAAAAGGGAAAAGACTTCATTATTCCACTCGTTGCTCGTCTCCTCACAGTGCAATTCGAGAATTGAGATGTCCTTCAAGATGACTAACTTTGGTCGGTTTCCGGGTCAGAGGCTGGAGGAGCGAGCAACACGAAAGCTTCATTTTTAGTATTGGGGGTCTTCCAGGATAGGTTTGAAAAGTCCCGGGCTAAAGGTTAAAGTACATGTTAATAATGTAATATAATTTCATGATAATGTGTCGCGTTAGGTCTTATTTATGGTGCACTTATCTAGATGTTTAAATGATAGATTTAGAAATTAGTTCTAGGTATTGTAGAATTGTGGTTAGAGGTGGTTAAGAGGAATGGTTAAAGGCCCGTTCACACAAAGGATGATAACGATATAGTTCTAAAAATCGTTCTTAATATAAAACATTAGCAGAGGCCACACCACAACTATAACAATAACAACACAGAGAAACAACATAGTTGGAACCTGCTGATGGACGATAATAATATTGACAGCCAATCAGAATCCACCCTGCTTTAAAAAGCTCGAGCATTTAAAACGGCAGACTGAAGAAAAAAACACGATAATGATGATATCATCAGCTGGTGGGGACGCTTATATAGTTATAGTTATCATTCTTGTTGTGAATGTGCCTTTAGATTTGTAAATTGCCTTTAGGTTGTCATGATATTTTGATTTCAGCATTGGATTATGGTATTTTTGATACTACTTTTTTAAACTTAAATATAATTCTTGAAAAATAACAGATTTGGATTTCAACATTAACATTTTAGGCTACAATGTATATTATGTAAGGGATAGTGTAGATGTGGTAAATGGTCACCACTTGCTTTCATTTGCCTTCATTGGTTTGTTTAAATGGTTTTGTTGTGTGACATTAATATTCCATGCACTATATTAATATTGCTTATGAAACCGCATGCATCATTTATGCAAACAATTAGAAAAATGCTGTTTAATATAATTTATAGCTGGAGTATAGCATGCCACATTGCAGGATGCATGTATTAAGCTATTTTGACACATTGTTTCCTATAGTTAGCCTCTTAAACGCTGCATCCACACAAATAAGTAAAGCTGAAAACGTGAGAGCATTGTGGGATATGATATTGGAATGGAATACTAGCTTACGGAATACTGAACACTATACACTGTATTGACTACTGAGTTCTAAAAAGAGCAAGTATTGTTCCGCAGTAAATGTTATGCTACTTGATAATCACATGAACTCATTATATCTGTCAGATGACCTAATTACATTAGGAAGTGGTGTCCAGTTACTTAACCTTGATAATTTTGCATTAACATTTGCATTAAATCCATATGTGTAGGATAAAGTATTCCATGCGGTAAGCTTATTTTTGACAAACTCTTTATGGTATTTTATCGTATGTATAATACATATACTACACTGTAACATGTTTCAATCCTGCACCTTGAGTGCCACTTTCTGGCAGAGTTTCAACATATATATATATATATATATATATATATATATATATATATATATATATATATATATATATATATATATATTTATATATATATATTGCTAGCCTACATAAAATAATCACATGTAAATGTACTACAACACTTCTCTTACTATTGCTGTAGGGGGTTCAGCAGTGTAGCTCTTAAATAAATACTTAGAATTTCTGAAATTGTTCACAGCACATCAACAGGACATTGTTCTAAAATCACAGAGACAATGTGATACTCTCTGCTGTTTGCTTCATTCTTGCAAACAACATCCCATGACCATTTTGTCCATAAGGTTACATTCACGTTCTACAGAACATTTCAATGGACAAAAGGCCATACACATTCCATAAGACTGAAGCACATGTCCGTGGTTATCAATGGTCTATTTATCGGTCATTATTAAGGTAATTAAAGTACAGGCCTAAAGCAATGGCATTCTCTCTATCTATGCATTTCACAGCGTACGCTTTGTGAAAATAGTGTTTTCCTGTCTTTGTGGCAAATTCCAGGGACACTCTTTCTGTTATCCGTTATATATTATAAATAGTGTCTTTGTTCAGCCGAAGTCAGTTCCATTGTAAAGATCATCAATTATTAAATTAGTTCATTTCATGCAGAAAACAGCAATGTCATCGTCCAGCTCAGTTCACTTCTCATCCAATAGGACCAGTGCAGTCAAATCAAGAACATTGTTGAATGTGTGATTGATCTGGTTTGTGTTTGTGTTTGTGTCTGCCACACAGGTGACATCAGGTGCAAGGGGATGACCGAACGCATTCACCACATTAATCTCCACAACTTTAGCAATTCTGTACTTGAGACCCTCAATGAGCAGCGAAACCGCGGGCACTTCTGTGACGTGACTGTTCGGATCCATGGTAGCATGCTGCGAGCTCACCGTTGTGTGCTGGCTGCAGGCAGCCCCTTCTTTCAGGACAAGCTGCTCCTGGGCTACAGTGACATCGAGATCCCCTCTGTGGTTTCTGTACAGTCCGTCCAGAAACTGATTGACTTCATGTACAGCGGTGTGCTGCGGGTCTCCCAGTCCGAGGCCCTGCAGATCCTCACAGCTGCCAGCATACTTCAGATCAAGACCGTTATTGACGAGTGCACCCGCATTGTTTCACAGAATGTTGGCATTGGTGGATCTGGCAGCTTTTCCGTCGTCCCAGGCGACTCGGGGCAGGAGACGCCGCGGGGAACTCCTGAGTCTGGCACGTCCGGTCCCAGTAGTGATGCCGAATCAGGCTACATGCAAACATCTCACCAGAGCCTTGACCGCGTTTATTCCTCGCTTTATTCCAGCTGTTCTGGGTTGGGCCTGCAAAATGGTACCCGTGGAAATCGCTCCCACTATGCCAGTGCTGCGGTGACAGCCAACTACGACTCGCCCCTTCAACTACAACAGAAGGAGGGAGGGCAGGACCCTGCCTGGATCACACGCATCCATGAGCGTTCGCAACAGATGGAACGCTTCCTGGCCACGACGGAGACCACACACTGCCGTAAACAGCCTCGCCCTGTGAGGCTCCACACAGGTGATATTCACATCAAGCAGGAACAAGGGGATGAGTACAATTGCTACGGGCTTGAGGACTGTCGCGTGGACAGCGAGCAGCTGGAGTGCATCGAAAGTGAGCCCAAAGGCGAGAGCTTTGACTCTGGGGTCAGCTCTTCCATTGGCACGGAAACCGATTCTGTCGAACAGCCTTTCTTGTCTGGGTTTGGTCGAGACAACTGTCAGAATAAAGGCCAGCAAGGTGAGCGGGGAACCCCTGTGCAGATCGAGGTCAATGATTCCTCTCCCGAGCAGACCCAAGAGTCGGTTGAAGACGGTAGTGGAAACGGTCCTTCTCAAGAGAGCGGTGAGCTTGGAATCCATCAGCCGCCTCAAGCCAACCTAGCAACAACCCAGTCGATGCCAGGTGGGCCATACCTGCGGCCAGGTGAGCCACTTACCAGCAACCTGCGCATGCCCCTCACCTTGACCAGCAACACCCAGGTAATGGGAACTGCAGGCAACACGTACTTGCCTACACTCTTTGCAACCCAGTCAGCCAGCGACAACAAGCCTTTCCTCTTCAGTCTGCCCCAGTCCATTGGGAGCCAGCAGCCCCAATTTGTGGCAGTGCCCTCTCCCAGCATGCCTCCGTACTCCAGTGGACTGACGGTGCCACCCGGTGGAAGTCAACAGCAAAGTGGTCCTATAGTACATCATGGGGAAAAGAAGCCCTACGCGTGCACTCTTTGTTGTAAGACCTTTACTGCCAAACAAAACTACGTCAAACACATGTTTGTGCACACAGGTGAGTACCCTTGGCCTTCATCTCTGTATTATGCATGCCATGTATGTTGTTCAGTTTTATCCAATAATATCTAAATTGCTTTGACAGAAAAGCTAGACTGAAATAATTAAGGTAAGCTTTTGATTCTAGATGGATAATTAGTAGCCATTATTAACTAGACTGTGAATCATGCTTACTGGCTGTTCTCTGTGGATTAGGCATCATATTATAAGTGATTCTTCAGTTATTGGGCTTTCAGACACGGCTCAATAGAAACAGAATAAGCATCATTCATGAAAAGAAGCGAGTCAGTGTATTTTTCAAGCCTGAAGGAAGAAGTGCACCCCTGCTTAGAAATTGAATAACTGCTCAGTGAGTGCATAGCTTAAGGTAGCAAGGTATAACAAATGTGTCGAGATTTTTTGCTGTTATAAAATGCATAAAAGTGGTCGTGTGAGTGACTAGCCACTTAAACCTAAGAGCAAAAGAGCACTGTGATTAAAACATATCGGCGGCCTATTAACTATAATTGAACAGTTATTAAGCAAATACTTTATCGTGTTCTGTACGTACCCTCTTGAGGCATGACAAGCCATGAGACCAATATGATTTTTTATCTTGTGTGCCAAAAGGCTTTTCTTGTGTATGCTTAAAAGATTATGATAACTACCATAGTCAATAATTAAAGTTTTTACTTAGTGAACTCAGGCCTCATTGGTTGACACAGAATTGCCAGGTCAAATGCCAGGACACCATGAGACACATCCTTAATAGCCTTTTAGGAAAAATTCCTTTTTCTAGGAAAAAGTCTGCACCAATGTTTTGACATGCCACAGAATCGGTCACATTTTAGGAAGGTGCTTTTTATCCAAACCAACTTTCAGTACATCCTTAACTCTTTCCCCACCAGCCAGTGCCATCATCTTTGATCATTTTCACCAATCATTTCATTGCCCCCAGAATATTTTGTTATATGAATACCGTATGTAAACAGTCAATATATCACAATTATTTATATAAAGTTTGGAAACATTACTATTTTAATGTTTTTGAAAGAAGTCTCTTGTGCTCATCAAGCCTGCATTTATTTGATCAAAAATGCAGAAAAATAAACAGTAATATTGTGAAATATTATTACAATTTAAAATGATGGTTTTCTATTTGAATATACATTCAAATATAATTTATTTCCGCCAATCAAAGCTTCCTTCAGAAATCATTCTAATATGATGATTTGATACTTTTTTTATAAACTGTGATACTTTTTTCAGGATTCTTTGATTAATAAATAGTTAAAAAGAAAAGCATTCATTCAAAATATAAATCTTTTCTAACAATATAAATCTTTGCTATCACTTTTTTAAATCAATTCAACACATCCTTGCTGAATAAAAGTATTATTCTTTTTCAAAAAAGGAAAGAAAAAATACTGACCCTATACTTTTGAACGGTAGTTGTTACAAAAGATTTATATTTTAAATAAATGCTGTCCTTTTTTAACTTTAAATTCATCAAAGTATCCTGAAAAATGTATCACAGGTTATAAAATATAGACAAACTGTTTCCAACATTGATAATAAATCATCATATTAGAATGATTTCTGAAGGATCATGTGATGCTGAAGACTGGAGTAATGATGCTGAAAATTCAGCTTTGATCAGAGAAATAAATGACATTTTAAAGTATATTCAAATAGAAAACCATTATTTTAAATTGTAATGATATTTCACAATATTACTTTTTTTCTATATTTTTGATCAAATAAATGCAGGCTTGATGAGTATTTTTTTTTTTAAACATTAGTAATGTTTCCAAACTTTGAACCGGTACTGTATATACATATATAACAATTTTGTTCTAGCATCATTCAGTTTTTTTTAACACTTGAATGTGGGTACGTTTCATTAAAAAGCATTTCGAACAAAGACCTGAGAAAATGGTCTGGATTTTCTTCGTCCATATCGGATTCAGAATGACCATCAAAACATAGGTGGAGTAGTTCGAGTCCATCGACACCCCAAAAGCTTCCCAGTCCTGTAGCTCTTCGTGGGTTCGTCATTTGTCTCGCTAACGTTAGGAAGTTTTGATTTACATGCTGTTGAATGTTTGACGATCGCGTTAGCTTACTTGTGCGTTTACTATCTGCTTCTTCTTGGCTGTGTCTGAAATCGCATACTCTCTTGAGTAGGTTATTTTGAATAAGTCCTTACTTTGTGACGGCTAAAAAAGTATGTTTTATATAGTATGATTGTGTGTAGTATGAAAAAAACTTCACGTTCTATATTCGCCATGCTGTCATTATCATGTGACCTACATGTCGCTTCACTGCCATTCATAAATCCTCTCCCGTGGCCTCATGGGATAGTAAAGTGTCCATCATATAAATGCACACTTCAGAATCTCGCCGGAAGTAGTAGGTCATCCAGGTACTCCTACAGTTTTATGAGTACTGTGAATTCAGACATACTTCTTTTGTCACATACTGTTTGTCACTTACTATATAGTAGGGAAGTATGCGATTTCGGATGCAGCCCTGGTTTACACAGATCTTAATCTTTGCTTGTTTTTGTACGTACGTAACAGCGCCCCCTACCGTGTAACAGTGAAAACACGGATTGCCGTTATAACTTATCAGTGGCAGGGAAGCGTTGCGTTATCAATGGCTGGGAAAGAGTTAAGCAACCTGGGGTTGGCAGTGACATGTCCACTTGTGATTCTAGTAACTGTTTTGGAGTTACTTCTGGACCGGAGACTACCCATCGAATTAAATTACGTTTAATAGCCGTCCAAACATAGCCCTGCCGTCTAGGCTAAAACAATATTTTGGCAATATTTGGGATGTTAGTGTAAATTTAAAAGACGTCTAACCATAGCCTAAAAATAGAGTCATCTAGAACATCATGAACATGTCAAAGAAATGAAACCAAACAGCTTGTAATCACTGTTGACTTCGCTTACATGATGGAATATCACACATCTTGCAAGTTATTTTGGCAAAAACAACATGTAACCATCGGGTCTATAGTTAACCGAGACTGTGAAATGACGGCTATTGCTTGCTGGGTATTAGCAAAGCAAACCCTTGTCTTGAGCCACAACAGTTCTGAAGCAACAGCAGAACAAACTGGTCTCACACAGTAAAGTACCCAGCACTCAAAAGTGCATTCAATTTGGCAATGTGAAGTTAAGTAAAATAATTAAATATGACACCGTGAACTCCTGAAGTAGATTACTTTGCAATAATGATCTGTCTTCAGGACAAAATGTAGTCTGTGTAATCTTATATGTTTATTAAAAAATCTGACTTTGATCCTTGATGCTGCCATAATCACAGGCGCTTTTATCATACAGTATAGCACAAAATATATTTTACAATAACAACAGATTTTATTGCCTGTGAGCTAAAAGATTGTGGCTGCCAAGAACATAAATATGACAATACATGGTCATGTATGGCCTTTAAATGGAAATTATATAGCTACCGTACACTGCAGAGTTTACGATATACACCATAATTTGGTGAAATTGATTTTTCATTTCAGTAAGGAACAGCAATGCACATTTACTTTTATCGCACTGTTCATTTTACTTTTCTGTCATAGTTCTTTCATTTTTTGTGTGTTTTTTCTGTGCGGAGCTTTCAGATTTCAAAATTTTACATAACTGTTGCTAGGCAACCACAGCACTAATTAATTCCATAATTGAAATGAATACATTTAGCAACATTAGCAACCTGCATGCAAAGTTCAACTTTTCAGAAAAAGTTACTGATGTTTTAAAAAGCAAGAATAAATATATATATATATATATATATATATATATATATTTTTTTTTTTTTAAACCTATACTTTCTTTGTCAACAATTCAACTATTATTTTTCCATTTTGAATAATATGCACAGAGAATTTAATGTCAAATTGTGTGTTAAAAAGTTCATAAAGAGTTTGAGAGGTGTTATTAAAAATCTAAATGCAGACATATTTGTTCTTAACAAAAAGAGGAACATGCGTGTGTCAAATTTCAGGTTTAATGAATATAGCATAGATATTGCTAAGCAAGCATATATTTACGTATTACATGTATGCATTGAAATTTCCCGCATGCCAAATATGGTAACTTTCCACCATACACTGACAAAAAGAAGAACCTGCACAGCTTTGCTTCATGGATCTGTAATAAACAAAATAGTAAAATATGTGCAATCCCTAGAGAAAAAAAATATAATAAATGTTAAAATAAATGTATTTCATACTAAGTATAATACAAATGCTTATATATCGTTTGGAGTACTTCTTTATTGCACAATGCACATTTCCTAATATTAAACCTAAAATTATAGTATAGTATAATCACAGTATAATATAATATTTTAAAATGCAAGTTGTAAATAAAGTATACTTGCAATAGTTCCAATTTTAGCACAATCAATTATACTTGTACCATGGCCTGTCTGAATACTTGATTCTGATTGGCTGGAAGGTGTACCATAAAACCGTTTAATGCACAGGTAGTTCCAAGTCAGTTTAATCTGACTTACATCATTCACACACAGAGCGGAGATTGCGCTGTTCACACACACAAACATTCAGGAGCACAGAAACTTATCAACACTGTCCGCGGCATTTAGTAATAAAATAGCTTTGCTAGTGAATCGCTAATCATCGATACTTATATTTCTCAGCAATGTGGGGGTTACATCGTTATTTTGATGTAATTTATTAAACTCATGCAACTTCGTTGTTAATAGAGAGAGAGAGAGAGAGAGAGAGAGAGAGAGAGAGAGAGAGAGAGCGACGCTGAACAGACCCAAATGCGCATCTCTCTCTAGATAATTAATTCAAATAAATGCTATAATTCATTCATTCAAATAAATGTAATCTTACACACTACTTTATCTTTGTGTCCGATTCAAAGCGGACAGAATGCTAGATCTAACTGATGAAAATACCGTCCATTTTACCCTTCCGGTCAAATATTGCGCTGCAAACATCAATAACAGCTTTAAGTTGCAAATGATCATGGTATAAGCAGGATAATCCACGGCTAGCTGTGCATTAAACGCTTCGCGTCGGGCGGTTCTTTGGCTCCACGTCGTGCATTAAAATCATTTAATGCACAGCTAGCCGTGGACTATCCCTTACTTAAAGCTGCACTGTGTAACTTTCTTGTGCCCAAAATTTACTAAATTGATATAATGAGTGAGTACATCATGAATCCAGTTTCCAAACCATGTTTTTGTGTTATCCTGAATCACAACGGTACACATATAATAAGTGTTTATATTCAGACTATTTTAATTTGGTTGGGGTCGCACCGCTGCGGAGGAGCACAGTACATGTCTACAATGTTCTTGTGCAAGACGCATGCAGTTTTGTTCATTAACCGCTAGAGCGCCAAAAGTTACATAGTGTTGCTTTAAGTATATCTTTAGTTGGACCTCAGCATTACTTCGGGATAAATAAAGTGCATTAAGCAGACATTAAGTATATCAATTTACTATACCAGAAGTACAATTGCGGGGTATTTTTATTAAAGGGTTAGTTCACCCTCAAGTCATCCTAGGAGTATATTACATTCTTCTTTCAGAGTTATATAAAAAATGTCCTGGCTCTTCAAAGCTTTATAATGGCAGTGAATGGTTTTGTCGTTTTTTAAGTCCATAAAAGTGCATCTAGTATTCTATAAAGTTTTAAATATGGATATTTTTTCTTACACAAATGCGTGTGCCACTTCGCTTCAGAAGGTCTTTATTAACCCCCCGGAGTCGTGTGGAGCAGTTATATGATGGATAGATGCACCTTTATGGACTTAAAAAATGACCCAAAAATTCCCTGCCATCATAAAGCTGGGAAGAGCCAGGACTTTTTTAATATAACTCCGATTTTATTCATCTGTAAGAAGAATGTCATATACACCTAGGATGACTTGAGGGTGAGTAAATCATGGTCTAATTTTCATTTTTGGGTGAACTAACCCTTTAAGTACATAAATATGTAAATGTGTATAGTGTACTTAGCAAATTTCAAATAGATTTTGGTGTATTTATTTTTCACTAGGGATGTGGTAATGGTTTAGTGAATGTTCCTTGCTAATGAGTCTGTGCTCTGTGCTCTTTCAGGTGAAAAGCCGCACCAGTGCAGTATCTGCTGGCGTTCGTTCTCGCTGAAGGATTATCTTATCAAACACATGGTTACACACACAGGCGTCCGAGCGTACCAGTGCAGCATCTGCAACAAACGCTTCACCCAGAAGAGCTCCCTCAACGTCCACATGCGCTTGCACCGCGGAGAGAAGTCCTACGAGTGCTACATCTGCAAGAAAAAGTTCTCCCACAAGACCCTGCTGGAGCGCCACATGGCCCTGCACAGCACCGGAACAGGGGTCTCCGCGGTCAGCACCGCAGGAAGCACCGGAGGCCCCGCGTCCATCCCAGTTCCGATGGCCGTTCCCGAGCCGGGAGCGGGAGTGGTGGCCCTCGCCATGCCGGTGGGAGCGGGTGGAGCAGGGGGCGGAGTCGGAAACACCGGAGTGGGCGTCGCTGCAGAAGCAAGCTGCCAGGAGGGGACCACCTACATGTGCTCCGTGTGCCCTGTCAAGTTTGACCAAATCGAGCACTTCAATGACCACATGCGCAAGCATGTCTCCGACGGATAAGTACAAACAAAAAAACTTACGTAAACATGAAAAAGAATGAAATGATAAAGAAAACGGCACTAGATTTTTTTTTCTTATATTGGGGCATGAAGAGTAATGAGTATAGACACTGGCACATTAAGTTTTCTAGAAAAAAAGAAGCGTTTAATTTCTTTTCTTTCTTTTTTTTTTGTCCTTGCTATTCTTAAAGAATAAAAAAAGATGGTGGCCTTAAGGCTGTGTAGTTGGATAATGATCCACTGGCTGGATCCATACTACTGGCCTCTAAATGTATGCTTTCCTTAAATACTGATTTATGTGTTGAACACTACCGAAAGGCCTGCGAAAGAACACACAAGAAAAAAAAATTCACATGCGCGCACACACTCAGACATACACAAACACAAATACACATACCCATGCATGCACTCACACGCACAAACTACTTATACACACTTATATATGGTAGAGGTATTTTGTACGTATGTGTATTTGTGCATGTGAGCGTGCGTGTGCACAAAAATAAACATTGCAGTGAATTTTTTAAACTTGTAGATCTTTTCCCATGTAGACCGTATTGGACACTATAAGCGTCCAAGCTTACTGTGGTATAGATTATAAAAAACAAAAAATTATAAAAAAAAACAAAAAAAACATTTGGCTCTAGATTCATTCTAAAATATTGATGGTCACATGTTTGCCTTTTTACGTGCGATAAGAACAGGAGAGTTGTTCAATTTGACACTGGGTTTTTATTTATTATTATGGCATTGAGGGATTATGATGTTGATGTTGTCAAGGTACAAGCCAGTTTTACTAACTGTACTAAAATGGGAATTTTTGAGTGGCTTGACGGATGAATGATTATTATGATTATGACCTTTTTCTTTTCTCCCGCCACACTTTTTCGATGGTTCAGGTCAAGTTTACAAAAAACCTTTATTGATGACAGTATTCGAACAAAAACTTTGAATGCCGTTAATCATTTCCAATTCGTTTCGCATACACTGCCACTAAGAAGACGACTGTTAGTTGACCTCTTCCGCTTCAAAACGAAATGTGATAGAAAGTTTCGAGCAATTGATTTGTTCTTCTAATTTACTCCATGGTTTTGTTTTTTATTTTTGGAGGGGAAAAAAGGCAGATTTTAGTATGCAAACATGCCCAGAATCCAAGTTATTTGCTGCTCCTCACATGCTCACTTTGAGACTGTTATCAGCTGTAGAATCCAACATTTTGTGGATATTTCTCTAATTATTATTAGCTCTCAGTGAACATGGGAAACGTTAAGCTATTTGGAGCCATGGGCTAGATTAGATCAAAAGTGAACCGGACAGAAATAACCTCCTTAAATGCGTAAAAATGATGTATTTCCTGTTAGCGGCGACTACTATGACTCAGTTGTTTGGGCCGGTGGGGTGACTTAAATGCACTACTCCTGTTCCTAAAGCCCCACCTAGTGGCTCAAACAGCTGTCCTTGTTTTTTGCCTGATGGGAAATACAGATGGAGCAAGACTCAGAGAGAAGGGGAAGGATATAGGCAACAGAAAGAAAAAAAAAAAGAAACATCTACTGAACCACAATAAAATAAACACGGTCATTCTTCTTTAATATACCACAGGGAGAAAGCTCTCCAAACAATAAGAAACATTCCCAGTTTTACCGATATCTAGACATTGTGTGTGTACTTCGGAAGTGAGTTAAGAAGGTTGTATTTTTGGTGTTACGTCACTCAGAAGCTCTATGTTCATATTTGGCTTTGTTATACACGTATTTTATGGATATAAAAGACTCATTTGCCGTGCAACTGCAATCAGGCAATTTTTGCTCACTTATCTGAGTAGATACACCTTTTGAAGTGTCGTTAAAATGATGACAAAATGTATCAATCAGACTTTTTCCTTTTTGGAATTTGGTCGCATAAGTTGTAGGTTTGAAATACAGTGCTACTTTGCACATTTACTTCAAAATCCTGTGCTTAAACATTGAATTGTTTTACTTAAGAAATTAAATTCTATGATTTTTTCTCTCTTTTTTTCATTGTTTATAAAGGAAATATCTTTTCTTAAAAGCTTGATAAGAGGACTGCATTGTTTTCTTGCATATATGTTGCACTGCTTAAACCAATAAGTGCACTACTGTTACCAGAGATGTTCTAGTTTTTAGAGATAATCTTTTTTTTTAATGAAAAATATTTGGTTCTATAGTTCACTTGTGTTGGAGTAGCTTTGTTCCTTTTTTGATTAGATGATTAAATTTTTCTTGGCTTTGTTATCATCACTTGCTATTGTATTTACTTTGTGCTGTTTATGCAAGTTTTTTTTTTCTTCTTCTTCTTCTTCTACTTCTTCTTTATTTATATTTAAACCATTGTGAGCTTATCCCTGGTCAGATCCTAATGATGTATTGCTTACACCACTTCCATCCCTTCCCACATCCCAACACCAGCCCGATGCAGTTAACTCATTGAAGCAAATGCTCGGTTTTCTTCTCATTCATACCAAACTAAAAAAACAAAACAAACATTTTAAAAAAAAATCCATAAAACCACAAAACCACATTTAAAAAAAAATTGTAGTGTGTGCCTAAATATATGATAAATGTCTTTTAGAACAAGTACGTTTCTACGAGAGGGCCGTTGTGCAAAGCTTTTAGTGCTGTCTAGGGATCAAGCACATTTATGTATGTGTTTGTATGAGCATGTGTGTGCAACATGTTTGTGTGTGTGTGTGTGTGTGTATATTCCTCTGGTATGTCTCTATGTGTGTGCTGTACAATTTGTGATGCCTGAACTGTAGGGCTTCCTTTGCAATATGCAGTACAGGTACGGCAACAGTGACAACATGTTATTTTACACACTTAGGAGTGCATTTGGTAACTTTCTCAAGAACAATCATTGCTATATTCCCTACAATAAATAACATGAGGAACGTCATGCTGTTAAGGCCCTTGCTTTATGTCTGAATGATATGATGTGGCCTAACCCAACGCTGTCCCGGTGAATTCAGCGGCAACGTGAATATGTTGAATATTCTGTATCGTGCTGTGAGACCAAACGTCGCTTTTTATGCTGCAAAGCTTGGCCGCAGGCTGTTTTGTATCGGTCTGAGACTAGCCTACGTGTTTGTTGAGAGTTTTTTGAGAGGCGCTGCACCTGGTGCTTCAGCTTGCCGTGCCGTTCGAACAGTTGTGTTGAGTAGCCAAAATGAGAAGAATGTTCTGTTGGTTGCATTTGACCTGAGATTTTTGGCGGAGAGTCCTGTCTCATTCATTCATGATTTTGTTGGTTCTCAATTGTTGATATTGTCCATAGTTGATGATCCGTTATCAGCATAGGCGTATTTTTGAACTACAATATTATTGGGGGCTTTCACACTTGGCACGTTTCACACTCTACTTGATTCTGTCGAACCCTGGCGTACTTGCGTTCATCTTACGTCATCACAAATGTGCACGGCGCCTGATAGAAAGTCATCAACACTATCATGTGTTTTATTGAACTGAATACATCTTAATCGGCTAAAATGCATGCGCTGATTACTTTACCTCCAGAACAAGCTCGCAGATGAGCCCCAAGTCCGTGTTGCTTTCACATTCGAGTGCAACCAAACCAGTGTTGGCAAGTCTGCAGGTTTCCCGCGGAATTGGGCTACTTTTAAGTCGCGGGTAAAAATATTTTCCTGCGGGTTACAATTTCACCAAACCCCAGACGTACATGTTCATTAGAGAATTCGGCCGCCCGATGGAGAAAATTGCATTGGGCTACTTTCGTTGCACAGACCTGATAACCCTGAACCGAACTAGCCTCGGGGTGTGTTCACACTTGGCGTGTTTGGTTCAAGTAAAACAAACCCTGGTGCGATTGCTCAGTTCATTTGAATTAGTGCTGCCATCCAAACCGTGGTGCGCACCAAACAAGTGACCACTGAACCACGAGACCACTGAAAAGATGGTTCCAAGCCAACTCTGGTGCGGTTAGAATGAAATATGAACGCAACACGGACCAAAGACATGTAAACCAACCAAAAACGGGACATGATGTCACAAGATGCGGCCCTAAAAAGGACAAAATGCTCAAGTATACCTGTTGTTTCTCGTCATAGTCGGGATGTTGCCCATCAGCGTTCGGTATAGGCATCAGAACCGCGTCTCCTCGCAGCAGATCTTCATTTGTGTGTGTGACGGAGGGCTGTTTTGACTCCTTTACACATTTATTAGCTCTTCACGAGTTCTCAGCTGGTCAAAATACCATCATATGTAGGCTACGCACGTACAATGAGCGCATTATTTAGGATTTTCAGTAAGTTCCATCACGAAATATACGTGATAAAAGCCGACCAATCAGGTTGTGAACACATCCCTATGCCTTTGGGTTCGCTGTTAAAATGCCAATGTGAACGTTGAGGACTAAATGGGGGTTTTTTTCGGTCTAAACCAAGCGAACCGAACTACGAGTGTGAAACTGCCAGTGTGAAAGCACCCATTCAGTAACTGTCCATATGAAATTTGTATTCACACAAACATAACGTGACACCAGAGCATATGTCAGGGGTCCGGCCAACCTAAACGTGAACATTTCCACCATTAAAGCACCTAATGAGCGCTACTAGATAGCAGATAAATCAATATCACTTCCAAATGGTTTGCTAGATAAGCTATATTGTTCAAATACCATCCTTTTGGCTGGGGGGGACTTGCATTGGCCATCAGCTGTGTCTTTAAGGATAGCCTTAATCATGTTTGAATCAAGCAACCAAATGCAATATTGCTTGTGAAGGTGCTGTTGCTTATTTTACACAAGGGAAGGGGAAAGAAAAGCAACCTTGCAATACAGTATTGGACGATTGTCTAGTGATGGTTATGAAGGACGTACGTATAGCTACATGCAAATCGCTGATTTCTCTTCTCATCTCGGTATAGATTCATAACCACGCATGGAGACAGTGTCACCGGTCCTCGTATCAGGCTTCATATATTAAAGCCGTCTCATCTCGCTTGTGTTATGAGGTTTTAATGTCTGATATTACTGTTACTCCGTGTTTGTTCATATGTAAAAAGCGAAAAACAATAACTATGGGGGCGGTGGGGGGGGGGGGGGGGGGATTTCGTTTAGCCAAAATTGCGTAGCTTGTGAAAGTGTACAAATCTGCACGAAAATGTTTAGACACAATTCAGACGCTTAAATGTCATAGTCGTCTATCCATCGCATCTAGACTGGACACGTTCTCGTGGGTTCTCAAAAGCACTATGACGATCACTTCTATGGGTAGTTCAGATAGACTTTTTACAGTATATATTTACAGTTCATAAATGTAGAATTAGCTTTTATTTTTGTTTCTGCTTAAGATGGTAATTTTACAATACATATGAATTTTCTTCAGTGTACAGTATAGATACAGCGTTCTCTTTGCTATTACAGTAAGTCTTCTTTTCTCCTTGCTTTTTAACAAAGGTACTTTTTTTTTTTTATTCTTAATTTATAAATAATATCTATTCCTAGAGTATAGGCTTGTGGGCACAGAAAAGACCTTGGAAAATATCACCGATATCTATAGGGACAAAAGATGTGTTGCTCGCTTGACAGAGTGAATATTACTTGGAACAGCTGAATGACTGGTTTTGTTGTACGCTCAGAGTTTTTCCGTAACATACAAAATATATTGTGCATCCTGTAATACTAAGTGGATTGGACGATCTACCGCTTCAGTCGGTCCGATTCAGCCCATTTTTCCCATGTCAGTTAGATTCAATATAGCATTGAAGTCTTTCATCTTGCAGTTTTTCCTTCTTCTAACAAACAAAGACGTGATATTCTCTACACAACGGTCAAAATAATTCAAGTGTGTCCATGTGTTCATCAGCATCTACAACAGATAGTACTGTAACCAAAACAACACCTAACACTGTACATGTGGAGTTTTACAATGCCTCTCCTTTGTAGAAGAAAAAAAAAATGATGAAGTGCCTCTTTTTACAGATCCAAGCTTAATAAAGCTCACAATAATACTGTTATTTTTATTCTGTAATAATAATAATACAGTAAAAACGAAACGATATTCACTGCCTAAAATGAAACACACGCATACATATTTATCAACAGTCAGACAGATCCCTCTATGAGGCAAGTATGAGGATTACCAGCAATAATAATCACAACAACAACAAAAAAAAGACAGATCTGAAATGGACCACTAATAAGTAAGGGAGTTTTATCGTGTTTTAACCCCTGAAATCACCAAAATGAAGCTTATTTTATACTACAATATACAGTGTTATATTGTGTCCAAAGTGCCCCTGTTCAAATTAATAATCATTTTTAAAGAAAAAGTTTGCATTTGTTTTGATTTCTTTTTTTAAAATCCAAAACCTGCCTTTATAATTCGATGATTAAAAGTCGCATATTTGAAATGCCCTATTGAAAATGTCTGCGTTTTCGATATGCAGTTTATCGGACATTTATGTATGTGAACAAAACAAACAACAACAACAACAACGAAAAAGATCGTTCTTCCTATTCTATTTCCTCTTCTTCCTCTCTTCTTCTCTTAGATGCTGAACTTGCTTGAGATGACATCTTTCCTTTCAAAGATGTTAATGCTATATGCTTTTGAGCAGTTGTTGTAATACATAATCAACATAATATTGTGTACACCGTAATCAATATTGCAATGGTTTATGTGAAAAGAGGTCATTGTTGTTCTGTGATTTTTGCGAGATTTTACAGACTAGTCTGTAAACTGAAACTAGAGTATAGAGTCAAAGCGAACTGTTTTTTGAAGAATATAACAGAGAAAATGAAAACCTTTTAATCTTTGTAGTCGGTAGACAACCATATCATACGTTCAATACCAAATTTATTTAATCTTTTTTTTGTTCGTTTGTTTTTTGCCAGAGGTTAGATATGTAAGCATGCTTGTGATAACACACTTTTCTAACACTTCTCTTTCTGCGTTACAGCTCTGAATGGTATTCACTATTGATTATATGATATTCTTCTGCTTGTATCATAGGCTCAAATCCAAAGACAAAGCATTTACTCTATTTATGATGACAGAGTTTGTTCGTTCGTTCGTTTGTTTTTCAGAAACAATAGAAAATTATACATATATTTACAGGACAAAGTACAATACAGATTTTAACAGGAGAAGCAAGCAAACATAAAATATCTTTAGATGAATCATATATATATGTGTGTGTGTATATACAGTATATATATATATGAAATTTCAGATACAGATACTGCAGTTTCTTTACTAATCACACAAGGCATACTTTTAATATTAACGCTGACCACAACTTTAAATCATGACGTGCACGATTCCCACTTTTTACCGGAAAACGCAAGTGTGCTCGTGTCGTTTGCATGTTGAGGATGGCCACTGAAACCCGGGAGTTCATCTCCGATAGTGAGCCTAGTTGGGATTGGGATTCGGGATAGTTTGCATGCGTTTAGCGACACCCACAGTTTGCAGCAAAGCCACTCAGTGGATTGTATTTACGGGCCTGCAAGGAATGTAGTGAGGGCCGGACAGATGCTGGTGCTTGTGCTGGGCTTTTCTTAGCTGTGCGCTACATGTTTTGTGCTTTCTCTATCTTCCACAACCGCTGTATACACGGAAAGGAATCAGTCTGTCCTGTTAAAATGTAATCTTTTCTGCCTATGCGTCAAGATTGATACATGACACCTCAGTTCATCAGTAACAGTAGGTGTTTGTATAATTACTAGCATTTTGAGTTCATCCGCTAAGCGGCAGATTTTGTTCAATGCCTGACTATAGCAGTCATAATGAAGAATTCCCAAACGAATACATTTTTATATCAATTACTACAGGTTGAATAGAATCTGATGTTGGGCCAAAGTCACATTTTTATGATACGATTCTATAATATATTGAGTATTCTGGCAAATGTGCTCAGTTCATTTATTCAATATAAAGAAATACGCAATGAAATGTAAAATATTTGTAATGTTTCCTGCTTTTGAATTCACACTAAAAATAATGAATTTCTATGATCTTTATTCCATTTTAATTGTACTTCGCTAAAATCAAAGTTGAATTGGCATTTATAGGACATCTCTAATTAAAAGTACACTGTAACTTTTGGCCCTCTTATGGTTAAAAAAACCAAACCGCATGCATTTTGTGGAAGAACATTGCTTCGGCTCTGCGTGACTGTGCGGATGAATATGGTTCTTTCTCATAATTAAAAAAGAGAGAGAGATTATCCTACTCCTCATAAACATTCCCTACTAGGCTTAAGAGATGATCTCAAGCTGACTAGCTGAAGACGTTACTGTAGCTTTAAAATAAGGACACAACCATAATGAAATGAGCCTTCACAATAGATATAATAGAACTCGGTTAGAGAGATACATATGGCAATTTATCTGTTCACCTTTCCAATCAATAATTTAGTAATAAAAACGCCATCATCTCTGCGTCGCTTTTACAACATTTCAAATCCCTCCGTTCTCGCCATCTCCGAAAACCCAAGCCAATGTTGATTCTTGTTTTATTACGAAAACTAAAACATACAAAATCTCTCAAAAGACTCTCCTCTTTTCTGTGTTATTTGTAACGAGAGTGATTCCCCGGAGGTTGGAGATTTAGCTGCTCCATGTCAGGCTTTCTCACTCGTTGTGTCACACGTCAAAGTAGTCGGAGCAACTTTTCTCTATTTTACGGATATGACGAGACGTGCGGGCGAGTAATGTATGTACGCAATTCCCTGCAAAAACCATCTCGTCAGGTCTTAAATATAAAGTGAATCAGGGTGAAACAAAAACACATTTTGAAAGAAAGTATCGCTTGATGTATTGACATATTATTTCAAAGTATTTGCTAATTTTGAACAAAAAAAGTACCTTTCAATTTTGAATGACGGACAACCCTGCTGTTACTGGTGATCTGAGATGGGGTTTTGTTTACTCCTTTAACAATTGCCATTTTTGGGGCAGCATGAGTTTTCTGATACATTAGACTCTGAGACCACACACAATCTGACTCCTGGAGAATATGACACAACATGTTGATTGATTGAGATTTAGGCAGATCTTTCCTGACATTCATTAAGCAGTCATACTATATAGGTGCTTTTATGTTTGGTGGAAACTCTTTCAGCTACATGATTTACGCATCAATGTAAATCTCTATACAACCACCATCATGACAAAAAGCAAAATGTAGGCATATTTACATGTATTCCTTTGGCAGATGCCTTTTGACACAACTAGTGCATATAGTTTAGTGTAGCAAACAGATAGATAAACATAGATACTATACTTAGCTCTTTAATAATATCTCTTACGATGACCCATTTCATGGAACCTTCTTCACACCGTTTTTATATAGGATTTCAGTCCAGATATTATGATCTGCATGTATATTTGATTTAGTCCAAATTCATTTCGACAGACCCACAGTGGACACTTGCTTGGACTTTAGACACTACTCATTTGGTAAGCACTTATATCTGATCCGATCCTTCTAATGCCTGATCTGAGTTTAACGTACAATTGAGGAATCGTCATACCCTTAAACACTCCTCTAAAATGTCTAAAGTGAGATTTTCACCTTCCTTTAATCTGTGCATTTATTTTACTGCTTAGCTTAAGAAATATAAAACATAACAAAAATGCTATGGTTGTAGACTTTATTCTCTCATCAGTGAAATTTTACCTGAAATTTTCAGACGTTAAAATGGAAATGCTGCAATACAACTGCTCCTTTGTGAACATGGATGTTTGTGGCCACTCAATTTTTTTGGTTACACTTTATTTTAGTGTCCTTGTTACATATGTTACGTGTACTTACTATAGTAATAGGGCAATTCCGCGGAAAACTGTCACATCCATAACACCAACACAATGCCATGGTATTTAGTTGGCGTTATGGATGTGACATTTTTGCGTGGAATTACCCAATATCAGTAAAGTATGCATAATTACATGCAACTAACCCTAAACCAAACCCTAATCCTACCATAACCCTATAGTAAGTACATGTAGTTACTAAATAGTACTTAAATATAGCATTACACTGTAATAACGACACCTTACAATAAAGTGTAACGGGTAATTCCACGCAAAAATGTCACATCCATAACGCCAACTAAATACCATGGCATTGTGTTGGTGTTATGGATGTGACAGTTTTCCGCGGAATTGCCCTAACCCTTTATTCTAAGGTGATGTAGTTACATTGTGCTTACTATAGAGTTACGGTTATGGTCAGGGTTTGGTTTAGGGTCAGGTACAAGTAGTAAGATGTAATTACGTCGCCTTAAAATAAAGTGTTACCAAAAATGTTCTCAAATACAGCATGTCAACAAGAAAAACATTTCTTTGGGAATCTTCGCATGTTATCATAATCATTTTGGCATGGTTTTTTTGCTTTCTTTATTCTTTTATTTGAATGTTTTAACCTTTGTTTTAACCATTCTTACTGTACCAAATGTGCTATTGCTTGAGCAACACAAAGCAAACGAATTAAATAGTCCAAAGCTTCTAAAGTCATTTGAACGTAATTCGTTAAATTACCAATTGTTTTGATGTTAAGTCTGAAAAGATGAGTTCATCCACAATATAGACCATGTAGGTCTGCAAAGTTTCTGTTAACACCAAAGAATTATGTGTCGATTTCGACAGAAACACAATGTGTGAAACATCCTGAAACTGAAATTTGGTCATATGTGCATCATTTTCATTCTGTGCTCTGATAACACTGTTGATGGGCAGAGAAACACCCATGGAGACTCAATTTTTGATATGTCAAAGTTAATTATTTCCTAAAATTATTAGCTTCAGCAACATCAAACAAACATCTAACATGGAAATCATTGCACTGATACAAGATAAATAGATTTCATCGTGTTTTTCTTTCTTCCTTATTTCAGCTGCTCTGCTTCGTGCAATGGATGTTAAGATTCACTTGTTATTTGTCAGCATGGACCAAGCATTTCATTTGCGTTTGCACGTACCTGTTTTTTGTTTTGAAGAGGTTCATTTACCAAAAATCGACCTTTGTAGAACAGCTCTATAACAAAATTTCCAGCAGTGATTTTTCAACCTTAAATGAGATATTAAATCAAATGAATAATGTATCATGGAGATACATGAGACAGACCACCATTTAATCTTTAAGGACCAAATTCCCATTTTTCTTTGCAACATTTTGTGATATCATATAATCGATGTAAATGTGAATATTTGGATGGAAACGCTCATATCATGGTACAATTTTACCCCTTGACAAATAGACAATGTAGTATCATGGGATGCTTTACTAGCTTATTTCTACTGACGTATTTAGATACATGTTTTGTGCTGTTTAGGTGAACCTAGCTAACGTTTTCAAAAAGATTTGGTATTTTTCACTGTTTAAAGCCATATCTTAAGCCTTGTTTTATTCTTGCACTAGCACATAATTTATTTTCACAAACTTCATTATCTTTTTTGTTTTTCACAAGTTCACATTGAAACATTCAAACTGAGCAAATGTGGAGCTGTTGTAGTAAAGGTATTAAACATTTTGCAGTATTCAAACGACCTTAAAATTAAAATCTGCGGTTGTCATTTTCATTTGTGTTTGTCCAATTTCTATTATTGTTGTGAAAAATTGGTTTGCTTTATAATACCTGCTGTTTAGAGATATAGAATAAGGTGTGTGTGTGTGTGTGTGTGTGCGTGCGCGCGTGTGTGTGTGTTTGCGTGTGTACAAGGCCATTTTATTTTATTTTTTTGTGTCAAACACTGGACTAGATTATTTTTTCAAAGAATTTGTGAGACATTATTTGTGCGACGTCAGTCAAGCCAAGCCAAGTCAAATTCTGATTGATTTGAATAGGGCTTTCACAGAATTATTCCAACCAAACACATTCAGTTTGTTCAGCTACACAGGGTTGTCTACACTCAAATGTCTCTCGAACGAATTTGACCCCATTTTTAATACATTTCTAATAGCATAGAGATCTATTTTTCCCCCACAAAAATCGAAGAAAATGTTAAAGAAAGTAATTGCATGCTAAAACCACTGAGAGAAACCACTAAGCATACAGAAAAACCACAGTTGATCCCTGTAGCAATCCCCATTGACTCAAACTCAAATACCACTTCTCAAACCAGAAAAGAATTTTGCACTAAAGTTATTCTTGGTCTTCTTTGATAAATAGCAATAGAACACCGAACATAAACATGAAACCGACCGTGTAAAACAACAAAAGCTTTCTTTCTTTTGTTTAAGAAAAAGAAAAAAAAAGGTGTGTTTTGCATAATTTGTTTACACAGATACAACATTGAAGGTGTGTGATGATGCTGAGGCTGTAAAGTTAAAGAAAACACATAAGACATGTCCAAGTTGTAGGTACATTAAATTAAATGCTTCCTGTTTCCTCTTGTTATCGTTTTAAACAGTAATTTGCACTTTTTTTTACAAGGAAAAGAAGAAGTGGAGAAGGCAGGCTGTCCCAGAAACATGAAGACACGTTATTTTTGGGTGTTGTGTTTCAACGCTAATGAAATATTTACAGGGGAATATTCACACACAGGCCGACTTGCTGGGAGATCTGCGAGTCAGAGACCTTAAATTGAGTGCAAACATATACTTATCGCTTCTTGTAATAATATTTTGTTGGTTTAACTTAAAAAAATAAGTTACCTTGCTGCCTTAAAAATGTGAGTTGATTGAAATTAAAAATTTGAGTTGAGATTGGTTTCAAATTTTAAGTTTAGTCAACGCAAATATCCAAGTCGACTAAACTTAAAATTTGAAGGCAGCACAGACACTTAACTAGTTAAATGAGTTGACTATATATATATATATATATATATATATATATATATATATATATATATATATATATATATATATATATATATATATATATATATATATATATATATATATATATATATATATATATATACTGTTGGTTTAACTTTAAAAAAATGTTACCTGGTTGCCTTAAGATTTGGAGTTCATTGAAATAAAACATTTGAGTTGATAGACTGTAAAAAAAAAAATTAGTTGTGTCAACTAAAATAAGTGTCTGTGCTGCCTTAAAAATTTAAGTTGAAATGTGACAACTTGGATATTTGCGTTGGCTAAACTTAAAATTTGAAACCAATCTCCATTGTATCAACTCAATTTTTGAATTTCAATGAACCGGAGTTGACTAAACTTACAATTTTAAGGCAGCATGAACACATTTTTACAGTGTAGAATCTCAAAATATTAAGTTATCTAAAATTGATTTGACAAAAGTGTTGTTGCTGTCCGTACTACCATGTTTCTGGGACTTTATTTTCTCCTAGATCAAAAGCCGCGGTCCGGTTTCAACCGACGAATAGGAACGGTTCTTTTCTGATGTCACACACAAAACCTACTTACAATATGTCTGTCCGTAAAGGAGGAACGTGCGATTGAAGCTGGAACAGCAAGCGTTTCTTAATTGCAGGTGATCGATAATAACGTCTAGCAATCATGCATATATAGTGATGGTTTTTCGGTTTCTGGAAATAGTGGCTTTCCTGTTAAAACTGCTTTGTGGTGTTGCTGAGTTCGTCTCGATATGATGCGTGTTAGAGGAAGCATAAGTATGTGCCTTCATGTAATCTTCTTGGTGAGCTTGTTTTTATTAAGAAGCCGAAGCCAGCCAGTTGTGTTTGCACTAAAACCAAATTGCTTTCGTGATGTTGGTTAGTTGAGCAAGCTTGTCGCGTCACTTTAGCAGTATGCATGAGGGTCAGTTCTAGGGACAGAGCTTGTGTCTTTCGACTTCTAAACTAGTGCAGCTTAGGAAATCCCTGGAAATAAAAGCTCTGTTTCGTTTCGATCACGTCGTCGAACGACTTCATCACGTCTCGATATTCCATATTTAAAAGAAGCACCAAACACGCATACAAACATATTTAACATGTCTGTGGAAAAGCCTGTCACACATTTCTCTGAATCAGTGGGAGTGCATGAGTTCATGAGGTCGCCTCGAGACTATTGGTCATGTTATTAATATTGGTTTGTGTTGCATTTGTAATTTATTTTTGTTTTGTTTATCGAAACCTAAAAAAGGCCTACATGCTTTTCAGTCTTACAAATGCACCTTATTCTCTCCTGTCTGGAACAGACAGGCCTTGTAATATCTCTAATTTAGCACCTTACTACACAGCATGATTTCACTTTATGCCGGTTTTGCTATACTTCCATGCATATGATTTGAAATAAAAAATAAACCTTATATATTTTGTGAAAATATTTAAAGGGATGTGCCAAAGTTTGGAGGCGATCTCCCTTGTTTGTATGTTTATTATTACTTTTTTTTTCTTTTCCTTCTGCTTCAGTTATTTCAGTGGTATCTCATGTAACCTTTCTTACAAACGTGTTTAGAAAAAAAAAATATTTCAGCAAACAGTATCATTACTTGCCATTTTACAGTAAGCCCTGTATTTTCACGTATATTTACCAGTGATGTGTATTTGTTATTAAACAGAAAATAGCCGTAAAAGCTTCATTATGTTACATAATATTGTGACTTTTTTCGAAAAACTGTGAAGACTTGCATATACTTTATACAGAAGTATTAAGCCTTAATGCAAAAGACTAAAAAAAAAATAAAAAAAAAAGAGTGGAAGAATAACTGATTGTTGCAAAGTAAGGATGATTTTTTTGTAAATGTTACCAGCACCTTTTTTGTAATTTTCACTCTCTGAGGTATTGTAAGTTCACTCTGTTTGTGAAGTTTGAATATGAAGGAATAAAAAAAATAGTACTTTCCTGTACATTAAAGGATGGGATGATTTGTGTTTTTATTTCTGGACCAGTGACTGTATTATAGAAACAGCCGTTTCGTAGAATGAACATGGACATTTTGTAAAACAGCCCCTGGTGGATTCTATGCAAATACCAAAGTCCATATATCAACAGAAGAAAAAACAACTAGTAATAAGTGATATTTCATTTGTGTATTTCTACATATGGTCAGTGTTGCCACAGTTACTTTGAAAAAGTAACTTAGTTACTTTACAGATTACTTGATTTTAAAAGTAACTAAGTTACTTTACAGATTACTTGATTTTAAAAGTAACTAAGTTAGATTACAAGTTACTTTATTAGTTACATTCATCAGTTGCCGACAACACCTCTGCAGCCTCAACATAAAAATGACAACCGTTTTTGCCAACACTAAACATAAAACATGTTACACTACACTAAACATAAAACACTAAACATAAAACCCTAAACATGTTAATGAAAATGTACAAATTACTTTGTGCTTTTATTAAATACATTTATGAAAAACAATTTATATTTAATTTTTAATTTATATTTGAATGTAAATAATTATATGGGCCTACACAAATAATATACAATTACAAGATTTATGTTTTATTGTAAACGTAATGTGCAGCTCTGTAAAGGGACAACAAATATATGATTGATCCGTGAGAACAATATATTTTTTAATAATCTTTAAGTGCACAAAACTATGAAAATATATGAAACGCTTCAAAACAGAGCGGCAACAAAGCGCTTATGCGCATCCCGGGTGCAGAATGATGCGCTTAAAGCAACATGGAATCAGAGTGTGCAGTGCAGCGCGAGTGCACATTGAAAAGTCCACGGCATAAAGAGAAGATGAGCGTTGAGCGCACAAATCCTAGTCTACTATGTAGCCTATCGGTCCAAACATTCACTGATTATTTGTTTCTTCACAGTTTTTAATTCTGGTTATTGTGCGTGTGATGCTAATTAATAGTCCTTGTGTTGTCACCTAGCGAGCACAACATCTTTCAGAAACCGCAAGATAAACTCCAGGAAGATAAATTATTTTATCAACATATCAAGTATTATACCGGGAATATATCATATGGAGTGAGCTTTACCGCTGACTGGAACCGAACGACGCGCAGCTTGAATGCTGAACGGAGAATGATTGAGCTACAGCGGAGGAAAGACATTCAGCTATGGAATGGCTTTAGATGACTTTGTAGGCTACTAGCAAATAATAATATACTAATAATGATTGCTGAAGGATAATGTGACAATATATATTTCTGATGATTATTTAATTATCACGACATGCCTAATCTGAGCAAGTGACTGCCTGTCTTGAGTTTTGTCGACAGACGGAGGCGGCAAGAAATTTGACGGAGCGGCCGCCTCGTAATTCTCTATGCAGGAAAAACCCTGCTGAGACTAAACAAGAAAGCAAAAATATATATTTTTACTAAGGAAAATGACAAAAAAAAGTAACTCACTGTGACTTGGATAAGTTACTTTAATCTGATTACTGGTTTGGAAATAGTAACGCGTTAGATTACTCGTTACTGGAAAAAGTGGTCAAATTAGAGTAACGCGTTACTAAGTAACGCGTTACTGGCATCACTGCATATGGTCTACATATCTTTTGCAGAAGAGAATAGAGAAAACAAGCCGAATAGCCTGCAATGGAAATCAGTCAAGAGGCCCATCAGAAAGTTCATCGGAAGAAGGGAGGCATGCAGAACCCGAAACACATCAATTCAGTCATACATTAAAGGGTTAATTCACCCAAAAATGAAACTTCTGTCATTGATTACAGCAAGCTCTCAGATTTCAAAAAAGATCTTAATTTGTGTTCCTAAGATGAACGCCGACATGAGAGTGTCATTCTAAACAAGACTTTCGTTCATCCTCAGAGAAGAACATAAAGAGATATAAATAGATCGCTTTATATGATGAACAGATTGAATTTTGGCTTTTATTCACATTTAAATATTGATCATGCTTGACACACGAGAATGAATCTCATTGGTTCTTGCTGAAGCTCAAACGTGATGCGTAACACGAGAATGAACCTCATTGGTTCTTGCAGAAGCTCAAACGTGATGCGTAACGCGAGAATGAACCTCATTGGTTCTTGATGAAGCTCAAACGTGATGCGTAACACGAGAACGAACCTCATTGGTTCTTGCAGAAGCTCAAACGTGATGCGTAACACGAGAATGAACCTCATTGGTTCTTGCAGAAGCTCAAACGTGATGCGTAACACCAGAATGAACCTCATTGGTTCTTGCAGAAGCTCAAACGTGATGCATAACGCGAGAATGAATCTCATTGGTTCTTGCTGAAGCTCAAACGTGATGCGTAACACGAGAATGAACCTCATTGGTTCTTGATGAAGCTCAAACGTGATGCGTAACACGAGAATGAACCTCATTGGTTCTTGATGAAGCTCAAACGTGATGCGTAACACGAGAATGAACCTCATTGGTTCTTGCAGAAGCTCAAACGTGATGCGTAACACGAGAATGAACCTCATTGGTTCTTGCAGAAGCTCAAACGTGATGTGTAACACGAGAATGAATCTCATTGGTTCTTGCTGAAGCTCAAACGTGATGCGTAACACGAGAATGAACCTCATTGGTTCTTGATGAAGCTCAAACGTAATGCGTAACACGAGAATGAACCTAATTGGTTCTTGCAGAAGCTCAAATGTGATGCCTAACACGAGAATGAACCTCATTGGTTCTTGCAGAAGCTCAAACGTGATGCGTAACACGAGATTGAACCTCATTGGTTCTTGATGAAGCTCAAACGTGATGCGTAACACGAGAATGAACCTCATTGGCTCTTCTGGAGCTCCTCAAGGCTGTGTTCTCTCCCCACCGCTCTTCTTCTTCTTCTACACCAACAACTGCACCTCTAAAGACCCCTCTGTCAAGCTCCTGAAGTTTGCGGACGACACCACAGTCATCGGCCTCATCCGGGACGGAGACGAGTCTGCTTACAGACAGGAGGTTAAAGAGCTGGCTGTCTGGTGTGGTCATTACAACTCGGAGCTTAACACTCTTAAAACAATGGAGATGGTCGTGGACTTCAGGAGAAACCCCTCATCTCTCCCCCCGCTCACCATCATGGACAGCACTGTAAAAACAGTGGAGTCATTCAGGTTCCTGGGCACCAGGTTCATAGTGAGATGGTGGTCCAGTGGGTTAAACCACTGAACTGATATGCAGAAGGTTGCTGGTTCGATCCCAGCGGTCACCACCAGTGTATCCTTGAGCAAGGCACTTTACTCCAGGGGGATTGTCCCTGTAATAAGGGCACTGTAAGTCGTAAAAGCGTCTGCCAAATGCATAAAATGTAAATGCATAACCACCATCTCTCAGGACCTGAAGTGGGACATTCACATTGCCTCCATTGTTAAAAAGGCCCAACAGAGTTTGGCCCTTTTTACTTAAACTTCCTCCGCCAACTGAGGAAGTTCAACCTGCCACAGGAACTGCTGGAACAGTTCTTCTCTGCCATCATTGAATCCGTCCTATGCACTTCAATTACCATCTGGTACAGCTCAGCAACCAAATCTGGTAGTCCAGGTCTGCTGAGCGTATCATTGGTACAACCCTCCCCTCTCCCCAAGATCTGTACATATCCAGAGTGCGCAGTATCCCTGACGCTACAGAGCCCTGAGCACCGGAACGACCAGGCACAGGAACAGTTTCTTCCCTTAGGCTATCCAACTCATGACCACTGGACTTTAAACGAGAAACACACACACACTCACACACACTATTGTACATTCCTTTATTGACTTATTTTTTTTTAACACATTCTTATTTACATTTCTAATTTACATCTAATATACGTGTACATAGTAATTTGCTTTTCTAATTTGTTTATTTTAATTTGTATGTAGTGTCTTTGCTATTTTGCACATTGTATATTTGTATATTGTTATTTTTATTGTCTGTGTATTGTCTTGTCACTGTCATTCTGTTGCATGTGTCACTACAGCAAATTCCTAGTATGTGTAAACATACCTGCCAATAAAGCTCATTCTGATTCGGATTCTGAATGAACCTCATTGGTTCTCACACGTCAAGCAAACATGCTTGAGCTTCCGTTCGCCACAACCGATGTGTGAGTTGATGAATGTTTATATGTGAATAAAAGCCTAAATTCAACATGTTCATCATATAAAACGAAATTTGGACTAAACCGCTCAGTTCATATGGATTAGTTTTATGATCTCTTTAATAACTTTTTGAAGTGTCAAAGTGGTAGTTGCGCAGCTGTCAATGGAGGGACAGAAAGCTCTCAGATTTCATCAGAAAGATCTTCATTTGTGTTCTGAAGATGAACGAAAGTCTTATGGGTTTGGATACGACATGAGGGTGGAGTAATCTTTTTTGTGTGTGAACTATCCATCTTGTCAGGAAAGGCTGCAAGTTTTTAGAAGTAAACAAAATAAAGTCTCATTTTGATTTCTAGACCTGGAAACTGCATAGATTTCATAAAACAAATTCATCGGGTAATAATTGTGTAAAAAAAAAGAAGATCCATGTAAATCATGAAAACCTGGAAAAGTCGAGGGGTCTTTAAATATTGTTGTGGTCTTATGGTAGCACTTTATTTTACAGTCCTGTCCCCCTACTATGTACTTATTATAGTAATGCAATAACTGGGTAATAATAACTAAGTACTAACCATGAAACTACCCCTAAACCTAACCTCATGTAGTTACTTTATATTACCCAGTATGTTTTTAGGTAAGTACACGTACGTTTGAGATCCACTGACGTAGATATTTTGGGAATGTGGGATATTATGTCATTTGGGTAATGTAAATGTGTTGCCTAATGTGACCTCTGTACAATGCAGCACTGTGAACTTGCATTCAGATGGTTTTAGGTCTTGATTTTGCCGAGTAGCCCAAGACATGTTCCTGGGTCAACATATTTTGCTGATCTTAGAACAACATTCCTGTCCGAAAAAGTAGACTTAAACCTAACGCTACATAAGTTATCCCTAAAATCAGAGTGAAATGATAGGTGAATAACTCTGATGTAGAATAACATAACCCTGGTTGTACACACAATTTCTCTCTCTTCTCTCTTTCACACACACACACACACACACACACACACAAACAAACTCTTTCTCTTACACACACAAATTTTCTCTCTCTCACACACACACACACACACACAACCCACACACACACACTCTATAGTTCTCACACACACTCTCTCAAACACACACACTCCCTCTCTCTCCCAATTCAATTCAGCTTTATTGGCATGACTGTGGGATAGGACAATGTTGCCAAAGCAATAAACATATAACAAGTTATACAGGTAAATAGATAAAGAGAAGAAAAGACACCATCACAGTCTGAGCTCTCTGGCTCTCCAGCTCTTGTGTCGGCCCGTCTCCACACACAGACTGCGCTCACTCAAACGATACTTCGTCAGGAGTTTTCTCTGACGATAGTCTTTCACTTGGATCAAGTAGTTTATTCTGCAGAAGTACTTCAATTTGTTCTACTTTGATTTGCCATTCATTGAGGTATTCTTCCTGGGTTCTTTTTTGTATTTCTTTAATTTTTGAGAATTTTGACTGAGATTCCACTAAATAGTGCAAGGGGTCACTGGGTGTCCTGCCCTGTGTGTAAGAGCGCAGTGATGGTAGGCGTCTGTCGGCGTGTCTGAGAGATGGAACCAGAACTTCACTGCTCTCTTCTGGATCTCACATCTGAGAGATGCTCTCTCTCTCTCTCTCACACACACACACACACACACACACACACTCGCACACATTCTCTCTCTCTCTCTCATGGGTTTTGGCCTACAAAAATATGTCATCCCTTTTCCATTCCTGAAGGGCCACAACATGGGCTGTGTCTGAAATCACCCCTGCTATACCCTTAACAATTATACAGTGAGGAAAATAAGTATTTGTACACCCTGCTATTTTGCAAGTTCTCCCACTTAGAAATCATGGAGGGGTCTGAAATTGTCATCGTAGGTGCATGTCCACTGTGAGAGACATAATCTAAAAAAAAAATCCAGAAATCACAATGTATGATTTTTTAACTATTTATTTGTATGATACAGCTGCAAATAAGTATTTGAACACCTGAGAAAATCAATGTTAATATTTGGTACAGTAGCCTTTGTTTGCAATTACAGAGGTTAAACGTTTCCTGTAGTTTTTCACCAGGTTTGCACACACTGCAGGAGGGATTTTGGCCCACTCCTCCACACAGATCTTCTCTAGATCAGTCAGGTTTCTGGCCTGTCGCTGAGAAACACAGAGTTTGAGCTCCCTCCAAAGATTCTCTATTGGGTTTAGGACTGGAGACTGGCTAGGCCACGCCAGAACCTTGATATGCTTCTTACAGAGCCACTCCTTGGTTATCCTGGCTGTGTGCTTCGGGTCATTGTCATGTTGGAAGACCCAGCCTCGACCCATCTTCAATGCTCTAACTGAGGGAAGGAGGTTGTTCCCCAAAATCTCGCAATACATGGCCCCGGTCATCCTCTCCTTAATACAGTGCAGTCGCCCTGTCCCATGTGCAGAAAAACACCCCCAAAGCATGATGCTACCACCCCCATGCTTCACAGTAGGGATGGTGTTCTTGGGATGGTACTCATCATTCTTCTTCCTCCAAACACGTTTAGTGGAATTATGACCAAAAAGTTATATTTTGGTCTCATCTGACCACATGACTTTCTCCCATGACTCCTCTGGATCATCCAAATGGTCATTGGCAAACTTAAGACGGGCCTTGACATGTGCTGGTTTAAGCAGGGGAACCTTCCGTGCCATGCATGATTTCAAACCATGACGTCTTAGTGTATTACCAACAGTAACCTTGGAAACGGTGGTCCCAGCTCTTTTCAGGTCATTGACCAGCTCCTCCCGTGTAGTCCTGGGCTGATTTCTCACCTTTCTTAGGATCATTGAGACCCCACGAGGTGAGATTTTGCATGGAGCCCCAGTCCGAGGGAGATTGACAGTCATGTTTAGCTTCTTCCATTTTCTAATGATTGCTCCAACAGTGGACCTTTTTTCACCAAGTTGCTTGGCAATTTCCCCGTAGCCCTTTCCAGCCTTGTGGAGGTGTACAATTTTGTCTCTAGTGTCTTTGGACAGCTCTTTGGTCTTGGCCATGTTAGTAGTTGGATTCTTACTGATTGTATGGGGTGGACAGGTGTCTTTATGCAGCTAACGACCTCAAACAGGTGCATCTAATTTAGGATAATAAATGGAGTGGAGGTGGACATTTTAAAGGCAGACTAACAGGTCTTTGAGGGTCAGAATTCTAGCTGATAGACAGGTGTTCAAATACTTATTTGCAGCTGTATCATACAAATAAATAGTTAAAAAAATCATATATTGTGATTTCTGGATTTTTTTTTTTAGATTATGTCTCTCACAGTGGACATGCACCTACGATGACAATTTCAGACCCCTCCATGATTTCCAAGTGGGAGAACTGGCAAAATAGCAGGGTGTTCAAATACTTATTTTCCTCACTGT
The DNA here is from genome assembly GCA_023566225.1 of Romanogobio albipinnatus. Taxonomy (NCBI): domain Eukaryota; kingdom Metazoa; phylum Chordata; class Actinopteri; order Cypriniformes; family Gobionidae; genus Romanogobio; species Romanogobio albipinnatus. The sequence goes on along the minus strand of CM042242.1, from coordinate 64,244,792 downwards.
AACATTTTATTTGATTATTACATTGTTTGATTAAGGTTTATGCATGATAGTTTCCATGACAGAGTTCAAGATAAATCTTCATTACTACTGGAGCAGCCAGTTTGCCAAGTTTCACATTATTATTAAACAGCACAAACTATGGAAAACTCAGTGTCCGAATTCACTCACACGTTTTCATTCACTCCTTCAAGTGGACTATATTAGTGGAGTAATGTAGGGAATAGTGAATGGGGTATAGGGGGCGATTTCGAACACGGCTAGAGAGAGTTCTGAACACATCAGAACCAGCTAATCAAGAGACCCGTGTGCCTTCGAGGACGCAAATAAGGTCTTAGTAGGAAATAAAATAGTATGGTCTGGTTACCAATTATTCTTCAAAATATCTTTGTTTTCAACAGAAGAAAGAAACTCGTACAGGTTTGGAACAACGTGAGGGTGAGTAAATGATGACAAAAGGTTCATTTTTGGGTGAACTATGGATGACAGATTTGATTCCCCTCGGTCGTGATGATCCAAACTACAGTCCAATTGGCTTTATGCCCAGCTGCACTACTTCCTGAACTTCAGCCAGCTCCTTTAGCTGTGTCTCATTTCATTTAATTTTGAAGGCTGCATCCTCTGGAGGACACATCCTGTGAAGGATGCGGTATACGGAGTGTCCTTAATCAGAATTAAACGAGACGTCCTCCGTAGGACACACAGGCAGGAAGTATCACGTTGCTATGCCAACACGTTCACCGTGGAGTTGCGCTCTCACACCAGTTATATGAATGAAAATTATTTATAACTTGAAAATGACTATGAAATGTTTTGCCTTGACAGCAAAGCACTGTTCTAAACTTTTAAAAAATAAAATAAAATATCAAAACACTTGTAATCCTGTTTACCACAACTATCTATTTGAGGTATATACAGCTTAAAAACAAAAACAAGCTTTAAACTACTTAAGTTTACACCACATCTTCGCTTGCATGTATATCTGCCGGCGGCGCCATTTTTTCCAAATAATATTTAAAAAACATGACGGTTGTTAATGGCGACGCAAAGAATTGTGGGTTATCTGCAGCAACGAAGGATACATCTCATGCACACTGTGTCCTACTTACTTTTTTGAAATGAGACGGCCTTCAGACGCATGCAGCCTTCAAATGCGACCTCCGGAGGATGCAGCCTTCCGAAATGAGACACAGCTTTTGTTTCCTGTCTGCCATTATTGGACAAACTGATTAATCCAGGTGTGTCTGATTATTGTTGTTGTGACTACAGAGGTCAGGCACACCTGGATTAATAAGTTTGTCCAATAATGGCAGACAGGAAACAAAGGAGCTGGCTGAAGTTCAGGAAGTAGTGCAGCTGTGCATAAAGCCAATTGGTGGCGGTATGTCTCATTATTAGTTTAACCTTGCTGAAGAAAAAGAGACTGAAGTCTCTACCACTCCGGCACAGGAGGTGGCGCTGTGCACATCATTTCTATGGTTTGCAACCGGCTAGTAAACAGAAGAATCAGATGTTAGAGACGTGCGTCCTGAATTTGATTTCACAGACTGATAGCTTTCAGAATTTCAAATAACATGTTGGTCTTTCTGAGTTAACGGACGTATTGGTCGTCGAAATCTCTGATTCTCTAAATCAGGTCGGGGATAAGAGAGAAATCCGCAGTTTTTACACTTCCACTGGACACGTGGTTAAACTGCAGCATGGCCAAATCCAGCTCTCTTCAGAAAACGGCATTAAGGTTTGCTCGTGTCGTCTTTATCTACCTGTCTTAAAGTAGCATATGTATTTTTTTCTTACATATTAAAACGAACAATTGGCCAGTCTGAAATATTAGCGTACGGGCGTTCAAGGCCCGTATTTCAGTGATTGTCCTCAACATGAGCAACAGCTCTTTCCTTAAGCATTTCTTGTTTTGTATTCCTCCACAGTAAAGCTGTGAAAGTGGCTTCCGCTATGGCTGACGAAGAAGAGGAGCTTCCCATTGATGAGCAAGCCATCAGTGCCAGTGAAGATGAGGTACTCGCGATCATGCAGTTACTTATGATTAGTGTACTTCAGATGTGCAAGTTACCTTTTTTGCTGCCACAAACTGTTTCTATGATTCACTCAATACAATCTCAATACAATATCCTAGTAGTTTTCAGTACCTGATGTCATTTTTCTATGTAAAACTGGGGTTTACAAACTTTACTTGAAGCCAGGAATGGGTTTCCCAGATAACAATTTTTGGTTCCCAGAACAGGCATCCTAACGTTCTCTATTGGTTAGCCAGGAAAATTTTCTTTACGTAAATAGAACGTTCCCTGTTGGTTTGGAGAACGTTCCCCTAACCTTCCCGGAACGTTCCCCTAACCTCTTTACTCCGATATCATTTACCCTGCTAGCAATGCCCGCGTCCCATAGGGTATAAGCGTCTAGGGTATAAGCGTCCCATAGGGTATAAGCGTCCCATAGGGTATAAGCGCCCCATAGGGTATAAGCGCCCCATAGGGTATAAGCGTCCCATAGGGTATAAGCGTCCCATAGGGTATAAGCGTCTAGGGTATAAGCGTCCCATAGGGTATAAGCGGCCCATAGGGTATAAGCGTCCCATAGGGTATAAGCGTCTAGGGTATAAGCGTCCCATAGGGTATAAGCGCCCCATAGGGTATAAGCGTCCCATAGGGTATAAGCGTCCCATAGGGTATAAGCGTCCCATAGGGTATAAGCGTCCCATAGGGTATAAGCGTCCCATAGGGTATAAGCGTCCCATAGGGTATAAGCGGCCCATAGGGTATAAGCGTCCCATAGGGTATAAGCGGCATGGAAAAAGGATGAATGGACGTCAATAATCAGCAGCTACTACAATCCATGTCTCGTTTTGAACTTATTTAATCAATAGAAATAATTCAAGCACACAAACCTTCATATGGAGGATTAAATAAGATTTAATTATGCATTAATATGCACATTTCGTTACTTGTATCACTGACACCTAACGTTACTAAGTTACCACAACCAGGTTTTACGTTTAAGTGCCAAATAACAATGACTTCAACACAATATGTGGTTTTAAAATATGAATTTTATTCACAGACATTAATAATGAATAAAGATTACTTTAACTTGGATGACATTGCATTATTTTCTTACCACTGAATTAACGGAACGCTTCTCTCTTTCGGTCAGTAAAGCAAAACTCCTCGGTTAACATCATGTTGTCTTCAATTACGTGTCAAATCTCTCTGATATCACACTATTTACACTGGTATATTTATTAATTATAACCCATTATTCAATAAAGATCGATAAACTAATGTTAGTCAGTCGGTAAAAACGAAATGACCGTTAATTTTTAAATTACGCGAGTGCGCGTCTTTCTGTGGAAGACGAAAGAAAGCGCGTGCTGGAGAAGCGCGCGCAGATCAGAGGCGCGCAGTGACGAAATATACAAATAAACCTTATAAAAAAAAAATTATCTAAAAATAACCTGCAGGGAACGTTCTGGGAAGGTTCTCTTTAGGTTATAAAATAAACCACAAAAATAACCTGCAGGGAACGTTCTGGGAACGTTCTCTTTTGGTTACAAAAACACAACCAATAGAGAACGTTCCCAGAACGTTCTTATTTGGTTCCCCACAAAAATAACCAAACGGGAACCATGTGGGAACGTTCTGTGTTTACTGGGTTAAAGGGGCAAAGGCATGATTTTTTTTATTTATTATTTTGATATGCTCCTTGAGGTTAACTTATTATGGAAGTTTGTTTCCGCCACAGAATAAAATATTTTAAAAGGTAATTGCTACTTTTTATCTCTCAATTGACCTATCGGTAAGCCCCGCCCCCCTTAGTTACTGTTGCTAACTCGGACAAACAAAGTTGCTAACGGTCTTACAATGACAGCTGTCAGTGTGAAAACCTTATCCCAAGATGTTTTTTCCCAAGACAGAATGTAGCGGACCCCCTCCAATTGATGGGCAAACTTTACTGATGGTTTATGAAGTTTATTATATTGTTTTTCACTCCAAAAAAATCACTGTAAGAGTTGACCAAACAAAGCATAGTGCGCATAAACGTTTCATTTACAAACACCCTCTCTCTGTTAAATTATCATTGACGACATACACAGCAAATTACACAAAAACACTCATACAACTAACAGTAAACAAACCTATATCTATAACGTATGCCTTTTCGGGGGTGCTAATAAAATGTAAACTTTGTATCTGCAAAACAACTCTGATAAACTGCTAACTCTCCCTTTCACTACACGTAGACTATAATACCCGTTGTAGTAAAGTTGGTTTGTGTGGGAAGAAGGAGGCGGGAACCGGCAAACAATCAAAGTATTTAATCAAAAATAAAGACAAAATAAATATGGCGGCGACAGCCCCTCGCGGCCGACTGCCGCCTACACACAAACACAAATAAACACAAAGTAAAAATAAAGGCTGCAGCCCTGCACGGACAACTGCAGCGGATAACAAAACTAAAATAAAACACAACACAAAATCCAGGCCTGGTCCTCTCTCGTCCCTCACTGTCGTCGCTCCTCCTTTATACTCCCTCACTCCTCCGCGAGAGCCGAGATCGCTGCGGCTCGCAGCTGGCGCTCATCCTCTCTGATGAGCGCCGCCTCGTCCCGCCCTCACGGTCCCTCGGCCTCGCTGCTCGCCACATACCCCCAACGCCCTTCGCAGGCCGGGGGGCACTCCCGCCGTGGGGCGTTCACGGCGGCCGCGGGACCTGGGGGTAAGAACAGCGAGGTGAGAGAGCGGAGCGGGGAGCATGAGGAGCGAGAGTGGAGAGAGGAGAAAAAAAAAAATTCTGGTCCGGTTCCCAGACACACTGCCTCTCGGTCCTCAGCCAGCCGAGAGGCTCTTCTTCGCGGTGCCATGCGGTGGTACTGGACGCTCTGGACGGCTCGATCCTCCTCCGCCCCCTGGCGGCCGGCGGTGGCTCCTTCTTCTGAGGGCAGCCGGAAGCGTGTCCCCGTCCCGCGCTCCCTGCTCCTCCCCATCATGGCGGACGGCAGCAGGCTTCGGCTCCGGGCAAGCGCTGGGGACTCCTTCGCCCCCTCGCGGACGGCAGCCACCCCACCTCGACCCAGGGGCACGGCAGCGAGCTCTCCGTCCCACCGACCTTCATCCGCTTCGGGCAGCCGCTCGCGGACTTCTCTCCTCCGCGCTGCCCGAACTCCGCGGCACCGCGATCCCCCTCAGCTGCGAGGGCTCTTTGACAGCATGTCCCTCCTTCCTCCCGGGTTTCGGCACCACTGTAGTAAAGTTGGTTTGTGTGGGAAGAAGGAGGCGGGAACCGGCGAACAATCAAAGTATTTAATCAAAAATAAAGACAAAATAAATATGGCGGCAGCAGCCCCTCGCGGCCGACTGCCGCCTACACACAAACACAAATAAACACAAAGTAAAAATAAAGGCTGCAGCCCTGCACGGACAACTGCAGCGGATAACAAAACTAAAATAAAACACAACACAAAATCCAGGCCTGGTCCTCTCTCGTCCCTGACTGTCGTCGCTCCTCCTTTATACTCCCTCACTCCTCCGCGAGAGCCGAGATCGCTGCGGCTCGTAGCTGGCGCTCCTCCTCTCTGATGAGCGCCGCCTCGTCCCGCCCTCACGGTCCCTCGGCCTCACTGCTCGCCACATCCGTCAACATAGGATAATGGAGACCTTGAACATATCTAAACTCCAAAAACAAATTAGACGATAAATCACACTGTAGCATGTAGACCTTTTGTTTGTGTGTTTTTTACATACACTGTTAACGTTACATGACGTGAGAACAGTTAGTTATTTCGGTTTGCATGTTAGCAGGGACTCACTAACTTCGCAACTTAGTATGACAGAGTATGACAAACAGAAAATCCTCTCAGGATACCTGGAATCAGTGTTACAGTACCTCAGGCACATCGGTTTACCATTTTTGTAGCATAAACACCATCAAACCGATGAGAGCTTCAGATTTTCCTAAGTTTCTCTATGGCGCTGAAACCTAAAGAGTTCCGGTCCCAACGCAACTGATACTCAACTGCCATTGGCTCATCTGCGTTCGAGGGGAGGGGCTTACCGATTGTGAGTTTACATCTCGCTATTCTTTTTTCCTCAGAATTGCGAGATTATAGAGGAAAAAAGTTTATATCTCGCAATTCTGATTGCAATTCTAGATGTAAATTCGAAATAGCGAGAGAGTCAGAATTGTGAGAGAAATTCACAAGTATCTTTTTTATTTTTTATTCAAATCAAAATCAAATCAAATCAAATCAAATCAAATCACTTTATTTGTCACTCTACCATATGCACAAGTGCAACAGCAGGTGAAATTCTTAGGTGCAGTTCCGAGCAAACATAGTAGTCATGACATGACATGTACAACATTTAAGCAACAACAGATTACACATCTGATGCGCACACAATTACTCACAGCACAGTATACACTACAATAAACAATAAATTCTGTGGTGGAAACAAGCTTCCATACTTTTTGCACTACATTACAGGTCTTAGGGTGAACAATTAATCCGTTCAAGTTAATACACAGAAAAAAATTTTGTCGTGGTAATTTTTCATCAAAATCTGAATATTTACTTCCGGTCTGGAATGGCGTTCCTTCTCAGATGACGTCAGTTTGACGGCTTGGGTTTGAATATCCTAAACCACTCCCCTCCAACCGTTAGTCTGCTATTAGTGAGAGGTGGAGAGGAGCGCTGCAGTAAAACTCTGCCCTCTATTCAATATTCTGTTTCACTCATAAATACGTCACAGCACTGAAGAAAACTCAACTCAGTTGCTTCTTCCGGTTCACTGGGACTTTAAGGGCTTCTCCTTCAAGGCTTGTCAGTAAATAGACCGTTTTGATTGGCTAACATTGTTGTATCGCTAAGCGTTTTGAAAACATCTATATAAAACAGTCTATTACAGACAAAGGCTTATGAAATTGCTAATTTGCGGTTTGTGATACATCTAAAAAACTCCATCATGATCACTTTAAAACCCTTGAACTACAACAATAGACATTAACACCACTATGCAATATTCAATGGGGTCCAAAAATCCGCTAAAACGTCAAAGGTTTTTTTTGGTGTAATTTTCCTGTGATTAAAGTTTTGTAATTAAAATGACATCTTAGTGAAGAAAAAGACATGAATTTTACTACAAGTTGTCTTTTTTGGAAAATAACAGTTTCATTAAACCGTTACAGATACAAGACTGTTGAACCCCACTGTACCTGTGCCAAATTAAGCCAAAATGTTGTTGTTTTCTTTAATACAGGAGGGCAGTGATGATGACAGGAAACACAACAAGCTACTGGAAGCCATCAGTTCTATGGGTGGAAGAAAGAGGTTTGACACATTTGAGATTTGTTTTTAGTACTGGTCCGTGTGAAATGAAAATGCTTCAATGATAAAAAAGAAGAAGAAAAAAAAAATTCTGGACAGATAGTGCTGAAATCTGAAAATGTTACTGTTTGTAACATAGCATAAGTAAACTAATTCTAATGATTAGGCATGTGCTCGAAGCCTAATTTGGAAAGACACAGAAAATGGACGCATTTTATGGAGACCCTATAGCAGTGGTCCAGAACCTAAGGCTCGTGAGCCTCACCTGGCTTTGACAAAAATCATATGGCTCGTCAGGTCTCACCCTCTAGCATGGGCGTAGATTACGCGGGGGACGGGGGGGACGTGTCCCCCGCACCTTTAATAAAACGTAAATTCGTCCCCCGCACTTTACCGAGTCTCACCGGCCCAAGTCGACCCGCTCCGTGGGGGATTCGAACCGGCGTCTAGTCGTACCGCTCTTACTGGCCTACGTCTGTTACACGGGCAAGTTTGATTACGTAGAAGCCAATGTGAATAAATCTACATGACCTGTCATTTTATTCGTATCCAAAAACAAGGCGCTCTGAACACCATGGAGTGCTAACACTCTCGTGCAACACTCCAATTCATACTCGAAGCCGGAGGGCGCCCTCTCACAGAAAGTCCAAAACGGATTCGTAGAAGTAATCACGTTCCAAAGGCATTCACAGCGCTGAACCAGCAGCTGAATAAAGAGAATTATGACTGATGAAACGCGACGACAAACACATGATTTCGACATTATATGTGTGTGTTTTTCAAGCCATCTCAAGGTATTTATTGACAATAAAGTATATGAATAATGCAGTGCTAACTGACATCCTTTTTAATGTTTAGTATCTTCTGCTCACCAAGGCTGCATTTATTATATAAAACAGCTGTTTACTATGTAACTGAGCTAGTAAACGTGTCATTTTTTCCTGTGATAAAAGCTGAATTTTCAGCATCATTACACCAGTCTTCTGTGTCATATGATCCTTCAGAAATCATTATAATATGAGGATTTGCTGCTCAAGAAACATTTATGATTATTATAAATGTTGAAAACAGTTGTGCTGCTTAAAAATGTTGTGGAAACCATGATGCATTTTATTTTTCAGGATTCTTTGATGAATAGAAAGTTAAATTAACTGCATTTATTTGCATTAAATAAAGCACTTATTAAATATAAATCTTTATTTATATTATAAATATCACTTGTGATCAATTTAATGCATGTTTAATTAATAAAAGTATGAATTTCTCTCTTTTTTAATCTTACCACAAAAGTTTGAATACTATCATGGTTTCCACAAAAATTAAGCAGCAGTGTTTTCAGCAGTGAATTAAGTAAGCAACTGTTTTCATCACTGATAATAATCATAAATGTTTCTTGAGCAGCAAATCAGCATAGTAGAATGATTTCTGAAGGATCATGTGACACTGAAGACTGGAGTAATGATGCTGAAAATTCAGCTTTGATCACATTTATATATTCACATAGATAACAGCTGCTTTAAATTGGCATAATATTTCACTGTATTATTTTTTTACTGCATTTTTTATTAAATAAATGCAGCCTTGGTGAGCAGAGGTCTTACTGGTGTCGAACGACATGAGGGTGAGTAATTAATGACAGAATTTTCATTTTTGGGTGAACTAACCCTTTAATGCACAAGTGTTTGTAGTGCATAAACCAATCATAAAATTGGCATAAAATATAGGGGAAAATATTATACATATTAGTGGTTATTGTTCAGCAGTGTATTTGATATCTTACTGAATTAAAAGCAATAGATCAATTAAATCTGTCAATTAGACAGAGGTCAGAAAAAAACAGGTATTATACCTGACATTTCTGTCCCCCTCACTTATGAAAAGACGGCTACGCCCCTGCCCTCTAGCAACAAATGATCGATTAAAAAAATTAGGCACATCAACAGAGATCCGCTCACTGCAGAAAAAAGCAGCCAATTACAATTCCCTTGTTGTACAGCCTAACGAAGTTAATGAAAAGTTTATGATAATAATATTCAAGTTGTACCGGCCGCACGTGTCCAGTGCTGTTCGCGGAATATATGGATTACATAATCAAAGTATTTATTTTCGATTTGAATTGGTTTGTTTAAGCTTAGATATGTCAAGCTTTCTATATGTCTATTTCTCATGTCTGTGAGGAAAGTATATGCTGAGTTTCGGTTCATTTATGTGACGCGCTGCAGTTCTTCTTGCAGTCGAACAGGGAGAAACTTTCTGCTCTTTAGTTTATTCCGTGCACTGTCAAGTGCTTCAGATTTGTCTATATATAAATACAGAGAGAGAGAGAGAGAGAGAGATGGTTATTACTATAAACAGAATTTACAGATGAATATGTACTATGAGTATAATATACAGATGGCTATTACTATAAACAGAATTTACAGGTGAATATGTACAATGGATAGATATACAGATGGCTATTACTATAAACAGAATTTTACAGATAGAGGTATACAATATGTTAGGCTAAGATGAGGAATATAGCAGTGGATTAAGGTAGTGCAATGAAGAATGGACAGAAGCTATCCGGAAAAAAAGTGTAAAGTGCAGTGGAAGTGATTGCATATTACAGTTAGAAGTACGGTGCAAAATGCAAATGTTAACAGTTGGTACTGTGAATACAGTCGCAGTGCAAATGAGCATAATCCAGTTAATGTATGGTAGTGCAAGATGCATAAATAAACAGTTTTTCCAGTAGTGCAAATAACAAGTGAAGGCATATGTGAGGTAGGAGAGTTGGCAGTATATGAGGGGAGTGGATCAGCGAGGGTTAGAGTTCAATAAAGAGACAGCTCTGGAGAAAAAACTGTTCTTTAGTCTGCCGGTCCTGGTCCGGAGGCACCTGAGAAGCCTGCTGGAGGGCAGGAGAGAAAACAGTCTGTGGGCTGGGTGAGAGGAGTTCTTAAGGATGCTGCGAGCTCGATGCAGACAGCGTTTCCTCTGGATGTGCTCGATGGCAGGTAGTGGAGTCCCTGTGATGCGCTGGGCAGTTTTCACCACCCGCTGCAGTGCCTTGCGCTCCGCAACAGAGCAGCTCCCATACCATACTGCGACACAGTTGGTCAGGATGCTTTCTATTGCGCAGCGATAGAAGTTCACCTGGATAGCCGTGGAGAGCTGATTCTTCCTCAGTGTCCTCAGGAAGAAAAGGCGCTGGTGAGCCTTCTTGACCAGGCTGGAGGTGTTGGTTGTCCACGACATGTCCGCCGAGATGTGGATCCCCAGGAACTTGAAACTGGAGACGCGCTCAACAGCCATTCCATTGATGTGGATGGTGTCGTGTGTGCCTCTTGACTCTTTCCTGAAGTCCACGATGAGCTCCTTCGTTTTGGTGGTGTTGAGGAGCAGGTTATTATCAGTGCACCATGTGGCCAGGTGCTGGATCTCCTCCCTATAGGCAGTCTCATCGTTGTTGCTGATGAGCCCAATCACCGTAGTGTCGTCTGCAAACTTGACGATGGAATTAGATCCATACACAGGCTTGCAGTCGGAGGTGAAGAGGGAGTATAGAAACGGACTTAGCGCACAGCCCTGTGGTACACCAGTGTTAAGTGTGATGGACGTGGAGCAGGTGAATCCTGATCGAACATTCTGGGGTCTGTCAGTTAGGAAGTCCAAAATCCAGTTACACATTGAGGTGTTGATGCCCAGGTCTCCAAGTTTGGCTATTAACTTGGATGGGATGACAGTGTTGAATGCTGAGCTGAAGTCAACAAACAGCATGCGTGCATGATGAGTGAGCACAGAGTGCAGTGCCATGGAAACTGCATCCTATGTGCTCCTATTGCTGCGGTAGGCAAACTGGTGTGAGTCCAATGTGGATGGTAGAGAGTCTTTTAGGTGTTCCAGGACCAGCCGCTCAAAGCACTTCATAACGATGGGTGTGAGTGCTACAGGGCGGTAGTCATTAGGGCACCTCGTGCTAGAGTATTTCGGCACTGGCACAATGGAAGTGCGTTTAAAGCATGTTGGTACAGATGCTTGGGCAAGAGACATGTTGAAAATGTCTGTAAAAACCCCAGCGAGCTGCTCCACACATGCCCTGAGAACACGTCCAGGGATGTTGTCTGGTCCAGCAGCCTTGTGCGCGCTGATCTGGCTCAGTGCCTTGCAGACATCTGTGGAGGAGAGTGTGATTGGTGGGTGGTCAGCTGAGGGTTTGAACTTGGTGCCAGTTTCTCTGTTGTCTCTTTCAAAGCGAGCATAAAAGTAATTTAGCTCGTTCAGGAAGTTGACATCAGTGGCTACGGGGGTGGAGTTGGTGGGTTTGTAGTCATGGCCTGAATGCCCTGCCACATGTGTCGTGGGTCAGAGTTGGAAAAGTGTCCCTCTATCTTTAGCTTGTAGCAGTGCTTGGCCTTTTTGATGTCCCTCTTCAGGTTTGCTCTGGATGTGCTGTAGGCTTGTGCATCTCCTTATCTGAAGGCAGTGTTGCGTGACTTCATCAGGAGTCGCACTTCCTTGTTCATCCAAGGCTTCTGATTTGGGTATGTGGTGATCTGTTTCTGGGTTGTAACACTGTATTGGATCATATCAGTACCACCATTGACAGAGGAGGTGTAGGAGTCAATGTCCGTGTGAGCGCCACTGGTGGCCTGAGAAGCAAACATACTCCAGTCTGTGTTTAGAGAACTTTCCTGGAGTGTGGAATCTGCCCCCGCAGGCCACAACTTAATGGTCTTCACTGATGGCTTCATACGGTTGATGAGTGGTGCATATTTGGGGGTGAGGAACAAAGAAAGGTGATCTGACTGTCCCAGGTGGGGGAGGGGTGTTGCAACGTAAGCTCCAGCCATGTTTGTGTAAACATGGTCTAAGGTTTTGTTTCCTCTGGTGTAACAGGAAACATGCTGGTGAAACTTGGGTAGCACTGACTTTAATTTTGAGTGATTAAAGTCACCTGCAACAATAAACGCAGCTTCCGGGTCATCAGTCTGTTGTTTACTGATGGCTGCGTGAAGTTCTTTCATAGCAAGCTTGGCATCAGCATCCGGGGGAATATAGGCTGCAGTGATAATGGTGGAAGTGAACTCCCGAGGTAGATAAAACGGTCTACATTTAACCATGAGAAACTCAAGGTTAGCTGAACAATGACTCCCAACAATAGCAGAGTTTGTGCACCAAGCTTTGTTAATGTAAATGCACAATCCACCACCTCTGGTCTTACCGGAGCCATCTAATGTTCTATCCACCCGGAGTGTGTGGCGTCCCGCTAGCTCAATAGCGGTGTCTGGTATTCCGCTGTTTAACCAGGTTTCCGTGAAGATTAGGACGTTACAGTTCAAAAGTTTCTTGCTGTGTGTGATGCTGAGTCGAATCTCCTCCATTTTGTTCACTAGCGACCGTACATTGGCAAGGAAAATGCTGGGTAAAGAGAGCCGGTGTGGTGTTAGCCTTAGCTTAGCTCTTAGTCCTCCGCGCTTCCCCCGCCTTTGTTTACGATCTCGACGCCGCCTGCGAGCACTTCCGCCCGGCTGGGTAGAGTGCATAGCCTCGGGTGTCCTAGCGATTTCAGGAAGGAGTTGAAGATTGTCCATAAAACTGTCGGAAATTCGCAAACCAATATCCAAAATCTCACAACGGGTGTACGATGTAAAGGCACAACTGTTCTGCATGAACAGACCCGAGAACCCGTAAAACATTTTCCACATGTTTTACATCTATGTGGGTTGGGACGCTTGCCCCCTATTTAAAGGAGAACTCCGGGGAATTTTTAAGTTAATCTTGATCGTTATATCTTTGTGAGTACTGTCTATAGAAAAAAAAAACGGATTTGTGCTTGCAACACGGAGCTGTTATAGGTAATGCCCAGAGCTCCCACTCAGCTAAAACGGCAGCTATGGGGGCATATACATAAAGAGTGTCTTTGTGCCTCTTAACAGACACAAAATACAATTTAAATGTCTGTCCAACATGAACAGGGCCCTTACATGACAACGAGATGCGTTTAGCAACTTTGCCATTGTTTAAACTCACCAAAATTGTGTTTTAGATGGCAAGCTGAAGTCCCGAGAGAACTCAGTTGTAGCCGGTAAAAATGTAAATAGTCCAGGGGGGAGGAGCATTACGAACCATTTCTTCTTCACTTGTGAGCCGATCATCACTCTTCACACACACGACGCTCCTCCCCCCTGGACTATTTACATTTTACCGGCTACGACTGAGTTCCCACGGGACTTCAGCGAGACTACAGCTTGCCGTCTAAAACACTATTTCGGTGAGTTTAAACAAATGGCTAAGTTGCTAAACGCATCTCGTTGTCATGTAAGGGCCCTGTTCATGTTGGACAGATATTTAAATTGTATTTTGTGTCTGTTAAGAGGCACAAAGACACTCTATGTATATTCCCCCATAGCTGCCGTGTTAGCTGAGTGGGAGCTCTGGGAATTAACTGTAACAGCTCCGTGTTGCAAGCACCAATCGTTTTTTTTTTTTATATCTAGACAGTACTCACAAAGGTATAACGATCAAGATTAACTTAAAAATTCACCGGAGTTCTCCTTTAAGCCCAATTTATACTTCTACATTGTGTGTACTACCATAGACTGTGTGTTGCATGCTTAGCCTACGACTTACCCTGACGTGCACCTCTCCAAAAATGTTACAACGCGTCAATTCTACGCGGACCTCAAACGCTGTGATTGTTTTGCCGGAACCCCTCCCTCATGGGTTACACATGCTCCCTCTGCATGTGTAAGTGCACGTCGACGTGGACAAGGACGCAGAAGTATAAATTAAAATCGACACGTAGAGGTTACGGCGCAGGTCCGGCGCAAAAATATAAATCAGCTTTTGCAGTACATCACGGCCTTGTGCCGTGGCGCACCTGGTATAAACAGAAGCATTGGCTAGATGGACACGATCAGCTCTGGTGGCCGCGTCGGAGCAGTAATGCGCCCCAGACGGGGTTACACTACAGCCTCACATGCGAGCCGCGTCCCTTGGCATAACCGGTAACACTTTAAAATAAGGTTAATTAGTTAACATTAGTTCACTACACTAGTTAACATGAACTAATAATGAGCTGCACTAATAAAGCGTTTATTTATCTTTGTTAATGTTAATTTCAACATTTAAAATCTTGTTAACATAAGTTAATGCACTGTGAACTAACATGAACAAACCATGAGCAGCTGGATTTTTATGAACTAATGTTAACAAAGATTAATAACTAATGCTGAACAGAGGTGTTGTTCATGTTAACTAATGCATTAACTAATGTTAACTAATACAACCTTATTGTAAAGTGTTACCGCGTAACCGCCATAAACAGTTTTTTCCCCCGAAGCCAATCATGCTGCATGCTATTGACAAGATTAACCCCGTAGGTATGGAAATTTGGTATCGAACGACGAGACCTTTTCGATACTCGATAGTATCAAGACAATTCCGTCGGTACCTAAAAAGTATGGAACTCAATACCCAGTCCTAGTTGCCAGTGTTTTAGTTGCATCCTAAGTTCTTAGTGTAATGCAATTGAAAATTGAGATTCAATGTTTAAACTCCGTGTCCTAGATAAAGCACCTCTTATAGCACCACCCAATAAATCTGGGGTGAAAAACTCAGTTCCAGTAGGGTCGCTCTGCAGTTTAGGGTATGTCTACACGACAACAATATTCTAAAAACAGACAACGTTGTCAAAACGGTACCCATTCACACGGATCTGTGACAATGACTAAAGAGGCTGTAAAAAGTTTGCGTTTTCAGGCCCCCAAAATGCTGTTGTCGTGTAAATGGACAGGCAAAACGCATAAGTTTTCCATTTTCAGTTGAAAACGGTGTCGTGTAAACATCCTTAGGTTCAACCATAATTAACCGCACCTGATCCATCTATTCAAGTCATTCAGGATTATTTGAAAACTGCAGGGTTGGTAAACTAAGCTCTGTAGGACATTGGCCCCCAGTTTTGCACCCTTAGAATAAATCAATTTCCCAGCAGTCCGAATGTTTTAACTGCCTTGTGTACTTACTATGTTGTTGTACGTTGTTCTTATTAACAGTTTGATTCTTGTCTATCCCAGGAAAAAGCAGAATGAGCGTTCTGAAGCCAGTGTGCAGGTCTCTGAGTTCTTTGTCAATGCAGAGGGTAAAAGCAGAATGCATCGTAATGTATTCACATCTTTAATTGAGATGGAACATCAGTCTTAGGTTTTATTTATTCTATTTAAAGGTACAGGAGATAAAGTCAACCTTTCTGACCTCTTGGGAACCGCAGAGAAGACCCCAGGAACCTCCAACAAGACCAAGAAGCAGCTGAGGAACCTACAAAACAGTAAAGAGACTTTGGAGCTGCCTCTCAACAAACAGGAAACGGAGAAGGTCATGAAATGCTGCTTTTTCAGTTCAGTCACTCGCTCTGATAAACCCAGAAGCTTGTCACTTGGCAAAAAACACTGTCTTTTTAAATAAGAGTTTTTTTTCACATAAATGTCTTACATTATTACCATCAATCATGTACACAATATATTCATCAAATTCATTATTATTATTAACAAATTCAATATTCATTATTGGTAACGATTTTGGGACATTTTATTTCAATAATCTCTGGGACCAAGTAATTTACTCTTGTTGTTCGAGAATCAATTGAATGTTTTTGTTGTTCGAGAATCAATTGAATGTTTTTCTTGTCTAGTGTTTTATTGTAATGACACCCTTGAAGAGGGTTTTCACACAGTCAGGCCACTTCCAGTTTGAGTTCCTACTAAAAACAGATCTTGCACATTTGACTAGTTTTACCTGGTGTATTTTACTGAATATCCTTGAATGACTATAGCCATAGAAGCTGGCATGCTTGTTTGCTGAATGTTTTCTCTCTACTATGTCCACAGATTCAGAGAGGCATAGCGTATGAGAAGACCGCCAACGACGTGTCCTGCTGGAAGAACATCATACTGCAGAACCGGAAGGCTGAACAAATGGTGTTTCCTCTGCACCAGGAGCCCTTAGGACCTAAACGGGTGGAGCAGTTCATTGCTGGGTGGAAGGTGTGGATTTTCTTTTTTGGAACCGCTCAAGTTTATCATGGTTCAGTTTGTGTCATTGTCCTGTTGTCATTGTTTTTGTTTGGTAAATGCATGCATTGCTAGGGATGAAACGGTATGGACATTTCACATCACGATTATAGTGACCCAAATTATCACGGTTATCAATATTATCACGTTTTTGTTCAAATGAGATGAAAGTGTTCAAAAAGAACAGATGCACACACTAAAAACATTTCAACAAGTTTTATATTTGAAAATCAACAAACAACAAATAAATCAAGCAGCTCTATAAATATAAATATAATCTCTAATATTATCTCTGTAAATTTATTCTCAAGCAATATTATCATCAGTCTTCTATCAGCTATGACGCATTTAAATCTAGCATATTTTGTGTAAGAGCCCAAACAGTATCCTAGTGAAATAATGCATATCCGTATTTTCATATTTGACAGTTTATTTTATTAAATATCAAAAAATCCAAAAGGTGATAGCCGACACCTAGATGAACACTTTACAGCTGGTTTTATGACTGTAAGTCATTCTCTTCAAATGCTGCTGAATTTAGAAACGTGTATACCAATCTTGTATGTAACTTTAGAGACGGTCCCTAAATTAACCAATCTCGAACGTCAAGCCAACTTTATGCCAGTCATATCAGATGCGCTGTGGTTCTGCTGTGTTTGTTTGAAACTATTTTCGGTGCTGAAATAGAACAAAAACAGTCAACTACTGTATGATGAATGAATCTCCTGCGTAAATCGCACGTTTTCAGTGAGTGAGAGCGTGCTTTGAACAGAACTCTGCTAATCTGAACGCCTCGGATTATTAGACATTGCATTCATAAACTCAATAGAAACACGTGTGATTGGTTATAATGCGCAATGTGATTATAACAGATGGCTTTCGAGCAGTGTTAATTTCGTTGACGAATAATTTTCGTCAACGACCTTTTTACACTGACGAAAACGAGACGATAACTAAATAAAAACTAGTGTTGGATGACAAAAACTATAACGAAAATCAACTGTCATTTTCGTCAACAAATAAAAACGAGACGAAAATGTTAGGGAGGGACGATTAGGGAAGAGATCCAGTCAGAGCTGATGTCCTGTGTAACAGATGCGCGTAACAATGCATATTTTATCTCCTCATCTGAACCTGAATGAGCTCCAGCAACTGCAATAGTAAGGCGAGATTTCAAAATTAGACAGGGTTCCCGCGGGGTCTTAAAAAGTCTTAAAATGTCTTAAATTTCAAAATCTAAATTTTAGGCCTTAAAAAGTCTTAAATTCTCTGAAGTTTTGAGTTCTAGGTCTTAAATAGTTTTAAACAGGTCTTAAATTATCCTACGTCCATGTAACGCTACCTCTAATGCTCATTGAAATGCTCCTGCAGCGCTTTTGTGTGTGTGTGTGTGTGTTTATTCTGGGCTATTGCAGTTCTTTCTTTCGCTAGTCCTACTATAGTTCGCTTTATTACAACTACAAATGAGACCAGCATGCATCTTATATTGCAGCCAATCAGCTTTCATGTTATTGGCGCGGGTCTCTTTCGGATTGTCCCACAGACGCATCAAACGGATTTTATTCTTCAACTTCAGTTCTCCAGTTCTTCCAGTTCACGCGATTGTGAAAGCGAAGGTGAATCTTTCTCACCTGTAATCTCGCATTATGACCAAATAAAAGTATGATACGTCCGATAGCACTAAAAAGAGTTAATAAAAGCGATCAATTCGGTAGACACAGACCGATGTCAGACTGGCTGTGGATTCTGTGCACGCGTTTGCCGCCTGTCAGTTTGCGCGAGTGTACCGAATGTGTCTATTTCTAGGCTTACTCTTGAACGATCATACACACATTCATTGGCGGTTATGTCTTGACTCTTGAGTAAAAAGTTTGGGACGTGTGTCAGTATTGGAACTGCACATTACTGTAGTTCTTAAAGTGAAAGCATACTAATACAGTTTATACCCGCTCCTGTCTGTGTGTTAATGTTAAACAAACAACAACAACGAGGAAAACATCTTTAGGTTGTATTTATTTGTCCTATTGTATATTTTGGTCATATACGATAATGTTATTAAAGATAGATAGCACACCACTGGACCAGCCTTTTTTGTAATACCAAACAAGATTCATGCATTTTGTTTGTTTTATTGTCATGTGTGACTATTGTGCATCTAATATGGTAAATGTGGCATCCTATGAAAAAAAACATCAAAACTGGAAATGACTACCAAGAAATTTTGATTTCAGAAGGAGTGAAAAAAAAAAAAATATATATATATATATATATATATAGTGAAATCCTGAGATTGAGCTACGAGGAAGTGCAAGTTTACTAATACTTTGTTCAATTTGAATAAATTAATTTGCTTTGCAAGTAATTTTGTGATTTCTGCATTTCCTTTGTACGTTTTTTTATTGTGTGTTATAGGTCTTAAATTTAATTAATAATGGTCTTAAAAAGGTCTTAAAAAGTCTTAAATTTGACTTGGTGAAACCTGCAGCAACCCTGATTAGAGTCCCGGTGTATTTCCAGCTGGTTTATAATTAAAAGTCACACATTATATATTCGTTTTTGCTTGCACAATAAACTGTATTTGATTTCATTCTCATTTAATTCATAGTCAGGAGGAAACACCAGTATTTGACACATATTAAATAAAGTATCAGGGTTATAATAGTTCACTAAAACCATTCAAAAAAATCTTTGTTACTTGAAATTAAATAAATGTTAACTGAAATTAAAAAAACAAATAAACAAACTTATTTGAAGCTTTAGCTTAACATGATATACTAACTAAAACAGAAATACAAAGTTATACAGACTATATAGATGAATATGAATTGAGCTCTCTTTCGTGTATTTTTAATGTAAAAAACAAAATGATGTCAAAAATGAGAGTTCAAGTGACAGTCGGTTATGTAAAGCTTAAATGCTTAATGTATTACAATTTAACTAAATCATTAGATTTTAGGAGACTAAATCTACTGTAGATTTAGTCGACTAAAACTAGACTAAAACTAAAAACAATTCAGGTGACTAAAATATGACTGAAACTAAATGGCATTTTAGTCAAAAGACTATGACTAAAACTAAATCAAAATATGCGGTCAAAATTAACACTGCTTTTGAGAATACTATAATAAGTTCAACCGCCAAAGTGGCTATTATTTCCCAGACGTATTTTTGGTATTGATGGCAAAGTCCAATTGCCTTTTGTTTGCAGATTTAAAGTGTTTCCCCCGATTACAGCAACTTTCTTTTGGCATGTTCTGCAGACAGGGTGACCATCTTCGATTAAGTTTCCCTCAGGACTTTTGTAAAACGCCAAAGTAAATATGACCACACCTCAGATTTGGTCCTTTTAGAAGGCTGAAAAATCTCCCGGCGCTGTCATTGCCTTCTGTCATTTCTTCTCATTCAAAAAGTCACATGCTGCACCAGACTGACGCTGACTGGACAGGATTTACCACGAGTTTTCAAAATCGTGATAATCACAAGCGCGTTTTAATGATGGTTAAATTTTAAACGATATTACTAACCGTCAGTACATTTTATCATGGTTTATCGTGAAACCGGTAATTGTTCCATCGTACCTAGCTATTAAAGGATTAGTTCATCATAAACGTACTCCCCACGGCTGCGGGGGTTAATAAAGGCCTTCTGAAGCATCTCGATGGGTTTTTGTAAATAAAATGTCCATATTTAAAACTTTATGTAGTGACTTCCGACAGACCACCTTCCGTTTTCAATTTATGAAAAAAATGTAATTGGCACAACATATGACGTTGGATGTAGCGTAAGCGTTTTGAACTGCGAGAGGCGTTACACTTACTCAGTAAGTTGAATACGGAAGGTGGTCCCCCAGAAGCTAGATATTTTATTTCATAAAGTTTTAAATATGGATATTTTCCTTACACAAACCCATCGATTCACTTCAGAAGGCCTTTATTAACCTCCCCGGAGCTGTGTGGATTACCTTTATAATGGATGGATGCACTTTTATGAGCTTCAAACTCGTGAGCCCCGTTCATAGCCATTATAAAGCTTGGAAGAGCCAGGGAATATTTTAATGTAACTCCAATTGTGTTCATCAGAAAGTATAAAGTCATATGCACCTAGGATGGCTTGAGGGCGAGTAAATCATGGAGTAATTGTCATTTTAAAATGAACTAATCCTTTAAAGCCCTCGATATACGATATAGCGATTTAAAAAGGTCGAAAGCGAAATACTGTTAGCGAACATCTGACGCCGCCCACACTGCTGAGAGCTATGTTTGCTGAGTTTGCAATTCTATTTCAATACTAGACTAGTATTAGAGCCTAGTATTGATATGTGCAAACATTTATTACAAGCATCTTTTTAAAAGTCTAAAATATGACTATATAATTGGTTTAGGCTTGGATTTCAAAGAGTCTAATTGCCAACACTCAGGTTACATCAAATGTACTCAAGTCTTCTTGTCTTTGTTTTGTCTAATTTATTGGTACATTTATTTTAATTGTTCCCTTTTACTATACTGTAATTCAGTGATACAGAGAGTTGCTATTATCTTGAATTCTGTTCACACATTTATTTGTATAGCTTTACAGAAAATTCATGTTTCTACATTACAATTTAGAGTGATCGGTCATCATTGTGAATGTTTTTTGCACACTGACCAGATGTAACTAAAACAGTTTGGTAGAAGCAGCTGCTTTTATTTTAGTAACTGTGTTTTTTCTGTGACAGATTCAAACTCCTCTTGAACAGGAGATTTTCAGACTCTTGCACAACAACAGCCAGCCAGTCGTTGACCCTATTTTGACTCCTGCCGAGGAGGCATCGCTTAAAGCCATGAGCTTGGAGGAGGTATGACGTTGACATCACATGAGTTACTCTTGCAACTACTGCTACTGGTGCTTTATATAACACTTTCAACCAGTTACTCAGGGTGCATAAACACTGAATCTGCATGTGTGCTTTTTACCAGACAGTCCAAACTGAATGTGTACGATCCCTGGTGCAATTGCTCTGTTAGTGTGCTTAATTTGAATAAGTGTGAACACTGTTATACGAACCCTGGTGTGGACCGAGACCGGTCTCTGTCTGCTTCCAAGATATATGAACACAGCACAGACCAAAGACATGTAAAATAACCAAAAACATGAATATGAGACCCTAAAAAGGACAGAATGCTCAAGCATACCTGTTTTTTCATCACAGTTCGGTACAGGCATCAGAACCGCATCTCCTCGCAGCAGATCTTGATTTGTGTGTGTTATTGCCGCTGTTTTGACTCCTTTACACACTTTATAAGCTCTTCACGAGTTCTCAGCTGGTCAAAATGCCATCAAACGTAGCTATGCACATACAAGCACATTTAGCCGCACACAGCATTGTTTTGGATATTCGGTAAGTTCCGTCACGAAATATATACATAATACAAGTCGACCAATCAGGTTGTGAACACATTCCTATGCCTTTAGGTTTTGTATCTTTAGGATCGGTGTTAAAGGTCCCGTTCTTCGTGATCCCATTGTTCAAACTTTAGTTAGTGTGTAATGTTGCTGTTAGAGCATAAATAATACCTGTAAAATTATAAAGCTCAAAGTTCAATGCCAAGCGAGATATTTTATTTAACAGAAGTTCCCTTTCAAAGCCTACAGCGAACGGCTGGCTTGGACTACATCCTGGTACTTCCTTCATAAATGACGTCAGTAGAACAGACTAACTCCGCCCACAAGAATACGTGAAAAAAGGGGGCGTGATCTTGTTGCTGTCCCACGTGGAGAAGAGGACGTGTCGCATGGAGAAAAGGAAGTGTTGCGTTTGAGTGTGTTTGTCGCCATGTCGTCGAGACGCTGTTATTTTCATCCCAGAGTCAAATCACCTTTGTTTGGCTTTCCCAGGGACGCTGTAGAGATCATTAAGCGCATATATCTCCCGTTAAGAGGCGTGACCTTTCCACGTGCGCTAAGCTGCTGTCGAATCACAACACAGGAACCGTGCCACGTTTGCTAAGCTGTGGTCCAAATCACAACACGGGAACCGCTGGCACAATCAGAACTCGTTACATATTTCTGAAGGAGGGACTTCATAGAATAAAGGAACTCATCAGCCGTTTTTAGGACAGTGAAAACAGCGGTATACAGATGAGTAAATTGTGTTAAAAATACTGTTTTTTTTTTTCACGCGAAACATGAACACATGTTATATTGCACACTGTAAACACAATCAAAGCTTCAAAAAAACACGAAGAACAGGACCTTTTAAAATGGCTTTAAACATAATTATAATGAAGTGTAGTTTCTTGCACATGAAATGTCAATGGTTCCAAATGAATGCTTATTTTCGGTGACAATTTCACTGATGATTTGTTTTGCAGGCGAAGGTTCGTCGTGCTGAGCTTCAAAAAGCAAGAGCGCTCCAGTCATACTATGAGGCAAAAGCCAATAGAGAAAAGAAAATCAAGAGTAAAAAGTGAGTTCTACAACTGAACGTTTCTGACAACTTTTTGTTTGCCTTTTTCTTGTTTAACTACAACATATCTTTCTCAGGTATCGCAAGTTTAAGAAGAAAGCCAGAGTTAAGGAGTTTCTGAAGCAGTTTGAAGAAATGGCTAAGACCGATCCTCAAAATGCCTTGGATGAGCTAAAAAAGATGGAAATGTCCAGGATGGAGGTGTGCGGTGAAGCATGGAAAGAGATTATGAATAAGTGAGATTCGTTTGGGCTAAAATATATTTTCCTTGCATGTTTTCACTACAGGAGAGGATGTCTCTTAAACATCAGAACAGGGGCAAGTGGGCCAAAGCAAAGGTTATCATGGCAAAATATGATGATTCGGTGAGTTTTTTTATTCAAGAGTGACAATGTTACTCATGATTTATATCTCTTGATGTCAATTTCATTACTATAACTCCCATGCTCATCATCAGGCACGTAAAGCAATGCAGGAGCAGTTGCAGATTAATAAGGATCTTACACAGAAGATTGTGGTGCTTTCTGATGATGAACATGAAAGTAAAGACGAAGAATTGGATACAGTTCCTGATTTTGTGAACGATCCTGAGCCGGTTATTGATCCGGTCAATCCCTGGATGAAAGGCCAACTTACACGTGAAGAGCCTGAGGTCAGCTGCGTCACACCTGAGGTCAGCTGCGTCACACCTGAGGTCAGCTGCGTCACACCTGAGGTCAGCTGCGTCACACCTGAGGATGCTGAAATGGCAGCAGAGGAAAACGAGGAAGAGGAACTTATTGGAGAATTTGAGAGGAAGAGGAAGCGGAGGCAAGCTGAGGAAGAGGGCTCGACTCCTATGGAAGAAAAGGGTATGAGATAAGTCTTAAAGACAATGGTTTACACAATTGCAATTCCGCCCTCATGGTATTGTATAATGTACTTTCTTCCTTGGAACGCACAAGGAGAGGATTTATATCTATATATATTTATATTATATATGTTATATTTTAGGGATGCTCCGATCGATCGGCCGGAGATCGGTATCAGCCGATAATCATATTTTATGACTCGATCGATACTCACTAACTTGTCATCAAATTGCGATCGGTTCATGAGATCGGCCGTCATCGCGTGAGGGCGTACATGAAGCGTGGGGTAGGTAGTAGCAAATATTCAAACGAGAGCTTTGAAGGCAGAAGTAAAGAAGGGTTCCATGTGAACAGCAGTTGAACAGGGATCAGTCGGTCCTAAGGGATGGGCGAACGTCGTTCGGAAGAATAGCGGAGTACGCAGAGTGAGCTGATGCAGGAAAAGTGCTTGATACAATTTGTCCTAAACATGACACGCTTTATATTAAGGGCTTTAAAATAACTTTTAAGATATTGTTAACGTGTATAGTTTAAAGCAGCTTGTCCTGTCAGACGCTCTGAGAGATACTTGTGCTGACAGACAGATAAATACCTGCGGTGTTTAATGCGTTTGAAATGTGGTGCTTTCCTCAGTGCATAACTTACATTTCACAGGGCTATTCTCCATCTGTAAATGTTAGAAAGTCATGCAAATATGAGACAACGAGCCTTCTGAATGTGAATCTCCGCTAAAGTTCAGACTTCCGCGAGCGCCGCCGCGCGCATCCGTGCCAAACAGACGGAGCGCAATAAGTCTGACTTAAATGTGCCATATGTAAAATTTTAAACCTACAAGTATGTATATTTTTATGAAAGTGACTAGGGATGCTCAAAACGGTTAATTTTCCTGACCGACAACCGCCGCTCTTTATTCGATTATTAACCGTTAACTGATAAGATTATAATATTGAATTGGCATTAAATAAATATACAATTGAAGAGTGTCTGTGACCCGTTAAAAAGACACTTTTTTTCCACGGGTTTATTTTACTGTGCAAACCGCAGCATACAGAACAGATCAACAACAACATCAGAACCTGGATTCACATTATCAAATGTTCACGCACCTGCAGCGTTTCTGACAACAGGGAAAAACTGAATAAAAGCATAAAAAAGCATAAAATAAATAGGCCTACACTAAATATTTTTCACTTAAATAATTAACAAATTAAGATGACAAAACAAAAACACTGAATCCGTTTGAAGCTTTGCAGAACCGGAATAGTTTTTTTTCCGTCAAACTAAGCTTTATTTCATCATATAAAAATAGCAGGCCTACCTCAATCCACACCTTGCCTGGTTTTACTTTTGTTTTAAAGTAGCATGTCTATGTGGTGCAGGGGCGTGGGAAGTGTGGGTGCTGCAAAGGATTGCAAATGCAATGCAAATTTTTGTTCATTTTATTCATTTTTAAAATTTAATAATTTATTTGTAATAAACATTTTAAGTGGCCCATTAAAAAGTATTATTTATTTGTTGAATCATGTTTTTAAAACGATTCTGTTCATTTCTGAAGCTCATTCCGCTCAGCACCGCATTCTCAACCCAGAACTCAATTTGTGACATGCTGGATAAAATATAGGTCTATCTGAAATAAATAGTTAGGGCTGCCCCTGACTAAAGTTTTTTTTCTTTTCTAGTTGTTAATTTAAGCCGTTGTTCACGCTGCGCCGCGGCCTCCATGTCATTGTCTGTTATTGGCTATACTATTTGCTTATTATTTATTAAATCCGGGCAATTTGGTTGATTAAATTTAAGATACAATTTATACAAAATGAAATTCACTTTAAAGAAAAGTTGTTTTGTTGAAAGCCTATTGAACTTATTGAAGACCCCTGTTTTCTGACATTATGCATCTTATGTGTCCTGTTCACTTTTCAACGTAAATTAAATTAAAAAATAACATTATAATATTTAAACTGAAACTAATTATGTGTTTTAATGGCTACAAGCATAATAGGCTACAGTACAGAGAAATGTCATGTCGGAGCGGGATTTGAGCGCGTGTCATTTTACCGCTGAGCAGTTCATGAGTGAAGCTCCGCTTTGCTGACATGCTCTGGTAAGGTAGACAGGTTTTTTGCATTAATTTTTATTTCCTGTCGCTGTGCAAGCTTGTTTATTGTATATGAGTGTGTAAACCTTTTATTTAAAGGTTTAATGTAGGCCACAGTCCATTGCATTACGATTGCAAGAAGAATCAACATTGGGAAAATTGTGATATGCAGTCAAATGCAGTCCCGGTGTATATAGGCTGTTAAAATGAGTGTTCTCACCAATATATTTGTTGTTCTTTCGTGTTTAATAGATATTGTTCAATATTGTTTCTTATAAAAATGTGGTGACCATGCAGCAAAAAAAAAACTAAACTTTTAAACCGTTTAACTGATAGTATTAATCGGTCAAAATTCATACTATCGGTTAAACGGTCAATATGAGCATCCCTAAAAGTGACCCTTATAATTGGGTAATCAAATATAGGCTAATATCATATGCTTTTGTTTTTATTTACATTTTTAGTTCCGTGAATTAAAAAATGTAATTATTAATACATGCCTACATTAAATTCACTGTATTTGTTTATAGCCTTCAACATTGTTTTAGGACATCATTGGGCAGGATGTGAATTTAAAATTACTATTAAAATAAATACAGATTTGTTTTTATACAAATAGAAAAACATAGAAAATACAGCCCTATTAGGTATCCTGATATGCATAGTTTTATGCAGAAACTCCATTTTAAAGGCATATTAAAGTGTTCACTGTATAATGAATAATTTTTATGATTTAGTACCCTGTTAAAACAATAATTACATTACAGTACATTATTATATATTTTTTTTACATTTTTATAGTAATTAAGGCAACATCTATAGGTTTTTTTTTTTTTTTTTTTGAAAAAAGTTTAACAGTGATCAGAGAGCTTACAAATCAGTGAAGCATTGGAATCGGGATCGGTATCGGCTGATCACTATGACAAGAAATCGGTACTCGGTATCGGCAGCAATCCTGATCGTAGCATCCCTATTATTTATAAACATATTTATTTATTTATTTATTTAAATTATTTTTATTTATTTATTTATTTATTACTATCTTGAGGCCGCGAGTTACTATCTGGAGGCCGCAAGTTAGTTTCTGGAGGCCGCGAGTTAGTTTCTGGAGGCCGCGAGTTAGTTTCTGGAGGCCGCGAGTTAGTTTCTGGAGGCCGCGAGTTAGTTTCTGGAGACCGCGAGTTAGTTTCTGGAGGCCGCGAGTTAGTTTCTGGAGGCCGCGAGTTAGTTTCTGGAGGCCGCGAGTTAGTATCTGGAGGCCGCGAGTTAGTATCTGGAGGCCGCGAGTTAGTATCTGGAGGCCGCGAGTTAGTATCTGGAGGCCGCGAGTTAGTATCTGGAGGCCGCGAGTTAGTATCTGGAGGCCGCGAGATAGTTATAATTTTTTTTGACCAAGTGGGACTAGGGGGGCTCCGTTTTTTTATATATATATATATATATACATATACATATACATACACACACACACACACACACACACACACACACAGTGAGGAAAATAAGTATTTGAACACCCTGCTATTTTGCAAGTTCTCCCACTTAGAAATCATGGAGGGGTCTGAAATTGTCGTCGTAGGTGCATGTCCACTGTGAGAGGCATAATCTAAAAAAAAAATATCCAGAAATCACAATGTATGATTTTTGAACTATTTATTTGTATGATACAGCTGCAAATAAGTATTTGAACACCTGAGAAAATCAATGTTAATATTTGGTACAGTAGCCTTTGTTTGCAATTACAGAGGTCAAACGTTTCCTGTAGTTTTTCAGCAGGTTTGCACACACTGCAGGAGGGATTTTGGCCCACTCCTCCACACAGATCTTCTCTAGATCAGTCAGGTTTCTGGCCTGTCGCTGAGAAACACGGAGTTTGAGCTCCCTCCAAAGATTCTCTATTGGGTTTAGGTCTGGAGACTGGCTAGGCCACGCCAGAACCTTGATATGCTTCTTACAGAGCCACTCCTTGGTTATCCTGGCTGTGTGCTTCGGGTCATTGTCATGTTGGAAGACCCAGCCTCGACCCATCTTCAATGCTCTAACTGAGGGAAGGAGGTTGTTCCCCAAAATCTCTCAATACATGGCCCCGGTCATCCTCTCCTTAATACAGTGCAGTCGCCCTGTCCCATGTGCAGAAAAACACCCGCAAAGCATGATGCTACCACCCCCATGCTTCACAGTAGAGATGATGTTCTTGGGATGGTACTCATCATTCTTCTTCCTCCAAACACGTTTAGTGGAATTATGACCAAAAAGTTCTATTTTGGTCTCATCTGACCACATGACTTTCTCCCATGACTCCTCTGGATCATCCAAATGGCCATTGGCAAACTTAAGACGGGCCTTGACATGTGCTGGTTTAAGCAGGGGAACCTTCTGTGCCATGCATGCAAGGGCGTAGATTTGGTTTGAACATTGGGGGTGTTTAATGTTGGTATGCTGCCTGTTATTATTTTTTTATGTGCATTGTTATTGGATATCTATCTATCTATCTATCTATCTATCTATCTATCTATCTATCTATCTATCTATCTATCTATCTATCTATCTATCTATCTATCTATCTATCTATCTATCTATCTATCTATCTATCTATCTATCTATCTATCTATCTATCTATCTATCTATCTATCTATCTATCTATCTATCTATCTATCTATCTATCTATCTATGCCTACATGCTTTAACTGATTACAAATTCAACATACAAATATGAAAGACAACATTTAGACATTTATTTTAAGATTTTTACATTCCACCTCAATGCATTTAAAAAATTTTTAAAGGGAAAACCCTTCGGCTCTTGAACAACTGTAAATCATTGATAATTACAGACACTATTGAAAAATTAACTAGCAAAACAGACAGCTGCTTTGGTAACTTGTTATACTGATAGTTATAGCTAAATACATTGCAATGGATTAGCTAGCTAAAATATATGTGGTGTGTACTTGGCTATTACACAATATTCTCATACCCCATTCTCATACCATCCCTCTCTGACCAGCAGTTAAATATAGTCCGCTGTGCAGAGCTTCTCTTCATTTTTGCCGCTAACGTTACCCGTCTGCTCTCCCATTCAAACACCACTCGTGTTGTTTTGGTGAAAGTGTGACTCATTGGTTGGGCGTTACCAATCGGTTCAATGGAGGGGGGAGTATTTTTTGTCTGATTAATTATGAAAAACTCATATTTGATTAGAAACAAAATTATTGCTACAAAATAAATGAATTTTACATATTTTTCATTTTATCTACTGTGATTTTCATGTTGAAATATTGGGGGGGTTGTAACTGATGGATTTGAATATTGGGGGGGTTACCTCCCCCCATCCCCCCCATAAACTACGCCCCTGCATGCATGATTTCAAACCATGACTTCTTAGTGTATTACCAACAGTAACCTTGGAAACGGTGGTCCCAGCTCTTTTCAGGTCATTGACCAGCTCCTCCCGTGTAGTTCTGGGCTGATTTCTCACCTTTCTTAGGATCATTGAGACCCCTCGAGGTGAGATCTTGCATGGAGCCCCAGTCCGAGGGAGATTGACAGTCATGTTTAGCTTCTTTCATTTTCTAATGATTGCTCCAACAGTGGACCTTTTTTCACCAAGCTGCTTGGCAATTTCCCCGTAGCCCTTTCCAGGCTTGTGGAGGTGTACAATTTTTTCTCGTGTCTTTGGACAGCTCTTTGGTCTTGGCCATGTTAGTAGTTGGATTCTTACTGATTGTATGGGGTGGACAGGTGTCTTTATGCAGCTAACGACCTCAAACAGGTGCATCTAATTTAGGATAATAAATGGAGTGGAGGTGGACATTTTAAAGGCAGACTAACAGGTCTTTGAGGGTCAGAATTATAGCTGATAGACAGGTGTTCAAATACTTATTTGCAGCTGTATCATACAAATAAATAGTTAAAAAATCATATATTGTGATTTCTGGATATTTTTTTTTTTTAGATTATGTCTCTCACAGTGGACATGCACCTACGATGACATTTTCAGACCCCTCCATGATTTCCAAGTGGGAGAATTTGCAAAATAGCAGGGTGTTCAAATACTTATTTTCCTCACTGTGTGTGTGTGTGTGTGTGTGTGTGTGTGTGTGTGTGTGTGTGTGTGTGTGTGTGTGTGTGTGTGTGTGTGTGTGTGTGTGTGTGTGTGTATATATAAATATACACATACAGGTGCTGGTCATATAATTAGAATATCATCAAAAAGTTGATTTCACTTATTCCATTCAAAAGTGAAACTTGTATATTATATTTATTCATTACACACAGACTGATATATTTCAAATGTTTATTTCTTTTAATTTTGATGATTATAACTGACAACTAAGGAAAATCCCAAATTCAGTATCTCAGAAAATTTGAATATTACTTAAGACCAATACAAAGAAAGGATTTTTAGAAATCTTGGCCAACTGAAAAGTATAAACATGAAAAGTATGAGCATGTGCAGCTCTCAATACTTAGTTGGGGCTCCTTTTGCCTGAATTACTGCAGCAATGCGGCGTGGCATGGAGTCGATCAGCCTGTGGCACTGCTCAGGTGTTATGAGAGCCCAGGTTGCTCTGATAGTGGCCTTCAGCTCTTCTGCTTTGTTGGGTCTGGCATATCGCATCTTCCTCTTCACATAAATTTTCTATGGGGTTAAGGTCAGGCGAGTTTGCTGGCCAATTAAGAACAGGGATACCATGGTCCTTAAACCAGGTACTGGTTGTGCCAAGTCTTGTTGGAATATGAAATCTGCATCTCCATAAAGTTGGTCGGCAGCAGCAAGCATGAAGTGCTCTAAAACTTCCTGGTATACGGCTGTGTTGAAGACCCAGAAACGGTGACGCATGACGTCAGACTTGACATGGATAAAGTCCAAACATCAAAAATAGACTCTCAGTCTGTTTTTTTCTTTTACATTAAGCTATTGAATATCTTCAGAAGATTTGCAGATAGTGCACAAGTTATTTGGACTGCTTGACAGCTGTTAGTTACAGTCTACTTTGTTGAATGGAAAAGAGCAGATTAAATACTCTGCACAGCATCTTTGTGTTAACGCCAAATGTTCCATGAAAATTTGGTTATTTTTGTATATGACCAATAAGTAAAAATTGCAGATGGGCTGAATGAAAATAAAAGCAGTCACTCCAGGATACAAAATGCTATGCAACTTTCCTTTTCTAAAAACTGCGATCGTCACGCAGAAGAAAGGAAGTCAAACAGTATTTAAAGAGAGCGTTCTCATGTCGTTCCAAAACCGTAAGACTTTTGTTCATCTTCAAAAAAACAGAAATTTTTGATGAAATCTGAGGGCTTTCTGTCCCTCCATTGACAGCTACTACACAACTACCACTTTGACGCTTCATAAAGTTAATAAAGATTGTAAAACGAATCCATATGAATTGAGTGATTTGGTCTAAATTTTCTGAAGAGACTTGATCACTTTATATGATTGAATTTAGCGAACATAAACCGAAGCTCAACCGAAACTGCTTGATGCTCGAGAATGAACTTCATTGGTTCTTACTGAAGCTCAAATGTGCTGCGTAACACGAGAATGAACCTCGTTGGTTATTGGTTCTCGCACGTCAAGCAAACATGCTTGAACTTCCGTTTACCACTACTGATGTGTGAGTTAATGAATGTTTATATGTGAATAAAAGCCTAAATTCAATCTGTTCATCATATAAAACGATCAAGTCTCTTCAGAAAATGTGGACTAAACTGCTCAGTTCATATGGATTCGTTTTGCAATCTCTATGAACTTTTTGAATCGTCAAAGTGGTATTTGCATAGCTGTAGGGACAGAAAGCTCTCAGATTTCATTAGAAAGATCTTTTCAAGATTTCAAGAAATTGTAAAATGAATCCATATGAATTGAGCAGTTTAATTCAAGTCTTCTGAAGAGAGAATTGCTTTGCGTGATGAACTTGAACTGTTTTAATTTAGGCTTTTATTCACATATAAACATTGATCAATACACTCATATAAAGTGCACCAAATATGGTCAACAGAATCGAAACCATTCTTAATTGGAACTGCATTGGTTCTCTCACATCAAGGGAGTACATGATTTAAATGATGTCAATTCTCATTTTGGGGTCAATTAACTCTAATCCATTACTTGTCCATTGAAAAAATGCCTTGTTCCTTTAACTTAGCAGGCTTACTTTTGTTATATTTCAGGTGATTTACTGGACTTGACCTGCTTGAATTTGAATGAAAACTGATTGAATGAATCATTTAAGGTTTTTTAACTGGCAGTGTATGTGGTGATTCTCATCCAAACTATTTGTCTTGTATTCTTTTAGCAGAGCACACAAGCGAGGTGGTTGGCGACGATGTGGTGGAGATTTCCGACAATGAGGAGAATGATGATGATGATGAGGAGGAGGAGGAGGAGAATGATAATAAAGAAGAGGAGGAGGAGGATGTTTCTCAGTTTAACACCCTTTTCAAGCTTATGAGGAGCGAGAAGACACAGGAAGGGCAAGAAGATGGAGAGGGACTTTTGGATGAAGGACCGATTCGAGTCAGGAATATAGAAGATCTGGAGGTTTTGGACGAGGTTCTCGAGCCCCAACCCAATGTGGCTCCATCTCTGCCTCAAACAGCTGTTGTAGAGGCAACTTCAGCGCCAACTAATAAAAAGAATAGGGAAATCAAACTCAATGAAGTACTCACCAAGGAAGCCAAAGTCATCAACGTTCCCTTTTTGCCAACAGTGGTCGAAGAAGTGAGTTGAATGGCTTCACTTGGGAGGGAAACCAATAGATCGTATTGAGGGTAGTAGACAAATTGTATGTTACTAAGCTGAACACAAGATTGCTAGAACATGGGTTGTGAAAGACAATATTGTGTACATCCCGTTGAATCATTAGCCCCGACTACGGTCCGTCTCCGTTAACTTTGACATTTAGTTCTTGAGTTGTTACTAGCTGCTGCTTTTTCCTGTGTTTAAAATGGTTTCACTGTCTTGATAGGAGCATGATGAACAGATTTCTATCATCAAGGAGGCTTTTGCTGGGGATGATGTCATTTCTGATTTCATAAAAGACAAAAGGAAACAGGAAGCGGCAGGGAGGCCCAAAGTGGTGGACCTGACCCTGCCAGGCTGGGGGGAGTGGGGAGGCGTTGGTCTCAAACCCTCTCGCTGGAAACGCAGAAGGTAAGAATAAATCATTTTTATAATAAAATTTCAAAACATTTCCTGTCTGTCTTGTTTATAATTGTCGTGATATCATATTTTCAGTACATGATTATATATTTTTCTGATTTGTACCCTACGTTTAATGCTTTCTGTTATGTTGGAAATGCACCCCCAGGGTTTTTTTTCATGAAATTTCGTGACATTTTTTTCATGCCTGCCAAAACAAAGTTTTGTCCCACCAAAGCCTTGTATGGTCAGTAATTGTGATTTATAAGTGATGTAGATGACTGCTGCGGTTGTGACAGGGTGCATGTTAACTAAGCGAGAGAAAAAGCAGAGAACTCCTCCCCCTCTCTGTCTTTAAAACTAAGCGCTGTCTTGGCTGTTTCCATTGATCAAAATAAAATAAACTGAACTGACAATTGGAAAAGGTCTGAAGACCGAATCTATGTTGCACGTGGCGCATTCAGACAATTTTTTTTCCCCTGAATTACCGCTCGGTGTGAATTGCTCTCAAAAAACGTTGCCTCTTCTCTGACAAGTGTTCCGCACATGCAGCTGACATAACCACACTTTCAATAAACATTTTTTTTTATATCCAGTTATGATGCGTTTGATCAAATCATTCACAATGTTCTAACAACCGGGATTTGCGCACAATGCATCCACTAATGTCCGATTCACAACCTAATTACTCCTTTGAAACGATTCAGTTTTATGACTGGCTTAAACAACTGATCCGTCCAACTTTGAACTCACAAATCGGTGTGTACTCAGGACACCTGAAATGAGAATGCAAGAATGCTTAATAATCCACAGCATTTTCAGGTTATTTGACAAAGTGTAAATAACCTATAAAATCATTTAGTGTAGACTGGAGTGAGGTGAAACCAGTAGCTAGCTACTAATTTTTATTAAAGGTCCCGTTCTTCGTGATCCCATTGTTCAAACTTTAGTTAGTGTGTAATGTTGCTGTTAGAGCATAAATAATACCTGTAAAATTATAAAGCTCAAAGTTCAATGCCAAGCGAGATATTTTATTTAACAGAAGTTCCCTTTCAAAGCCTACAGCGAACGGCCGGCTTGGACTACATCCTGGTACTTCCTACATAAATGACGTCAGTAGAACAGTAGAACAGACTAACCTCCGCCCACAAGAATACGTGAAAAAAGGGGGCGTGGTCTTTTTGCTCTCCCACGTGGAGAAGAGGACGTGTCGCGTGGAGAAAAGGAAGTGTTGCGTTTGACTGTGTTTGTCGCCATGTCGTCGAGACGCTGTTATTTTCATCCCGGAGTCAAATCACCTTTGTTTGGCTTTCCCAGGGACGCTGTAGAGATCATTAAGCGCATACTTCTCCCGTTAAGAGGCGTGACCTTTCCACGTGCGCTAAGCTGCTGGCGAATCACAACACAGGAACCGCTGGCACAATCAGAACTCGTTACGTATTTCTGAAGGAGGGACTTCATAGAATAAAGGAAGTCATCAGCCCGTTTTTAGGACAGTGAAAACAGCGGTGTACAGATGAGTAAATTGTGTGGAAAAATACTGGGTTTTTTTTACACGCGAAACATGAACACATGTTATATTGCACACTGTAAACACAATCAAAGCTTCAAAAAAACACGAAGAACGGGACCTTTAAATTGTATATGGGAGAAACTGTTTCTTTGCATTTATTTAAAATTTAATTGTCAGGTTTGGGTTCGCAGATTGTGCGGGTAGGGTACTTTTTACTGTGTGTGTGGATGACCATGTCTGTCTGCCACCACCGAAAGACAGGAGAAACCCTGACCCCAGACTGGGAATTGAAACTGGGAAGTGCAAGATGCACACTGTCAATCTGTCATATGGCTAACATTATTATGAGAACAATATTGAAATGGAGTTTTGTGAGTTCTCTGTGCTTTAGTTGGCCGTGTTTTAGTGTGTTATGGTATGAGCGCTTTTACACATTTTGACTATCTCATAACTTTCAAAATCACTTATGCAATTGCGCCATTTAGCCTAGATATAATTGTATTTATAATATTACATGTATGTTGTGTATATATCTGATGGATCTCAGGAAGCATTAATTGGCCCTCTATCAAAGCAGTTTTGTTCATTCACTCTTCGGCTCACAATTTATTGCCATTTTCAGTAAGTTATTTTGGAACAATCTTTTTTTTTTTTTACCGTTGATGCATTAATAATCTAGCAGTGTGGTATTTATGATATCAATGTTTCAGACCCCTACTGGTAACACAGCACACGTTTTTGGTCCACCATCTTGCATATTATTGCTGTTCCCACAATGCACATTATTAACTAAGGCCCAAAAAACTTAGAGATTTAAAATCTAGTCTCTCTCTTCTGGTTAAATAATGTTGAGAGACTTTGTCCAATCAAATGTTTTCTGGTATGAGAACGAATTAACCAGGCTTTCTTGCAGACCACAATCTATTAGTCTCATTTGAAATCCACACGCAATATTCTGCTTAAAGCACTATGAAGAACATCAAACATCCTCACCGTGTAGAAAACCATGGAATTGTAAATGTAAACTAGACACGACTGGCTAGTTCTTTTTTTTTAAAGACATGTGCTCTTCCTGTTTAATTTTGAAATGTCAACACTTTGAGGTAAAATGCTCTCATCAAGCTTATTCAAAGGGACTTTATGTAGAGACTACTATAAGCCTTTTGTAGGTTGATCACAATGCAAAACACTGTGACTCTCAAAAAATGTTCTTTTTGTCTGAGCATTTAACAACTCTCAAACCATTTAATCTTAAACTCAAGCTATTGGTTGAGACGAGGGGAGTGTTTGAAAATGGTCACTCTTTCTGTCTGGTGATTACAAGTGGTTCAGAAATGACACGCTTGACCTTTAACCGTATAGTCAACGTGAAATCCAAATTGACCCCCTTTCATGTTCATGGTCTTCCATACATCAGTGCACATTATTCCTGAGGAAAAAATGTTTTTGTAATCCGTAATCAAAATGTAATAACTTGCACCCGGTCTAAAACAAGTTTCCTCTTTTGACTGACATCATCTTGGCCACACCGACTAATTGGCATGTATGTGATGTAAAATTTTATTGAATATAACCAAAATATTACCAATAGTTAACGGTAACTTACTGTTAATGTAAATTGTTTTACAACAATTGTAACATAATGCAAGGCTTCTAACAAGTGCTACCATTTAAGAGGACCCATTGTGCCCTTTTACAAAGTGTTGGTTTTGTTATTGGGTTTGACTAGAATAGGTTTGAAAAAAAAAAACCTCACATTTCACATTGCAGCACCTCTCTTCTCAGTCTGTCAGTATCCTTTTGAAAAGTGCTCTGATTGGTCTGCTGGTCCAGTGTGATGTAATTGGTCAACTGCTTTTGAGTGTGTTTGGGAAATTGAATGGCCCTTACCATAACTGCGAGTTTCAACCATAGACTGTAAAAAAAAGATGGATGACGCACATTCTCTTCCATTGTAGTAAAGTGAAACCACCAATGTCCAGATATGGCGCTGACATCTCGAGTCTGCACAGTATTGAGCGTGAAGTGGAGCCACGGTTTCAAAGCCCCGCCCACACACCTGCATAATCGGTTTGTGCAGTTTAATGCAGAACAACGCATGTCTGTGTGAAATAAACAGTTATGGAAATGTACAAATTGAAGTTGAAGCTCCAATCTCCTCCCAAAAATCCTCCAAAAAGTCTGTTAATGTCTTGTGACTGCTCCGAGAAGCTCTCAATCCTGACGCCACACCCCTGTTTTTTACAGGGTAAAAAAACGACCTAAAATGACAGAAACCATCTTTTGAGAAAAATTTTTTGAAGTGTAATTTGATTTAGTTTGTATCACGCCCCATTACATTACACGGAGAGGGCGGGGTTTATAGACTAGCGATCAAGGCACTTTTTCGCTTCACTTTTCAGGACTTGTGTGGCACACTTGGTTTCAACACACTACTAGCGCAACTCAACCAGGCCTTGCCCCCTTTTTTTGCGTTTGCCTTGGACGGGAATTAATTAAATGAGAAATATTGTTACTTGTTCATTCCCGGATGAAAACTCAAGACTACAATGGAGGTGTTCAGAAACGGTGACCCTGATATAAAGAATAACTCCCTTTGAAATGTATGAGATGAGACTTTCTTTTAGAAACACATCACTTAACAGAAGCCAAATGGTTTTAAGTTTGAATGGTTTCAAGTTGACACTAATCCTACCTACATGTCCTCAGGTCAAAGCTTCATCGTTGTCCTAATGGTTCATTCGTCTCTGTAGATTTAGGGTGAGAATGGCCCCACCGCCTCCAAGGCAAGACCAGAAACTGCCTGATGTCATCATATCTGAGAAGAGAAATGCATCACTCGCTCCCCATCAGGTAAGCAATCGCCTTCTTTAAAACTGATGTGAATTTGAATGAGAATCGCATTCAAATGTCATCCCTTAAATTGAAAGGAAGCTCAATCCTGCATTATTATTATTGTTGTTGTTTTTCTTAGGTTAGTCAGCTACCGTTCCCCTTTCAAAACACGGCGCAGTTTGAATCTTGCATCCGTACTCCGATTGGGCAGACGTGGAACACACAGAGCGTTGTGAAGAAGATGACGACACCTAAAGTGGTCACTACAATGGGTGCGATCATTGAGCCTATGGTCAAAGAGGACTTCATAAAGAATAAGACCACAACACCAGCGGCGACAGGACCAACACTCATGTTCGGAGAAGGCAAGGGAAGAAGGAGAACAAAACGGCCATCCGAAAAAAATCAAGGACGATCACAGAAGAGGAAAAAGTAACAGACTTGGACGTTTGTGACTTCGATCAATGGATATATAGATTTTATTTGTGAGAAATTATTCAAGAAGACATCTATAAATCGCCAAACAAACTTATTGTAATTCTTTTCATTTCCATATAAATCGGTTTGTATGTAACTGATGAATAATAGATGAGTGCACACCCACATCAGATAAGGTTTCTGTTCAACCTCCCTCGCATATTCGTTTTAAAAGATCCAGTGTTGTTGCAAACCCTAATTATGTTTTTGATGGTCTCCCCTGCATGAATGTCTTTCGTTTAGATACTTGTTCCAACATGATTTAATAGTAGAGATGCACGATTAATTGTTAAAAGATTGTGATCTTGATTCGAACACTCATGTGATCTTATTCGTAAATGATAACTATTCTCCTGTGTCTAATAAACCTTTGACAACATCATACCGGAACATTCAAATCTGTTGACCCAGAGAGAGCAGTTCTCATGTTTGTTGTCTTTTCAACCATACAGTATTCTTTGTTAGAATTATTATCATAGAAGTTTATAGTTGGGATATATTCACTGATGTCTACAGCAGTGATCAAAATGGAGCAATGTGACTGTTAAAAATGCATTTGTCTTTGAATCATTCATTCAAGAGATTCGTTCCAAAATGCTGATTCATTCAGTAATGAAACAAGTGAAGTATTTGAGCGAGGCATTGAATCATTCATTCAACTATTATAAAAAAATGTTTTTTAAAGAATTCATTCAAATTGATTAAACATTTTTAAATACTGTAACCGTTAAGATTTTGTCTGAATCTCTGGTAAATTATAGTTATTTTGTTTAATTGTCTGTTCGGACAGTTTCAGTGCAGCTTCAAAGGGCTTTAAACGATACCAGACGATGAATAAGGGACTTATCTAGCGAAACGATCGGTCATTTAAATAAAAAATAAAAAAAGTTATGTTTTATGAGCACAAATTCTTGCCTTACTCTGTTCTGTGATGCGTGTTCGTGACGTCACGTAATACGCAATTACGTTGAAAAGGTCACGCTTGACGTAGGCGGAAGTACCGAGTCTGTGTTTACAAATGTGCGGAAGGAGGACCAGATACACATATTCAAATGTCTTTGTGTCAGTTTATCGTTTCAAATGCCCATTTCGTGTGCGTATCCTGGGTGTTTTAATATTAGAAAGCCTAAAAGAAACTTTTTGTCAGGACAGAAATTTGTGACTTTTCATAAATTTCCTATACACAATCCTGAGCGATTGAAACTGTGGTTGCTCGCGCTGCACTTGGATGATGTCACGAACGCGCATCACAGAACAGAGCATTTGTGCTTATAAAACTTTCACTTTTTTTTTTTTTTTTAAATGACGATCGGTTCGCTAGATAAAAAGTTCATTTAAAGCCCTTTGTACTGAAACGATCATTTGGACCTTGAACTGTTTGGAGCCCGTTGATGTCCATTATATGGAGAAAAATCCTGGAATGTTTTCATCAAAAACCTTCATTTCTTTTCGACTGGAGAAAGAAAGACATGGACATCTTCAACCCGTTCTCACTCCCAAGGCGTCAAATTCCGAAGCATGGGCAAGTGCTTTCCTCGTCACAATAAAGACGCTAAAGGCACCCCTAGGCGTCACTATATCTACGCGCTGAGTGCTCCATTCATTTCAATGAGAAACCTTTGGCGTCAGACACAGATGCATGGGCGTCAGTTTGGCATTCAGAAGTGCATTTTCAGAAGTGTTGGGTACATGATGCATTATTTTTTTTTTCTCTTTCGCGCAGGTCATGTTTTGAAAGACTGTCCTGTAGCTTACTAATGTAAATAAATAAAAATGTCAGCTGAGAGACATATTGCGGGCCTTAAAGCCTATCTTACTCATGCCGACAAAAGCGCCCCGTGAATTCTTTAATATTTTTCATTTTTGCAATTTTTTTTAACCACTTCTTTATCAGAGTCCCACTGGACTGTTTTTTTTATCCTTCCTATTACACATTAGTTGCAGCCATTAAAATAGTTCAGTTTTGTTTTTAATGTCAAAGTAGTTCAATTTCGTTTTGTTTCTTTATTAAGTTAATTTAGAAAATGTTTGAAGCATTTTTTTGTTTGTTAAACTAAAGTTTTTGCTTTTTAAAGTGACGACCAAGCGGCCAGCGGCCGACAGTGAGTTAACCCAACGCTTTAGCCTCTCAAATCAACACATAATTAAAAAGACATGCTGGTTGTCTTACCTTAGGCTAGACCTATCCGCGAAATGAATATAAATCCGATCTTCAATTCCCGTGCTATATGCACATTTAACGGAGTTCATGTCAACGAAAGCAACAGATATGAGCATTTTATTCATCAGCTCATTTCAACATCAAAGACCGCATTATGAGAATGAGCGACCTGAGCACTGGTAAGAGCCTTTAGTCTCATTAGTTTTAATGAAGATGATTGTGCTTTTGAGCATCTAAGACTTAGCTTAGGCTATTTTCAGTTTCACTTGTGGCAGTTTGCGTGTTGGCTTGCTTTACTCATTTGCGGCGATGCGCGCTGCATAGCGCCGTCCTCTAAACACTAGCCTAAAAAGGCCCGAAGCCCGGCCCGCATCTGAGGTAGGCTATGACTGGAAAATTGGCCCGAAGCCCGGCCCTAGGGGCGTAAAAAAGTTGGGGTCCGTCGGGCTCGGGTAGAAATGTAGGGCTCTACTTTGAGTAAGGCTGAAAGCGTCTTTCTTTTTAATACCTTTCTTGAATGTCTTAATTACAGTAGGCCTATAGATAGTTATGATATTTGTGGCTGCACCGGGGTCCGTCATTACGCTAATCATGAGCGGTCCATGGCCCCTGCTACCCATGGCTGTTATGAACTGTAGGCTACATCAATACATTGCAACAATTTCGTGCTATGGACACTGCCACTGATACAGGCAGCGGAAGAGCCTATTTTACAGAGCTTGCTTCTGCTTTTCAAACGTTTTTACGACAAAAGATGTCATTAAAACGACATAAGATCTCGTTATTACGACACAATTGAGTGGAAAAAATAATATGTGTGTGGCAGCAATGCTTCAGCGTAAAATTGAACTCGAGGTTTAAAAAAAAGAAAAAAAACAAGTGGTGGGTTCAAAAGGACTCAGGACGAAATCTGGTGGGTACGCGCCCCCCCCCATTGGGCATGGAACGTTATCGTCATGATGATCATATATTGGGTTACGATTTTGCCATTAGGACATGTTGGAGTGTAATTCTCAATTTAATCAGCCAGCATCATTTTATTTACGCTATCTAGACACGTTTTAACATGTAACCCAACCCCATTCCATCCCTAAACCTACCCATTTGTGTGGTATATAAGACACAAATAATACAGGCAGAGTCGACTGCATGCACAATTTATTCAAAAAGTGCAAATAATCCAAGTGTTCCGAGGCCAAGCGATTGATTTGTGTGCAGGAAATCCCCAAAAGCGATCAGCGTCTCCATCCGCAGAAGATCATATACACATAAAATGTCAAATATTGCCGCCTGTTACGTCAGTTTTCATAGTGAAATTGCATTGGCTCTC
Source organism: Romanogobio albipinnatus (assembly GCA_023566225.1). NCBI lineage: Eukaryota > Metazoa > Chordata > Actinopteri > Cypriniformes > Gobionidae > Romanogobio > Romanogobio albipinnatus. The sequence continues at coordinate 64,203,552 of CM042242.1, read as the reverse complement.
GTATGTCTCGTGACTAATTGCGTCATTACGTCAGCTTTGATTGTAAAATGTCATTGGCTCTCGTGTGCCTTGTGACCGATCGCGTCATGCTAAAGAGGCGTGTGTATTATTTGAATGAGATTATTTGACTTCAGAAGCCTTGGAATGCAACATGAGTTAATACTTTTATACTGTTTTTGGTCAGTTTTTGCAATAAATACACGTGACTGTACTTGTCTTTGCCTGTTATGTGTTTTATATAGTTTAGAAGTGGGTAGGTTTAGGGTAGGAGTGGGGTTAGCTGCTCCAAAATATAACAGTAACCTTTAAATATGAATAAAATATTAATAAAATCATGTCTGCTTTTACAAATGCAAAGAATAAAATGCGTCTGGATCTGACGCATTGGGTAAACAACTGAAATGAATGGAGCACCCAGCGCATCGATTTAGTGATGCCTAGGGGGACTTAAGCGTCTTTGTTGTGACGCGGAAGGCACTTGACCATGCTTCGGATTTTGACGCCTTGGGAGTGAGAATGGGTTGACATCTTGGATTACACGGGGGTGAGTAAATGATCAGCAAAAGTTTATTTAAAAACATGGGCGTCGGAAGCAAAAAAAAATGTGGATGGGTCCTCAATTTTTTTTTTACTGGAGTAGATGCAAATAAGTACAAATATACCGCTTTGCCTACTAAGCGTATAGTTCGGAAAGACAAAGTTACGGGAATCGCCATATAATTGAGAGCGGCAATAGTGTAGGGGTAAGACGCTCGGCATCTAGTTTTGACTCAAGTCTACCTGCGGTTCGAATCCGCCTTTCGCCGGACTCAATCTTCTTCCTTTTCCCATCACATATCAGATCGGAAAGGCATTTATTTTCAATAAAAATGACAAAAATATTAGAAAAGTGGAAATAAAGCGTCTAACGTGTTTACTAATAAGTGTTTATCGATTAGGGGTGGGTAAACAGACGTGCTGAATGTTAGAGACAATAAAAGTGAGTGGGTCCAATATCATTGATCGTAAAAAGTGGGTGGGTCTTGTCCCACCCACATACAATGGTTCCGACACCCATGTTTAAAAGTGAACTAATGCTTTAACACAGATATTCCCTTGTGTAGGTGAATTCAGGGTGATTGGGACACTTTTTGCCATTGAGATGACTTTGAAAAAGTGTCCCAATCACCCTGAATTCACCCTGTGTTTATTGATATCGATTAGTGATGTTAATATACCAAAATATATCCATAATGTGATGTCACGCCGGGACTTATGGGAATGTTCTTTTCTTTATTTTCCACGGTAAATCATAGTTTTTTCTCGCAAAAACCATACATTTGACATTTTTACAATGAAGTGAAGTGAAATTTCTGCAGTTTTGTACAGAATTGAAATGCTCAAGTTGTTTGCTGGTTTTGTTAAAAGACAGACAAAAAAATCTGACCATAAGTTAAAACTAAAATCCTGTCATTTACTCGCTCATGTTGCTCCAAACCTGAATAATATTCGTTCTTCTGTGGAACATAAAAGAAGATATTTTGAGAAATGTCTCAATGTTTTGTTCTTTTGCTCCATACAATGGAAATCAGACTGTTATGGTTACCAACATTCTTCAAAAATATAAAGTCATACAGGTTTGGAAGGACATGAGGGTGAGTAGGCTAAATTACAATATTTACATAGGCTACAAATAATTTCCCCATACACACACTAAAACTCTTTTCAAATCATTGTTTCATGCCTGTCATTATTTCCGTTTAAAATTCCCTGTAAAGTCAACACGAAGTGCTGAGATTATTTAAATGTATGCAGTGGTGACAAGTATCCGGGCATTTAAAACTTAATTTGCATTAAACTATCGAACTACTTGCCATTTATTTTAAAGACCACACAAGCTCGATGTTAAAAATGCAACACATGTTTGTTAGGATTTAAAAGATAATGTAATAGCATGACGAAAAAGGTATTTCATGATTTTCTGGTAATTTCATATAGTTATTGTGAACATGCCTCTAAAAATCACATTCACTCCAACTGGTTAAAAGTCATTGCGAAGACGAGTAAGAATTAGATTACTAGTTATCTAATTAATAAGATAGTCTGTCAGATTTCATCAAATATGTTGTGATCATAAGTGTGGCTTAAGGCTCCAAATACTTTTTAGGCCTGTGTGTAAAGCCTTTGACGTGTGCGTTTTTATCTCTTTACATATTAATGAATGACATCACAATAAGAAAAAAAGGCTTTTTATCAAACACCCAATTCTTAGACCCCCTAATGAGCAACCAACCATTATAACCGGGACGGCATGAGTCTGGCACGGAGAATTACAATTTCCCATGCTTGTTTTCTTCCCAACAGAGGATTCCTTTGTTTCCTTTGTCCAGATCAATGACAGATTCCTGAAACAGAGGAGTTATTTTTTCTTTGAAACGCATCTCACCTGACCCCATGTGAATACTTTATGCAAGGGAGGGGCGGCGTGGGGTGTTCCCGAGAAACATCCATTTTGTATGCAATTGTGACTCAGCAAAAGTGCCTTTCAAAAGTCGAATGTCCACAGCAAGATCTGTGTTTATAGATTTGTTTGCGTTGGATGTTGTTTTTTCAAATGAGCTGTTAAAAAAAGCCTGTTTCAGGAATGATGGACGCTGTGTTTTTTGGGGTTGTCATACTGCAAGTTCTGACACCTGTTCTGTCCTATCCAACCGGGGCTCCAGCTTCAACATGTGTGGATATGATGCCGAGGCATGGATCGACACAGCCCCAGCCAAACCCTGCGCCGTACACCATCCAGCCAAGCAACACTACTTTTCAGACGGGCCAACCCATCACAGGTAAGGGACAATTTAGAGCAAATACGACGGGGTCGCTGTTTTAGAGGACACATTTCATAACTTATTCTTGAAATTCTACATGCATGAATTCTTCCAAGATCTGTAAAGTTCACACTAAACTGTATTTTCCATATTGGAATACCAAGAAGTTTTATGTTATGAAAATCTCCCTCAATCAAGAAATAAAAGTGCATTGTCCGTAAATGTATCAGAGGGGAAATAAACAGATGAATCTGCATCTGTTTCTGGGAATATTTTAATGGCATTTTTAAGTTATTTTGAAATTTGATTTGTACAGTTGTGGCCAAAAGTGATTTCAGGTCTAGGAAAATTAACATCGTCACACTTTATTAAAATGTTATTACTTTAAAAAAAAAAAAAGTGTAAATTGTTAAATTTTTGTTAAAAATGTAAATTGGTTTATATGCAATGAAACATGCCAAATAATAAGTTTGGCTAGGCTGACGTACAAAGAAATTATGAACACATGCAGAAACAAGAGAGAACCAACAAAATATGAATAAATAAATTTGTTACGTTTTTATTTATTTGTTTGTTTCTTTGTTTATTTCACTCAAATAAAACCTGTTGCTGTAGTTTGGCTTTTTTGCCAAATAATTCAGTCATATAAATACCTTAACCGAGTTAAGTGTTTTGTTCTTCCCTCATATTATATATATATATATATGTGTGTGTGTGTGTGTGTGCTGTCAAATCGATTAATCACATCCAACATAAGTTTGCAGTACGTAATTGCATAAGTTTGTTTACATATTGTGTGTGTACTGCATATAATTATTATGTATATTTGAATACACATGTATATTAATATTTAAGAAATATTTGCATGTGTATATACTGTATATATATTTATATAATTTATGTTATATATAAATATTTTATATATAAATGAGTGCTGGGCAATCAAATAGTCATATAAATAAAATAGTCATATAAAAGTTTGTTTACACATAATATATGTGTGTGTGCTGTGTATAATTATTATGTACATATAAATACACACACACATGCATGTATATATTTAATCAATTTTTTATATTTTTATAAAAAAATATTTATATATAAGATAAATTATTATTAGTAGTATATATGCTAATATTTCTTAAATTATATACACGAAGGAGTGCATATTTATATACATAATTATACACAGTACATACACATATATTATGTAAACACAAACTTTTATTTTGGATGCAATTAATCGATTTGACAGGCAAATCATTTATATACACATACACTGATCAGGCATGACATTATGACCACCATCCTAATCTTGTGTTGGTCCTGGTCTCCGTTTTGCTGCCAAAACTGCCCTGACCCGTCGAGGCATGGACTCCCCTGAAGGTGTGCTGGTGTGTATGGTATCTGGCACCAAGATGTTAGCAGCAGATCCTTTAAGTCCTGTAAGTTGTGAGGTGGGGCCTCCATGGATCGGACTTGTTTGTTCCGCACATCCCACAGATGCTCGATTGGATTGAGATTGGGGGAATTTGGAGGCCAAGTCAACACCTCAAACTCATTGTTGTTCTCCTCAAACCATTCCTGAACCATTTTTGCTTTGTGGCGGCGCATTATCTGCTGAAAGAGCCACAGCCACCAGGGAATACTGTTTCCATGTAAGGGTGTATATGGTCTGCAACAATGCTTAGGTAGGTTAAATTAACATCCACATGGATGGCAGGACCCAAGGTTTCCCTTGTGTGAGTGGCACCAGGGGGCACTATGGGAAGAAGGCAAGCCGGTGGAGGCAGTGATGCTCTGGGCAATGTTCTGCTGGGAAACCTTGGGTCCGGCCATCCATGTGGATGTTACTTTGACACGTACCACCTACCTAAGCATTGTTGCAGACCATGTACACCATAAACGGAGTCCATGCCTCGACGGGTCAGGGCTGTTTTGGCAGCAAAAGGGGGACCAACACAATATTAGGATGGTGGGCATAATGTTATGCCTAATCGCTGTATGTGTTTATTACTTGTAGGGTCATTAAAAACAACAAAAAAGTGCTGAAAGTGATGCCGGAGGCAACCCCTGAAATGGCGCTGAGATGATGATAGCGTCACTGATGGAAAGTGTTTGTTGATGTGTTGTTTTTCAGTTGTAATCAAAGGTCCAGACTACAGAGGTGTGCTCCTTGAGGCTCGCTCTGGATCCGACACAAGTGCAATAGGAACCTGGCAGACTCCTCCAGCTAACACAAAGTTCTTAGCGGTAAGGCTTTCTGTATATCTGATAGCACACGACCATATCATATACAAAATGACCATGGAGATCAAAGTTTCCATGTAAACTGCAATGCATGAGGGACTTCACATATCTAGCCATTTTGTACGATTAAAACTGACTTCCTTATTTTTGTTTTGGTGGTGTAACCAGTATATGATAAATACACTGCCTGGCCCAAAAAAAACCCTCGACATTGTTTGGATGTAAATAGGCAAATTCTTAAGAATCTATGATTGGATCAATGTTGCAGTGATTATGTTTCTAGCATGTTATATTTTTGGCAAACAAAAATGTTGGAAATAACATAAGCGGATGACAGCGGAAGCCTCGACACATTCACGACCCACACCACTCTTGTGTTAAAAAGTAAGGTGGAGACATTTGGTAAGTGTATTAACTGCTGGTCATATACACTTGTGTTTCCTAGTGTTCAGGAAACCAGCAAGGTGCCATCACCCATTCCAACACCAACATAAAAAACATCGACACCGTCTATACCTGGATTCCACCAGCTACAGCAAAAAGCGTCGTCTTCATGTAAGAGTGAACAATTACAATACTACACGACTGAAGGCCTATTAATGATAGAAGATGTAGTTAGTTCAAGTTGTGAAAAATGAAAAATATTTAATAATAAATATTTTTAAAATATTTATAAATATTATGTTGATATACAAATGTTTTTTTTCTCTCTCAAATAATCTATAGAAATGTTTAAAACACTTCATTATTTGTCCTCTGCTTCCTTAGGGCAACCGTAGCCCAGCAACAAACTGTGTTCTGGGTTGGTGTGAGGTCGCAGACTCTGACCCAAAGTGAGTAAGAAGGGAAACAATAGAATCTGCATTGATGTCAGTTTCCTGCCGGAACACCGGCCAAAGGGGATCATATGCAAGAGTCGGCGCTTACAACAAAACATATCGGACCCATTTAAATTCTGCACAGAACGCTGTATTTCAAAGCGATATGGAGGAGATTATGATGATAAACGGTTAGAGATTAGGAGGAAACTCTGGCTTGTGGCTTTACCAAACAGAAAGGCTCTAGTCAAACTGTGATCAAAAAAGGGGAGGAGCTGCTAACAGCTTGAGCCGTTTCAGGGGAAATCACGTCAAGACATTGAATAATGCTGAGCGTTTCAATGCACTTCAGTGGGCCTTTTAAGTCAAATATCTAGCTTTCGGCGAACCGCCTTCTGTATTCAACTTATGCAGAAAATGTAACGCCTCTCGCAGTTCAAACGCTTACGCTACGCCCGATGTCATCATCGCGCCAACTACGCTTTTTTCATAAAAAAGCCAATAGTTCAAGTTTTGCCCTTCGCAATACTAGTTAAAAGTTAAAAGTCTTATTCTGCTTGTCAAAAATGTAGCAGTAACTGATAATATTGCTCTGAGCGTGTGCGTGTGTCAATGATTCATGCGCATGTCAGTCAGCGCGACATCACACGTCAAGTTCGTAGAGAGAGAGCTTTAGTCAGTCCATTTTAAATTCTGGTTTTGGCCGCCTCTGAAAGTGTCAAACCGTAGATATTACCTGAGAACTTCAAGTAAATACGCTAAAAAAATCTGCGCTCATTCAAGGGTGCATTTATTGCATGGATGGAGAAAGCATGGACGCCTGCAGGATTTCCTCAGGGTTTTTTATTTAACACTAAAAGTTAAATAATCATAGCCTAACTAGGCTACACACCTTTCAGACCATCAGTGAGAACAACGGTGCTGCACGACCAATTCATACGTATTGGTACAAAGTGGCTAATTCGTACGAATTGGTACGACCTCACTCAGTGATGGGTAGGTTTAGGGGCGGGGTTTTGAGGTTAGGTCATTCGTACGAAATCATATGAATTGACCGACTTGTCAAATAAGTACGATTTAGCAAAAGTCGTACGAGTGAGGTCGTACAAATTCATACGAATTAGCCACCTTGTCAAATATGTAAGAATTGCCATGAGATCGGGTTGGTGCCGCAGAACGAGTAAAGCCTAGCCTACTCTATCTCTAATGTAAACTGTACACTCGAAAAAAAAATGGTTCTTGGCTCGTAATCATAAGGGAACCTTTTTAAGTGCTATATAGCACCAATCTTGGTGCTTCAGCGGTTCTTTGACTGAGGTGCTATATAGCACCGCTACCATATACAGAACATGTTAAGATATGGTGCTATATAGCACCAAAAGTGGTTCCTCTATGATTACGACGAAGAACCATTTTTGGTGCCATATAGAACCTTTTTTTAGAGTGTAAAACAGCGTAATAGGCCCTCTTTAATTACATTTCATTCTTTTCTCTCCTAACAGGTGGAGGAGGAACATCGCTTGATGTGAGCAATAATGCTGAAAGAACTGCCACACCTTTCCTGATACTACTTCTTGTCCTGCTGGCAAATGTTCAATGCCTTGTTGCTTAAGAATGATCAGGACTGAGTAAATTATATTGGACTGAGTATACAATTTTAATCAGCATTAAATATTTAGACACAAAATTTAATTGATCTGACGTATATTTAGCGTAGTTACATGCATATTTAAAATGAATTCTGTTAGAAAAAAATTTGATTAAATGAATAAAATGCACTACAATGCTATTTTGTGCTATTGATTTTTTTTAATGCCCAGCTGAATGTATATTATGCCTGGTGAATACTCTGGTGAAAAATCTAGAACATCATACTGCTGATCATTTTAGTCCCCTGTGGTGAAAATCAAGTTTTTAATGTTGTTTATTATATGTCTATGCAGTGTTTTTAATATGCTTTAAGACAAACCATGTGCAAATTCAGCACCATTGCTACCATTTTCTCCTTAAAACTGCCATGTCACAAACGACGTTGTAACCAATCACGTCAGCGCGTGGGCGGGCTTTTGCATATCATTAACTATTCTCTGAAGCAGGGGAATCTCAAGAGAAGCCAGGTTATTCCGCTATATATTTCTGTTGATATTAAAAATCGGGTACATTTAGCAATATAGCGGGTGAATTGTGTATGTATATTACGATGTTATGACGAACTATATGCCTTTCTCCACAGACGTTCAAAGTGTTTAAGGATGCTGGTTTTCAAAAACAGGGAACGTGTTTTGCGCATTAGCATTAGCAACACATTATTAGCTGTTTGAAAACAGTCAAGCAAAGGGCTATTCATATTAATTGTCTGACAGATTCAGATAGCAATTCATATAACGCATTACCATTCTAATACATCAACTGTAGACGAGCCTGTATGAGATAGTGAGTGGAGGCGGGGCTAATTTGCATATTCATGCATTTGCGTATATATACTAAATGAAGCAAGGGTGTAGAGTTACATTCAAGCTATTTTAAGGCATGGGAAACGTTTAAATCATGGGCGTCGGAACCATTGTATGTGATTATCATTGTATGTGAATATCATTGATCGTAAAAAGTGGGTGGGTCTTGTCCCACCCACTTTTTACGATCAATGATATTGGACCCTCACTTTTATCCATGTCTGTTAACCTACCCCTAATCGATAAACACTTATTATTAAACACATGTTAGATGCTTTATTTCCACTTTTCTAATAGTTTCTTCATTTTTATTGAAAATAAATGCCTTTCCGATCTGATATGTGATGGGAAAAGGGAGAAGATTGAGTTCGGCGAAAGGCGGATTCGAACCGGGGTCGATTTGTGTCAAAACTAAAATGCTATGTGTCCTACCCCTACACTACTGACACTCTCGGCGAAATGGTGATTTCCGTAATTTTGTCTTTCCGAACTATACGTTTAGCAAGCAAAGCGGTATATTTGTACTTGATGTAATTGGCATCTACTCCATTAAAAAATTTCTGAGGACCCACCCACATTTTTTTTTTGCTTCCGACGCCCATGGTTTAAATATGTAATTTTGGTGATCCAAGATGAGTTTTGCGGGATATAATTATTGACACTAAATTATTTTAAGAAAGAGACCACAGTATGTAAGAAACAATTAACTCAATGAACAATGAATGGGCCATAGGTCAAATATAAAATTTTATTTTGTTTGTCTGACCAGTGGAGGGCTGAAGAAGTGCTAGGACAGGCAGAGTTTGGAAGCCCTAGTGGATTATTATTACTATTAGCATGACACTAGTTTTCAGTGTTATGCAGACACATTGATGATTCAGTTATGCAGATTTGGGTGTCATGTTTGACAGTAAGTGTCTTTTCAAAATCAATTATGGAACCTTCTTACTGAAGACAAAAAATGTAGTTGCATACATAACTTCAAACTGGATTACCGTACACAACATTTAGATGGATGGCCCATCTCCATTAATGAACCACAGCTTGTTCAAGCCTAGGAACCTCAGGAGCTCTGACCAGGTCCAGACAATGTGATCGCATTAGTCCAATGTTGTCACCCACGTGTCTGGATTATATCTGCTCAAATTAACATGTGTATGTCTGTCCCTATATATTTGCAGTAAATATGTCAGAGGTTGTGCCAGAGGTCTGACAATGGAGAAGATTTTACATTTTATGCCACACTGTTTTTATTCCCCTGTAAAACAATTCAAACTCCATTAAAGCTGCTATGGAACTATGTTTATATATTGTAAAAAGTGATATACCACATTGAAACTACATTGAAATACTGCTTATATAGACTACAGGGAGTGCAGAATTATTAGGCAAGTTGTATTTTTGAGGATTAATTTTACAACATTAATAATTAAACAACAACCATGTTCTCAATGAACACAAAAAACTCATTAATATCAAAGCTGAATATTTTTGGAAGTGGTTTTTAGTTTTAGCTATTTTAGGGGGATATCTGTGTGTGCAGGTGACTATTACTGTGCATAATTATTAGGCAACTTAACAAAAAACAAATTTATACCCATTTCAATTATTTATTTTTACCAGTGAAACCAATATAACATCTCAACATTCACAAATATACATTTCTGACATTCAAAAACCAAACAAAAACAAATCAGTGACCAATATAGCCACCTTTCTTTGCAAGGACACTCAAAAGCCTGCCATCCATGGATTCTGTCAGTGTTTTGATCTGTTCACCATCAACATTGCGTGCAGCAGCAACCACAGCCTCCCAGACACTGTTCAGAGAGGTGTACTGTTTTCCCTCCTTGTAAATCGCACATTTGATGATGGACCACAGGTTCTCAATGGGGTTCAGATCAGGTGAACAAGGAGGCCATATCATTCGATTTTCTTCTTTTATACCCTTTCTTGCCAGCCACGCTGTGGAGTACTTGGACGCGTGTGATGGAGCATTGTCCTGCATGAAAATCATGTTTTTCTTGAAGGATGCAGACTTCTTCCTGTACCACTGCTTGAAGAAGGTGTCTTCCAGAAACTGGCAGTAGGACTGGGAGTTGAGCTTGACTCCATCCTCAACCCGAAAAGGCCCCACAAGCTCATCTTTGATGATACCAGCCCAAACCAGTACTCCACCTCCACCTTGCTGGCGTCTGAGTCGGACTGGAGCTCTCTGCCCTTTACCAATCCAGCCACGGGCCCATCCATCTGGCCCATCAAGACTCACTCTCATTTCATCAGTCCATAAAACCTTAGAAAAATCAGTCTTGAGATATTTCTTGGCCCAGTCTTGACGTTTCAGCTTGTGTGTCTTGTTCAGTGGTGGTCGACTTTCTGCCTTTCTTACCTTGGCCATGTCTCTGAGTATTGCACACCTTGTGCTTTTGGGCACTCCAGTGATGTTGCAGCTCTGAAATATGGCCAAACTGGTGGCAAGTGGCATCTTGGCAGCTGCACGCTTGACTTTTCTCAGTTCACGGGCAGTTATTTTGCGCCTTGGTTTTTCCACACGCTTCTTGCGACCCTGTTGACTATTTTGAATGAAACGCTTGATTGTTCGATGATCACGCTTCAGAAGCTTGGCTATTTTAAGACTGCTGCATCCCTCTGCAATATATCTCACTATTTTTGACTTCTCTGAGCCTGTCAAGTCCTTCTTTTGACCCATTTTGCCAAAGGAAAGGAAGTTGCCTAATAATTATGCACACCTGATATAGGGTGTTGATGTCATTAGACCACACCCCTTCTCATTACAGAGATGCACATCACCTAATATGCTTAATTGGTAGTAGGCTTTCCAGCCTATACAGCTTGGAGTAAGACAACATGCATAACGAGGATGATGTGGTCAAAATACTCATTTGCCTAATAATTCTGAACTCCCTGTACTGCCTTATATAGACTACTGCTTATATAGACTACTGTGAGATGGTGGTCCAGTGGGTTAAACCATGGAACTGATACGCAGAAGGTTGCTGGTTCGATCCCAGCGGTCACCACCAGTGTGTTCTTGAGCAAGGCACTTTACTCCATGTTGCTCCAGGGGAATTGTCCCTGTAATAAGGGCACTGTAAGTCGCTTTGGATAAAAGCGTCTGCCAAATGCATAAATGTAAATGCCTACTGCTGTGTAAAACATTCATTTATGTTGCCTATTTGCAGCGATGCATTAGATTTCGCACAGGAAGATCAGAGTAAACTGCAGCCTACATATTTTGACCTCTAATGTAAAGATGTAAATAGCTTCTTAAAGGGTTAGTTCACCCAAAAATGACAATTCTGTCATTAATTACTTACCCTCATGTCTTTCGACACCCGTAAGACCTCCGTTCATCTTCGGAACACAAATGAAGATATTTGAGTTGAAATCCGATGGCTCAGAAAGGACTCCATTGGCACAATGCACTTTACACTCTCAAGACCCATAAAAGGTACTAAAGACGTCGTTACAAAGTCCATCTCACTACAGTGGTTCTACAATAACTTTATGAAGCGACGAGAATAGTTTTTGTGCGCAAAAAAAACTAAATAACGACTTATATAGTGATGACCGATTTCAAAACACAGCATCATGAAGCTTCAAAGCGTTATCAGCGAGTCGATTCAGCGGTTTGGATCACCAAAGTCACGTGATTTTAGCAGTTTGACACGCGATCCGAATCATGATTCGACTCGCTGATTCATAATGCTTCGAAGCTTCATGATGCTGTGTTTTGAAATCGGTCATCACTATATTATTTGTTATTTAGGGTTTTTTGCGCACAAAAACTATTCTCGTCGCTTCATAAAGTTATTGTAGAACCACTGTAGTGAGATGGACTTTTTAACGACGTCTTTAGTACCTTTTATGGGTCTTGAGAGTGTAAAGTGCATTGTGCCAATGGAGGCCTTTCTGAGCCATCGGATTTCAACTCAAATATCTTCATTTGTGTTCCGAAGATGAACTAATTACTAATTAATGACAGAATTTTCATTTTTGGGTGAACTAACCCCTTAAGGGCAAAGCTTACTTAAAAAAACAACAACAACAAAAAGCATTTTAACATGTTTGGGTGTGCCTGAACGTTTATTACCTTTGTTTTTATAACAAATATTCCATCAATAGCATCATTTGAAAGCTAAAACATTCAACTTTTCAAAGAGTAATATGCTACATTGTTGGCACAACATCACCATGTTGCTATCCTTTAACTTCCCTCTTGATGAAACAGTAAACAAGTATAACAAAACTGTCTCGGGTTGTGTATGCAACCCTGAGAATGGGAACAAGACGCTGACTCAAAATACTAAAAACATTTTTAGTAATATTAAAATAGCATTTTAGTATAAATATATCTTAGCGTTTGGTAATGTGACTAAATTAAAACAAATATATATGGCAGCTGTAATTACTGCCAGTTTATTTATTGCACGTGAAACGGTTCAGACAAGCACATTACAGTGTATTCCATACAATGAGTAAGCCTGATCTCATGAAAATGCGTATCTATAGCGCAAATTGTATTTATCCTGCGATTTATATGGCAGAATAAATTTTTGTTTTCGCGTGCATATGATACGCACTTTATAACGTGTTATATGCACGTACCCCACACCACTAAACCTACCCATTGGGGTGACAATGCGTATCATATGCACATAAAAATTCATTTTGGCATATATAAAGTGCACGATAAACATAATTCATGCTAAATTTACGCATTTCATGAGAACGTGTTGAATGAGTACATTTGTAATTGCCGGGAATATATACACTCACCTAAAGGATTATTAGGAACACCTGTTCAATTTCTCATTAATGCAATTATCTACTCAACCAATCACATGGCAGTTGCTTCAATGCATTTAGGGGTGTGGTCCTGGTCAAGACAATCTCCTGAACTCCAAACTGAATGTCAGAATGGGAAAGAAAGGTGATTTAAGCAATTTTGAGCGTGGCATGGTTGTTGGTGCCAGACGGGCCGGTCTGAGTATTTCACAATCTGCTCAGTTACTGGGATTTTCACGCACAATCATTTCTAGGGTTTACAAAGAATGGTGTGAAAAGGGAAAAACATCCAGTGTGCGGCAGTCCTGTGGGAGAAAATGCCTTGTTGATGCTAGAGGTCAGAGGAGAATGGGCCGACTGATTCAAGCTGATAGAAGAGCAACTTTGACTGAAATAACCACTCGTTACAACCGAGGTATGCAGCAAAGCATTTGTGAAGCCACAACACGCACAACCTTGAGGCGGATGGGCTACAACAGCAGAAGACCCCACCGGGTACCACTCATCTCCACTACAAATAGGAAAAAGAGGCTACAATTTGCACTAGCTCACCAAAATTGGACAGTTGAAGACTGGAAAAATGTTGCCTGGTCTGATGAGTCTCGATTTCTGTTGAGACATTCAGATGGTAGAGTCAGAATTTGGCGTAAACAGAATGAGAACATGTATCCATCATGCCTTGTTACCACTGTGAAGGCTGGTGGTGGTGTAATGGTGTGGGGGATGTTTTCTTGGCACACTTTAGGCCCCATAGTGCCAATTGGGCATCGTTTAAATGCCACGGCCTACCTGAGCATTGTTTCTGACCATGTCCATCCCTTTATGACCACCATGTACCCATCCTCTGATGGCTACTTCCAGCAGGATAATGCACCATGTCACAAAGCTCGAATCATTTCAAATTGGTTTCTTGAACATGACAATGAGTTCACTGTACTAAAATGGCCCCCACAGTCACCAGATCTCAACCCAATAGAGCATCTTTGGGATGTGGTGGAATGGGAGCTTCGTGCCCTGGATGTGCATCCCACAAATCTCCATCAACTGCAAGATGCTATCCTATCAATATGGGCCAACATTTCTAAAGAATGCTTTCAGCACCTTGTTGAATCAATGCCATGTAGAATTAAGGCAGTTCTGAAGGCGAAAGGGGGTCAAACACAGTATTGGTATGGTGTTCCTAATAATCCTTTAGGTGAGTGTATTTGTAACGTTTTAGTCCCAAGCAAGGTTCCAAAAAATGTACGACTTAGAAAAGGTACTTGTTACCAAATTGATCTACAGATGAGCAGGTAGTGTGACAAAGCGACACAATACCAGACAATGAATGAAAGGAAATTAGAAACTTGAGTAAACATGATGATGAACAGACAGACAGGTGTGCTCGCTATGTCCATGGTAACTAATGACTGGTGGGAAACTAAAACAAAGGGATCAGATAACTGACGAGAAACAGACTAAAAGTCCAGGAAAATTCAACCAAACAGAACATATTTATATGCATACAGAGAATTTGCATACCATTGTACACTTAATATTGCAGGAATAAAAATAATACAATTCTTAATTTAGTATAATTGAGAGTCTATTATATTTTTATTAAATATATTTTGAAATCATTTTATTTTTGTATTCTCCACTTTCATTTTAATTTCAGTGTTTTTGTCATTTTTATTAGTTTTATATGTTTCTTTAAAGTGTGTTTTTATTCATTTTGATTTTATTTTAGTTAGTTAGTACCTCAAGCTAAACAAAAAGAAGAAATGTTGCTTTGGCAACTAGCTGAAATTATATATATTCTTTTTGAATTAATGCTTATTTTATTTCAAGTAAAGAAAATGTTTTTTTTTTAATGGTTTTAGTTTGAGTTATTACAGTTTAGTAACTATAATAACCCTGATTCATACTATTGGCTTACTATTCCAACACAGGGTTAGTATCGTTAGCTAAAACTACAACTATTTAAAAAAAGTTCTATTAAATGAAATAAATCTGCAATAAAATAAAACATAAATACTAGTTGAAAACCTTAAAACTATACACAAATTTGAAACGTTGCCTTGGCAATAAACTGAAATAAGCTTAAGTTGAAGCACAAGAATTATTAACTGGATATAAATAAACACTAAACTAAAATCTAAAATAGAAATATTAATAAATAGTTTAAAATATAATAATAAAATGACAAAAGCACATAACGAAAAAAAACCCCCACTAAAATAAAATTACCATAAAAATTGTAAATATAAAAATAAAAACAAATTCAAAATATTATTAAAAAAAAAAAGATCATAACCTTCTGATAAGATTTTAAGGCATTTAAAAAAAAAAAAAAAAAAAAAAACTGCACATAGTACACAAAGTAATACACAGATTTTTAAAAAATGTCTTCAAATAGTGCAGCGTTACATGTTCTTCTTGATCTCGTCGTACAGAACCAGGACGATGGATCCACCGATGCTTCTGAGCACATTGGACCAAGCGCCCTTGAAGAAGGCCTTAAGACCCTCATCACGTGCAGTCTTCCTCCAGCAGTCAATCGAGCCGCTGTACATTATGTCAGCTAAAATAAAGGAATTAAACACTTAACATTAAGACTGAACACAACCAAACGAACACCAATTTTGGAGGGCACATGGAGGAAAACGTATTTTAGATATTACCTCCTTTACGCCCAGACTGCATCATCATACATCGGCGTACTGTGTCAAAGGGATACGATATGAAGCCAGCGACAATGGTGACTGTGTGAGCAATCATCCAGCTGACCACGATATGAGTGTTCTGTGGGTCGGGCAGCATGCCTGTAAAACACACATACAACCAAATACCAAAATGGATGACATTGACCAATAAGGGGTCACAAGGATCAATAGCTTATTAAAACAATCTTCAGAACGCCTACATTTTCAAGGTGTAATGAAAGTGCAAGTCTATTAACAGGAGAACAGAAACAACTGTCCCAACCACGTGTGAGGAAGTGTTGAGCAATAACAGCTCTGATCCAGTGTGTATTTTTTGGCTAAAGATAAACAGATAAACTCAATTTTACATGTTGCATGTTATAGCTTTCATTCTTATGTTGTACAACTGAAAGGGTTAGTTCACCCAAAAATGAAAATTCTGTCATTTTTACTCGTTCCAAACCCTTTCGTTCATCTTCTGAACACAAATGAAGATCTTTTTAATGAAATCTGAGAGCTTTCTGTCCCTCCATTGACAGCTACACAACTACCACTTTGACGCTTCAAAAAGTTCATGAAGAGATCATAAAACTAATCCATATGAACTGAGCGGTTCAGTCCAAATTTTCTGGAGAGTCTCGATCGCTTTATATGATGAACAGATTGAATTTAGACTTTTATTCACATACCGGTATATACATTCATCAACTCACACATCAGTTGTGGTAAACGGAAGCTCAAGCATGTTTGCTTCATGTGCGAAAACCAATGAGATTCATTCTCGTGTTACGCATCACGTTTGAGCTTCTGCAAGAACCAATGAGGTTAATTCTCGTGTTACGCATCACGTTTGAGCTTCTGCAAGAACCAATGAGGTTCAATCTCGTGTTACGCTTCACATTTGAGCTTCTGCAAGAACCAATGAGGTTCAATCTCGTGTTACGCATCACGTTTGAGCTTCTGCAAGAACCAATGAGGTTCATTCTCGTGTTACGCATCACGTTTGAGCTTCTGCAAGAACCAATGAGGTTAATTCTTGTGTTATGCATCACGTTTGAGCTTCTGCAAGAACCAATGAGGTTAATTCTCGTGTTATGCATCACGTTTGAGCTTCTGCAAGAACCAATGAGGTTAATTCTCGTGTTACGCATCACGTTTGAGCTTCTGCAAGAACCAATGAGGTTAATTCTCGTGTTATGCATCACGTTTGAGCTTCTGCAAGAACCAATGAGGTTAATTCTCGTGTTACCCATCACGTTTGAGCTTCTGCAAGAACCAATGAGGTTCAATCTCGTGTTACGCATCACGTTTGAGCTTCTGCAAGAACCAATGAGGTTCATTCTCTTGTTACGCATCACGTTTGAGCTTCTGCAAGAACCAATGAGGTTAATTCTCGTGTTACGCATCACGTTTGAGCTTCTGCAAGAACCAATGAGGTTAATTCTCGTGTTACGCATCACGTTTGAGCTTCTGCAAGAACCAATGAGGTTCAATCTCGTGTTACGCATCACGTTTGAACTTCTGCAAGAACCAATGAGGTTCATTCTCTTGTTACGCATCACGTTTGAGCTTCTGCAAGAACCAATGAGGTTAATTCTCGTGTTACGCATCACGTTTGAGCTTCTGCAAGAACCAATTAAGTTCAATCTCGTGTTACGCATCACGTTTGAGCTTCTGCAAGAACCAATGAGGTTCATTCTCACACGTCAAGCAGGTTCAGTTGAGCTAAATTCAATCTGTTTATCATATAAAGCGATCGAGTCTCTTCCGAAAATTTGGACTTAACTGCTCAATTCATATGGATTAGTTTTATGATTAGTTTCACTCTTACTTTTTGAAGTGTTAAAGTAGTAGTTGTGTAGCTGTCAATGGAGGGACAGAAAGCTCTCAGATTTTATCTAAAAGATCTTCATTTGTGTTCAGAAGATGAACGAAAGTCTTAGAATTTCCATTTTTGGGTGAACAATCCATTTAAATATGTGCTTCTTTCAAGACTCAAGATTCTTATTATATATGATACATATCATATTTGGAAATTGATGGGGGATGAGTACAGACATTAATGGTAATGTTACACAATATTGCTATTTTATTTCTTGTCTCATCAGTTACGAATTAAATGACTTAAATCACGTAAATTATATATTTTCAATTAAAAATAGCTAAATTAGACAAAAGTTTATTAGTTTGCATCACTGATTTTTTTATGTAATTCTTTTAACATTTCTATCATAAAACAGCTGTCAAATATTACATGTTTCATTACACTGGAATTCGCGCTCAGCAGCTTCTGTGACCATAAAGCCTGTCTACTTTAATTTGATTGGTCATCTCAAACATTTTGACGAGTGGTGAAAGGCCGCTGAGGCAGCTCAGATGAGAAGGCGTTGTGCAATATCCTTACAGCACCAAAGTAGAGTTCATTTTAGGCAATGTAATTATTTCACAAAATGTATTATATACACCTCGGACAAAATACAGAGGGACAGACCTCTATGCTGTCAGGGCACAAATACTGAAAGTGTGAAGTGCCCTACTGTTTCCCAAAAGATCATTTTTATTAGGGCACAAAACACTAATTATTATTATTTTGTTCCTAGGATTTGGGGGCTTTAGGCATGGAGAAGACATGGGTAGTAGTTGTAGTGGGGGACTTTAAACAGCCGCTAGAGTCGTAGGTGGACGTCGCGACTTGCAACAGATGCCGAATGATGCTGCCAATGTGCATACACATCGAAAACAATCTACTCAAATTTGAAATGACGTGGTGAATTGTTTTGCAAATGTTAGAGGCTCCTGGTTAGACGACATAGTTAATGAGTTATAATCCACCAAATTGGCTAGTGAGTTGATTTGTGTTACCCGCCACGATTGATTTTCAAACCCTGCTTCTCATCAAGCCTAACAACTTTCTAAATTAGTCATGAGCTCCGTCCAACAGGAAGCCCATTTTGGATTTAATGTGAATTTAACAGAAGTTGCAATAGTATTTTCTTCCCTATTGTGACGTATATCCAAGAAAAACGGCTTCTAATCCTAAACCAAACCCTAACCCTAACCCTAAGTACATGTAGTTAGTTAATATTACTCAGTACTTAAATGCATAACTAAACTGTTACAAGGAAAAGAAATTAATTATACATTTAAGTATTGCGTAATATTAAGTAACTATATGTACTTACTATAGGGATAGTGTTTGGTTTGGTTAAGTTGCATCTTGCATGTAATTATGCTTAATTTATAGTTATTACTATAGTCACTAAATGTAACATATGCAACAATGATACTAAAATAAAGTGTTACCAAATGTAAAAAAAATCTGCTTCATGCAATTAATTAACCATCTGCAATATTGGCCCATTGTTTATTTATTTATCCTTTTTAATTGAACATTTCCATTTTGATTTGGCAACAAGCCTCCGTGATGAACTGTAACGAATCCAAACATGACTCTCGACTACATTATTTGCATAATGTAGTTATGTGGTTGCTGAATAAATGCACATATCCGTGTCAAAATACAAAGTCTTTGCATATACGTGTCGTGAAAGTGCACTATTTTGAATAATCACAATTATAATTTGAGTAAAATTATGCAAATCATGCAACCCTATAGATTCTACACTGTAAAAAAATATTTACAAAGTAAGTTACCTGGTTGCCTTAAAATTTTAAGTTTGAAATTAAAATTAGTATTTGAACACCCTGCTATTTTGCCAGTTCTCCCACTTGGAAATCATGGAGGGGTCTGAAATTGTCATCGTACGTGCATGTCCACTGTGAGAGACATAATCTAAAAAAAAAAATCCAGAAATCACAATATATAATTGTTTAACTATTCATATGATACAGCTGCAAATAAGTACTTGAACACCTGTCTATCAGCTAGAATTCTGACCCTCAAAGACCTGTTAGTCTGCCTTTAAAATGTCCACCTCCACTCCATTTATTATCCTAAATTAGATGCACCTGTTTGAGGTCGTTAGCTGCATAAAGACACCTGTCCACATGGGGCAGGGCGACTGCACTGTATTAAGGACCGGGGCCATGTATTGCGAGCTTTTGGGGAACAACCTCCTTCCCTCAGTTAGAGCATTGAAGATGGGTCGAGGTTGGGTCTTCCAACATGACAATGACCCAAAGCACACAGCCAGGATAACCAAGCAGTGGCTCTGTAAGAAGCATATCAAGGTTCTGGCGTGGCCTAGCCAGTCTCCAGACCTAAACCCAATAGAGAATCTTTGGAGGGAGCTCAAACTCCATGTTTCTCAGCGACAGGCCAGAAACCTGACTGATCTAGAGAAGATCTGTGTGGAGGAGTGGGCCAAAATCTGGAGTGTGCTAACCTGCTGAAAAACTACAGGACACGTTTGACCTTTGTAATTGCAAACAAAGGCTACTGTACCAAATATTAACATTGATTTTCTCAGGTGTTCAAATACTTATTTGCAGCTGTATCATACAAATAAATAGTTAAAAAAATCGTGATTTCTGGATTTTTTTTTTTTAGATTATGTCTCTCACAGTGGACATGCACCTACGATGACAATTTCAGACCCCTCCATGATTTCTAAGTGGGAGAACTTGCAAAATAGCAGGGTGTTCAAATACTTATTTTCCTCAATGTATAATGCAGTAAAACATGCCAAATGGTGCTATTTATTAAACCAATTTCCTTCATTGTATTTACTCAAATTTGTTATTTCAATGAACTCAACATTTTAAGGCAACCAGGTTACTTACTTTTTTAAGTTAAACCAACAATATTTTTTTACAGTGTAGTCATGGGGGCAATCTGCCTTGTGTCTAACCCTAAAAGCTTTGAAAAGCTACCTTTTGCAGTGTCATAGATGCCGAAGTATGCCGCCCTGTAGATGATGATGCCTTGCACAGACACGTTGAAGCCCTGATACAAGCCCTTCACCCCATCAGACCTGAAGATCTTTACTAAACAGTTTGCAAGGCCTGTGAATTCTCTATCTACCCCAGCCTTTCCGACATCAGCAGCCAAACGGGTTCTGGCAAAGTCAAGCGGGTAGACGATGCATAGAGACGTGGCTCCAGCGGCACCACCGGAGGCCAGGTTACCAGCGAAGAACCTCCAAAACTGGGTACGGCTGTCAACACCATCCAGGAAAATCTTCTTATACTTATCCTTGAAAGCAAAGTTGAGAGCCTGTGTTAGGAAGTACCTAATGACATTGGCCGAGTTGCCTCTCCAGAAGGACAGGAAGCCCTGCTCCTTGGGAATACGTACTAAACAGTCTACAATACCTTTGTATTGTTTGTCTACTGTGATTTGCTTGCTGGCATGCTGGACCTGTAAGAAAATGGCACAATTTTTCAAACAATCGATGTAGAAGAAGCACATCACTTAAGCATTTCAAATTCTCTGCATGACCAAGTTGTCAGACAAAATATTTCAATAGGCCCAGTAATATTTCTTTCATATTTTCATTTTCATTATATGAAGTGCTCCCATCTTTAAACATATAGATTTTGTATTTCTCGTTTTGTGTGTCTTTGGATTAATTTTATTTTGTTGTGCTGCCGTTTTGGCCAGGACTCCCTGGTAGAAGAGATTTATACATCAATGGGATTATTAAAGGTAAAATCCTGGTAAAATAAAGGTAAAATAAAATGCAAAAAAAACAAAAAACTTGTGGGAGCCACGCCCCAGGTTAAACCCAGAGTTGAATTACATAGAGTGCGCAGTTAAAATACCTTACACCAGTGGAAACTGAGCAAATCAACAAAAACAGATTGTAATCTGTTCTGTTGTGTGATGATGTCATTGTAGCAGGAAGTAACTCTAGCCTATTATACTATAAAAAGCTCTGAGCTGCTGACTAATTCATTATTGCAATTTGGTCGCACATGAAATGATGCTATATCATTGCCATTGGCTATCATGAGCAACTAAATTAAACAATACCCCGCTCATTCAAGAAAAAGCATGTTAAATTATAAAGTTGACTTTAACTTTATGCTGTTAGACTGATAGGCTACACAAAGCAAACTGTTTGCTTAAATATCAAAACATTAACAACAACACTGAAATATGGTGAAGTATAGTTTGTGTCAACCAGATGCGCATGAAAAGTTTTGGCTCCTGGCGAGTTTTATTTCAGAATAATCATTGGTCCAATATGTTTCTATAAAGATACAGTTATGTAGTAGCCTATATATCATTAAGACCTCAAATGATCTTAATGAACAAGGCTATATATATTTATATTAATCGATGGGAAAATACGTGAAAAATATATAGCCTAGGCTATTAATTGACTAAAATGATACCTGATTTAGAATGTAATAGCATACATGTTACGTGTGCAGATGGTAATATGCAACTTTGAAGCGTACCTGAAGGATCAGCTTGACTCTTTCTATGGGCGCAACTGCAGTCTCAGAGATCGCGGCGGCGATTCCACCTGCCAAAAAGTCCTTGGCGAAGGATATAGCTGTCTCACTCATTGTTGCTGTTGTGTGATGCTGCTGGCTGTACGGGAAGGTTGGTAGCCAAACCCATCGAAATGAGCGAATTTATAATGCCCTTTCTAAAGCCTCGATCGCGAGATACAGCGTGAAGTCCGTTGTTTCGTTATTGGTCCATCTGCACCTACTCTAGGGAAGAGGAAACCCGACCTCTGCTCGGTGTATTCGATTGCACCTGCCTTCGAGGAAAAACCAGTCAGACCAGCTCGACCTGTGTTTTGGAACCGGGTAGGTGGTTTTCAAACCTGTCCTGGAGGCAGGCACCCCAGCCCTGCATATTTTGTAGGCTGTCTCCCTTATCAGACACACCAAATTTAGTGCTTGCAGTCTCTACTGACGAGCTGATGAGTTGAATAAGGTGTGATTTAAATGAGGGAGACACACAAAATGTTGCAGGGTTGGGGTGTCTGCAGGACCGGTTTGAAAACCACTGGATTAGACCACACTAAACCAGCGTAGTTTGAAGCTGGTTTCTACAAATGGTCAGTTTATTTACTGTTAAAGGGGATGTAGAATTCAGAAACCCTTGTTATAGCAATACCGGTGGTGGCCGTTAAAGGGATAGTTCACCCAGAAATGAGCCATGTCGTTCCAAACCCGTAAGACTTTCATCTTCGGAACACAAATCCGAGAGCTTTCTGTCCCTACATTGACAGCTGCGCAACTTTGATGCTTCAAAAAGTTTATAAAGAGATCACAAAACTAATCCATATGAATTGAGCGGTTTAGTAAAAAATTTCTGAAGTGACTCAATCGCTTTATATGATGAACAGATTGAATTTAGGCTTTTATTCACATATAAACATTTATCAGCGAATATAAACAGAAGCTCAAGTGAACCTTCTTGACATGCGAAAACAAACCTCATTGGTCCTTGCGGAAGTTCAAACACTCTAAAAAATGCTGCGTTGTTTTAACCCAAATTTGGGTCAAATGTGGACAAACCCAACTGATGTGTTAAAAATTTAATTGAAAAATGTAACCCAACAACAGGGTTTTGTCCATATTTGACCCAAATTTTGTTTTTAGAGTGAACGTGCTGCGTAACACGAGAATTAACCACATTGGTTCTTGCGGAAGCTCAAACGTGACGCGTAACACAAGAATGAATCTCATTGGTTCTTGCGGAAGCTCAAACGTGATGCGTAACACAAGAATGAATCTCATTGGTTCTTGCGGAAGCTCAAATGTGATGCATAACACAAGAATGAATCTCATTAGTTCCTGCGGAAGCTCAAACATGATGCGTAACACAAGAATGAATCTCATTGGTTCTTGCGGAAGCTCAAACGTGATGCGTAACACAAGAATTAATCTCATTGGTTCCTGCGGAAGCTCAAACGTGATGCGCAACACAAGAATGAATCTCATTGGTTCCTGCGGAAGCTCAAACATGATGCGTAACACAAGAATGAATCTCATTGGTTCTTGCGGAAGCTCAAACGTGATGCGTAACACAAGAATGAATCTCATTGGTTCTTGCGGAAGCTCAAACGTGCCGCGTAACACAAGAATGAACCTCATTGGTTCTTGCTGAAGCTCAAACGTGATGCGTAACACAAGAATGAATCTCATTGGTTCTTGCGGAAGCTCAAACGTGATGCGTAACACGAGAATGAACCTCATTGGTTATTGATGAAGCTCAAACGTGATACATAACACGAGAATGAATCTCATTGGTTCTTGAGGAAGCTCAAACATGATGCGTAACACAAGAATGAATCTCATTGGTTCCTGCGGAAGCTCAAACGTGATGCGCAACACAAGAATGAATCTCATTGGTTCCTGCGGAAGCTCAAACATGATGCGTAACACAAGAATGAATCTCATTGGTTCTTGCGGAAGCTCAAACGTGATGCGTAACACGAGAATGAACCTCATTGGTTATTGATGAAGCTCAAACGTGATGCATAACACGAGAATGAATCTCATTGGTTATTGATGAAGCTCAAACGTGATGCATAACACGAGAATGAATCTCATTGGTTCTTGATGAAGCTCAAACGTGATGCATAACACGAGAATGAATCTCATTGGTTCTTGAGGAAGCTCAAACGTGATGCGTAACGCCAGAATGAACCTCATTGGTTTTCGCACATGAAGCAAACATGCTTGAGCTTCCGTTTGATTGTTGATGAATGTATATACCGGTATGTGAATAAAAGTCTAAATTCAATCTGTTCATCATATAAAGCGATCAAGTCTCTCCAGAAAATTGGGACTAAACCGCTCAATTCATATGGATTAGTTTCATCTCCTCTGAACTTTTTGAAGTGTCAAAGTGGTAGTTGCGTAGCTGTCAATGGAGGGACAGAAAGCTCTCAGATTTCATTAAAAAGATCTTCATTTGTGTTCAGAAGATGAACGAAAGTCTTTGGAAGGGTTTGGATCGATATGAGTAATTAATGACAGAATTGTCATTTTTATGGTGAACTAACCCTTTAAGTGAACTGCAGCCAGCATGACATCATTGCTCATGCTCACACGTAACATACAAGAGACTGAACGTGATTCAAGGCCCCGATATATAGGGATGGGCGATACCACTTATTTTGTTTTCGATATGATACCAATGCTTTCAAGGCCAGTATCACCGATATCGATACGATACTTCTTAACTGAACTTTTTAATTATTACATTTATTAAATTATTAAAATTACTAAGAGTAAAATAGGTAAATATACCCACTTAACATTATATTTGAATTTTAACATTCAATATGCCTAAATTGCAACTTATTAGATCATATTTTTGTTTACACATGGTTAAAATATGTTTACTTGTAGTTGTAACCATGGAAATTTACAAATACTAAATTTCTGAACTACGATCACTGTAGTAAATAAATAAACCATGGTTAATTTTCATAAGGGACTGCCAGTGACAGGACGTTGCACTCATAAAATGCAACCTTTTTATTCTGACATGATATTATAGTTACAGAATAGAACATGATCAATATCAGCTTTTAACATTACATTTAAAGAGTGTAATGCACTATGTAGGCTACAATTTCTATTTGTTTATTGTGAAATAACTCAAACATATGTTTTTTGTCTTCTGATGAGTATTGTTCTGGGCTGCGTTTCCAAAAGCATCAATGGTTTCTTATGATAGTTTTGGGAAACGCAGCTCTGTTTGAATACAGTGTCATCGGTGTGCGAACGTTCTCTCTGTGATTGACTGGTTCTGTCTTACAGCATATGCGTGCATTCAGATCATGGTTCAGATGAGCAGGAAAATAGTTCTATACTACACAACTATTCAGTAACAGGTTATTCATATTGTATGCATTCAATCTTTTTAAACAAAACAAAAAAAAACATCTTAGTAATGATATTTTTATTTGAGTATTGATACTTTTCGATGCTCAAATCAGTATCGATATATCGATACTTCAAATCGATACGCCCATCCCTACCGATATACTCATCATGGCGAAGCTCTTTTTTGTTCTTAGCTTAGAAGTTGGAAATACCTTTGCAGAAACAGTAAACAAGAAAATAGCAGTTAAGAAAGCGTCAGATCATAGTGATATCGATATATTTGCACAAGCTTTGCAATTCACCATGTTTTATACTATAGATCTTGCTATGTGAGACTATAGTGTGAATTAATTCCTTGTCTTTGCATGACGCATTGATATTTCAATACAGAATGGCTCTTCCACCATTTTCCTGAACATTTCATGTGTCATTGAAAAGAGTCCTTTGAATGAATATCAGTCTACAGGCTTTCATCATAGGACGTCAAGATCTCGATTTTATGTTTTGTTACAAGCTGTTCACACACTGGCAATAAAAATACATGAAATACATGAAAACTCTTACACGTAGCCCCTTTAACTGTCAAGTTAACACTATAGATGTTAAATCAAATATACTGCACTAAACAATATTTATTTGATACATTTTATACAAAATTGCAGTTCATTCAGGCAAGTAACATCTGCTAATTTAAACCTCACAATAACAAGACTCAGTACCACCCAGCTTTCAAACAGATGGCAGTTTATGTGGGGTATTTGTACAAATGTTTATCTATATTTGCATTTTATTTGTTGATTCCCAAAATATTAGGGGGAGACTTAAATGTCTCATGTCTTGTATGAAGATGAGTAAAGCATTGCACTCATGTGAAAACACGGGTTAGCATCCTCTGAATGTGTCACATCCTGTTTTTGTTTTTTACTACTTCAAGGTCAATTTCATCTCATGTTTAGTTAATAGATCCTTGCTTTAGTTCTCTCTTTGCAACCATATTGTGACAGAAGAACAGATCTATATGGATCAAGCAGCAGCACAAATCCTCCTCCCTCAGGGGGATCGTCCCCTTGAGGAACACGTGAGTTTTTAGACCTGACTCACGTGGTGCATTACCCAGACGACTACTTCTGACTGAGTATTTTTCCATGCTGGATTAAATGCACATATTTCCTCTGCTTGGGGATGGTCCTCGAGGGACCTCCTGTGCATACATGGCGTGAATACTCTAGCAAAATGCATCCACCTTTATAATGGGTGAGGTGGAGGAGAATCTCAACCTCCCCAAATCTGCCCCGGATGTCCTTCCGGAGACCTCCCCGGCCCTTGTCCTGCTCATCATGACCCTGAACCAGCGTACAGACCCTGAGCCAGCGCTTGTCAGACAGAGGCCCAGTTTGCAGTGTGTGTGTGTTTACTACTCACTGCTCCTAATGTGTGTGCACTAACTTGGATAGGTTAAATGCAGAGGACAAATTCTGAGTATGGGTTATCATACTTGGTCTTCACATCATGTCAGTTTGGCCTTGCTTTGGCCAATCGGATCAAACGTTTTAGCTTTTCCACTTTCGACCACTTCCAGAGGGAGTTGAACACACATTCAACCGGATTGCTTTGGTAGAGTAAACGCTCATGTGGTCAAAAGCGTTCGAACAGCCACAAAAGACTGGTGTAAACCAGGTGTAAACAGGGCCTTTGTTAATTGATTAGTCCAACCTGTTTCTTTTATTCTCCCACATTCAACCTATGTATATACAGTGAGGAAAATAAGTATTTGAACACCCTGCTATTTTGCAAGTTCTCCCACTTGGAAATCATGGAGGGGTCTGAAATTGTCATCGTAGGTGCATGTCCACTGTGAGAGACATAATCTTAAAAAAAAAAAATCCAGAAATCACAATATATGATTTTTTAACTATTTATTTATATGATACAGCTGCAAATAAGTATTTGAACACCTGTCTATCAGCTAGAATTCTGACCCTCAAAGACCTGTTAGTCTGCCTTTAAAATGTACACCTCCACTCCATTTATTATCCTAAATTAGATGCACCTGTTTGAGGTCGTTAGCTGCATAAAGACACCTGTCCACCCCATACAATTAGTAAGAATCCAACTACTAACATGGCCAAGACCAAAGAGCTGTCCAAAGACACTAAAGACAAAATTGTACACCTCCACAAGGCTGGAAAGGGCTACAGGGAAATTGCCAAGCAGCTTGGTGAAAAAAGTCCACTGTTGGAGCAATCATTAGAAAAAGGAAGAAGCTAAACATGACTGTCAATCTCCCTCGGACTGGGGCTCCATGCAAGATCTCACCTCGTGGGGTTTCAATGATCCTAAGAAAGGTGACAAATCAACCCAGAACTACACTGGAAGAGCTGGTCAATGACCTGAAAAGAGCTGGGACCACCGTTTCCAAGGTTACTGTTGGTAATACACTAAGACGTCATGGTTTGAAATCATGCATGGCACGGAAGGTTCCCCTGCTTAAACCAGCACATGTCAAGGCCCGTCTTAAGTTTGCCAATGACCATTTGGATGATCCAGAGGAGTCATGGGAGAAAGTTATGTGGTCAGATGAGACCAAAATAGAACTTTTTGGTCATAATTCCATTAAACATGTTTGGAGGAAGAAGAATGATGAGTACCATCCCAAGAACACCATCCCTACTGTGAAGCATGGGGGTGGTAGCATCATGCTTCGGGGGTGTTTTTCTGCACATGGGACAGGGCGACTGCACTGTATTAAGGAGAGGATGACCGGGTCCATGTATTGCGAGATTTTGGGGAACAACCTCCTTCCCTCAGTTAGAGCATTGAAGATGGGTCG
Organism: Romanogobio albipinnatus; assembly: GCA_023566225.1. Classification (NCBI taxonomy): domain Eukaryota; kingdom Metazoa; phylum Chordata; class Actinopteri; order Cypriniformes; family Gobionidae; genus Romanogobio; species Romanogobio albipinnatus. The sequence continues at coordinate 64,175,142 of CM042242.1, read as the reverse complement.
AGGCTGGGTCTTCCAACATGACAATGACCCAAAGCACACAGCCAGGATAACCAAGGAGTGGCTCTGTAAGACGCATATCAAGGTTCTGGCGTGGCCTAGCCAGTCTCCAGACCTATACCCAATAGAGAATCTTTGGAGGGAGCTCAAATTCTGTGTTTCTCAGCGACAGGCCAGAAACCTGACTGATCTAGAGAAGATCTGTGTGGAGGAGTGGGCCAAAATCCCTCCTGCAGTGTGTGCAAACCTGGTGAAAAACTACAGGAAACGTTTGACCTCTGTAGTTGCAAACAAAGGCTACTGTTCCAAATATTAACATTGATTTTCTCAGGTGTTCAAATACTTATTTGCGGCTGGATCATACAAATAAATAGTTAAAAAATCTTACATTGTGATTTCTGGATTTTTTTTTACATTATGTCTCTCACAGTGGACATGCACCTACGATGACAATTTCAGACCCCTCCATGATTTCTAAGTGGGAGAACTTGCAAAATAGCATGGTGTTCAAATACTTATTTTCCTCACTGTATATTCCTCTGTTTTGTTCTTGGTTTGTTCTCGTTGTGTATAGCCCGAAGCACACCAGGCCGACGGTCGGCTGTCAGGCAGTTTTTGTACGTCGGCCGACTAAGTTGTGTATTCCACACTGCCGTATGAATTTGGTCCTCGTCTATTTTTTTGGGGGGCCGATTCGACTTGTTGAATCAGCATCGGAGCTCGTCGGTCAGTCGGTGTAACAAACTGCTCCGAGAGACAAAGGGTTGAGGATCCAAATGCAGTTTTATTTGTAAGGGGTAATCCCCAATCGTAGTCAAAAACAGGCAACCGGTCATACACAGGCAAGCAGTCCAAACAGGCAACCAAGACAGGAGAGACAGGCAAAATGGTAATCCACGGAACAGGCAAGTAATCCAAAACCAAGAGACAACAAACCAGGGAAATGCTCAGAAATGCAGTGATACAACTAACAAGACTTCGCAGTGAATGACAAGGTGAACATAGTTTATATAGGCTGGGGTAATGGGGTAATGAGACACGGGTGCAAACAAGTGATTCGGAGTGATTCGGAGTCCGGGCAAAGAATTATGGTTAATGTTGTCTTTGATGGAATGACAGTCTGGGTTGGAGTGCCCTCTGGTGGTGATCACGGGCACTCACACTGGTGAATTTGACATAGCCCCCCCTCAAAGGAGCGGCTTCCAGACGCTCCAAAAATTGTCCAGGAGGGAGGTGGAGCGAAGGCGGAACTGGGGGCAGGATGGAGGGCCAGGCCCATGGAGCGGAAGAGGGCCTGGAGACTGAGGCAGAGCAGGAGGCCAGGATGGAGCAGGCTGGGCAGATGACCAGGGTGGCGCAGGCGGAGCAGACGACCACCACAGCAGTGCAGATGGTCTTGGAGACCCCCACGACGAGGCAGACGACCACCACAGCAGCGCAGACGATCTTGGAGACCCCCACGGCAGAGCAGACAACCACCACAGTAGTTCAGATGAGGTTGAAGACCCCCATGGCGGAGCAGACGACCACCACAGCAGCGCAGACGAGGTTGAAGAACCCCACGGTGGAGCAGGCAGAGCAAGGCGCCTGGGCGGCGCGGGCTGTGCAAGACACCAGGGCGGCGCGGGCAGAGCAAGGCACCTGGGCGGTGTGGGCAGAGCAGGTGGCCTGGTCGGAGTCTTCTCTGGACTCGTGACAGGAGGCGGAGTCCTCTCTGGACTCGTGACAGGAGGCGGAGGAGCCCTCTCTGGACTCGTGACAGGAGGCGGCGGAGCCCTCTCTGGACGCTGTACAGTGGCTGGAGCAGCCCTCTCTGGGCGCTGGTCAGTGGCTGGAGCAGCCCTCTCTGGGCACTGGTCAGTGGCTGGAGCAGCCCTCTCTAGGTGCTGGTCAGTGGCTGGAGCAGGCATCTCTGGGCGCTGGTCAGTGGCTGTAGCAGCCATCTCTGGGCGCTGGTCAGTGGCTGGAGCAGCCATCTCTGGACGCTGGTCAGTGGCTGGAGCCATCTCTGAACGCTGGTCATTGGCTGGAGCCATCTCTGGATGCTGGTCAGTGGCTGGAGCCATCTCTAACGCTCAGAAATGCAGTGATACAACTAACAAGACTTTGCAGTGAATGACAAGGTGAACATGGTTTATATAGGCTGGGGTAATGGGGTAATGAGACACGGGTGCAAACAATGAGTGATGATGAGTCTGGGCAAAGGATTATGGTTAATGTAGTCTTTGATGGAATGACAGTCCGGGTTGGAGTGCCCTCTGGTGGTGATCACGGGCACTCACACTGGTGAATTGTGACAGTCGGGCCATCTGATCATTCTGATTGGCTGTTCAGCTACTGCCACCTGCTGGTACGGAAAGGTATTTCCTCTTACGCAGGCACAGAACTGACGTGCTACTTGGCCGTCGGGTGTCAAGTGGCGGCTTGGTGTATCAGGGCAACACTGGACCCAGACGCTGCCGACGGGAGCCGACCCCGCAGTCTGCTTTCGTTGCCACTAGTTCGTCGGCGTAGGCAGGGCCGTTTCTAGCCATTCTGGCACCCTAGGCGAAATCCTTATTAGTGCCCCCAGTCAAATTTTAAAAAGCAACATTGGTATTACTGGTATTAATTAACAAATACATACATACCAAATTATATTTGTATATATTTGTTAATAAGGATTCAAATTAATAGCCAGATGCCTGTATATACCTTTTTATATGGGACAATTACAAAACATACTGATTCTTTTAACAATGCATTGGCGCAAAAACATTTTGGAGGTGCAATTAAGAGAAGAAAGCTTTATAGAGTCAAAATATAACTGCACACTCACTTCATCATGAAATGCTGAAGTAAGTGTGCAGTTATATTTTGCCTCTTACATACACACCGAGCAATGCTATCTGCCCATTCACAGCGTGATTTCTAGACTGCCACAAATACTGCCCTAACAAAATACAGATTTGTACCTGTTATTTTAATTGGCCTTTAGTTTAAATTTAGCTTTATTGTAGGGTTAAAAAAAAGTGTTACCTTGCCAAAGCATTGACCGAGTTCATTGATCTAATGGTGTTGTTGAGCGCTCCAAACGCGAACTTTTTTGACAGTAGCCTACTCTGATCTGATGGCATATAGGAATCGTCAGATTGACAGTTCTCTGATCCAATAGTGTGGGGGAATTAGTGGGGGCGGCAATAACATTTTAGGGTGGCCGTGACACCCTTTACACACAAACATCTAGTGCCAGATATGCGCTTATTGGCGCCCCCCTACTGATGGCGCCCTAGGCGACCGCCTAGTTTGCCTATGCCTAAAAACGGCCCTGGGCGTAGGCTTGGTGTGTTCCGGGCTTATGGTGTTTTGTTCCTGTTTGTTGTTTCCCTGGTTCTCCTGTCTTAGTCTTTTGTTTTTGGTTAAATAAAGTACCATTGTGAATAGGCCAGCAACCATATCACCCTGTAGCCCAAGACTGGTGCTAAGCAGGGTTGAGCCTGGTCAGCACCTGGATGGGAGGATTGCATGAGCGAGCATACCACGTTTGGGAACAATTTTAATTTGTCCATGGTAAGACTGTGTTTGTTTATAAATACAGTATGTATGTAAATTCCAAATTAATGTCTCATTTCTTCTCATTTGAGAATGAATTTTTAACACTTAGCTTTATCAGTTGTTCTCTTTTTTCAGAAAAAAAAACTTTGACATTTTAGCTTTTTTCACAATTTGACCAACACAATTCCATCACTTTGTGTTAAACTGATCTGATTCACACTGCATCAGGTGTCTTTGTCTGTAAAATGATGGTGCATTCACTAACAACAAATAAATGAAGCTAGCGCAAGTTCTGCCAGGAAGACTCAATCATTACGTCACTAATTACCTTCTCATCTATCCAATCATATCCTTTACTGTAGCATAAAAAGGTAGTACTTACTCATGTCTGAGTTCGCAGATACTGTCGCTTCTGCTTGCTGAGCTGCTAAATAAATGTTTATTGTTACAGCATTAATTCTCCCGAGTCTTTCTGGTAGAACTACCTATTTTGAGAATGTAAATAGGGTGCTCCTGTTCATGCTTAAAACATTAAGATTTCATGATTCAATATTAAAGCCTTTTGAAATTATTTACCAACTCCTTTTCTTCTCTATTGTGTCGTATATATCTGAGTGAAGCGGCTTTTTGAAAGAGAAAAAAACAAACATATTGTGTGATTAAATATTGGAATTGATCGGATCATTTTCATCTGCAATCTCATGGGGGTGACAGGTTGCTGAGGATAGTGGTTACTGGCCTTTGCTCTGGTGCAAACATCATCAGAGAAGAGATGTTGTTGCAAGAGGGAGAGGGGAGTTATTTCGATTGAAAGATTACGAGGGTGTGTGAATAAAAAATATGTTCGCTGATAAATCATTTATAATAATAACTGCATTGTTCCAAAAAAAATTAGAAGTGTACAATTTGATTTCATTGTGATTTTAACATGAAACAGGAAACTCATGAATATTCATTGCAACCGAATATCTCAGATATTTTACACCTCTAACATATAACATCTCTCCTTACATCTAACAATAAATGCCACACCTTCTAATGCAATTGGCTGTTGTTGTTTTTTTACGTAGAAAGATTTTGCATTCTTTAATACTTTTGTATAAGCAGGAATATGGAGTAAAAAAAAAACCTAGTAAATTTAAAAACTCCTAATAATAATCCTGGTTTTGTGAGAGTTTGATTGCAAAATGTACACCTAAAACAGATACAACATTTTCATTCTTTGTTTATGACTGATTTAGTTCACATACACAAAATATAGTTTACAACTGCTGAGTTACGAGCATCTTTAAGATAATTATCTTTAAGATATCATATGCCATTTGGGTCAGCGTTCTAGTGCGACAAATGAATTGGAAGTAATAACAGCTGGGATTTGTCATTATTTAAACAGGTGAAATGCAAAATTGGAGATATGTTTTTTAAAAGCATAGATACGGTATTTCTGTTTGTATGTTAGGTGCCAATTCTCTTCTTGTGAGAGCTTTAATTTTCCTATTTCCAATACAAGGAGGTTAGTATTATTTCCGTTAATATTATCAGAATTCATCTTAAAAGTAATTGCTCAGCTGGCACGTGACCTCTTGAAATTAAACTGCCTGCATGCTGGCATATTTTTTCATAAGCACTTGGTTCTAGACAGGTTTATTTTAAGTCACAGTCCACGTTGAGCATATTAGAGATGGGCAATAGGCTAGTTTACATTTGAAGAATTTGGCAAGGGTGCATGGTCCGATATCAGGAGATGTGTGCGGTAAGGGAACACCTGTGTGTAACTGAGACTGACAGGTGTTATCAATTGCAATGAGCCAGAATGTTTGAGTAAAATAAAAAACCCTGCTGTCTGCCAGGGAGAATAGAGACCTGTGAGTGACTCATGCGTTTATGTGTGACAAATGTGTTCCCCGAGATGAGTGAAACGTTTTTTTGTTGTTGATTCATGCCATTGTATTAAAAAAACAGATTTTACTCTCAACCCCTGCTTCCTCCTTCCCTCCTACCAGTATCTTTGTTGATGTTCAAACATCTATCCATCAAAACCCTTGATATTTTGCAGTGGTGCAGAAACCTGGGATGCAGAAAGGCGCTGCAATGTACAGTTATCCACGCTGGAAATCTCCACCATATTCAACAGCAGGGCTTAAATGGACTCACTGGAATGGACTCTGGTATTTCTCTCACTGGAAAGGACTCTGGAATTTCTCTCACTGGAACGGACTCTGGAATTTTACTCACAGGAAGCATTGTGACCATTTGTATAGGCAAAGCTGCAATCCTTGGACTTGGAGACACTGTGACCAGTTGCATTGGCAGTGCTGCTAAATCCATCTGTACACTCTAAAAAAAAAGGTTCTATATGGCACCAAAAATGGTTCTTCTCGCAATCATAGAGGAACCACTTTTGGTGCTATATAGCACTATATCTTAACATGTCCTGTACACTCTTAAAAATAAGGGTTCTTAAATGGTTCTTTGGCGGGGTGTATAGTTCCATGAAGAACCTTTAATATCCAAAGAACCTTTTCATTGCACAAAAGGTTCTTTGTAGCGCATGAAATGTTCTTTAGACTATAAAATGGTTAGAAAAAAATGGTTCTTTAAAGAACCTTTCACAAAACAAAACCAAAAATGGTTCTTCTATGGCATCACTGTGAAAACCCCTTTTTGGTTCTTCCTGGCACCTTTATTTTTAAGGGTGTATATGGTAGCGGTGCTATATAGCACCATAGTTAGCGGTGCTATATAGCACCTTAGTCAAAGAACCAGTGAAGAACCTCTAAAGAACCGCTGAAGAACCACTGAAGCATTAAAATTGGTGCTATATAGCACTTAAAAAGGGTCCCCTATGATTACGAGCCAAGAACCATTTTTGGTGCCATATAGAACCTTTTTTTTTAGAGTGTAGAATAGTTCTGGTATTCTTTTACGCTGTATAGTTAAAACAACCGATGGAAGCAGGACTTCAAATCCACAAAAGTTTTTTTTTTTAAATTCACAAAGAGAAGACTAGGGAAATGCAGGAGAAAACAATGCAACTTAACAACTTAAACAAGGCTAATACTGGGCAAGGAGCTAACTGAAACTGAGGGCCTATATACACAGCAAACAAAGGAGCTAATTAACAAGAAACACCTGAACAGAACACTCAAATCAATCAGAAACCATGGAGACAAACCGGTTGCACAGGGAGCTAGAGAGGCACCAGAAGTGCAGGGATGGGTGTCTTGGGGACAGCCTCCGTGGCCGTGTCTGGGAGAGCGGGCAGCTCTGGGATGGGATGGCAAATCAGCAATCCTTGGACTTGGAGACACTGTGAGCAGTTGCATTTGCAGTGCTGCTAAATCCATCTGTAATATAGTTCTTGTATTCTTTCACACTGTATAGTTCAAGCACTCTTTGAACTATACACACCTGAATAGAACACTCAAATCAATCAGAAACCATGGAGACAAACAGGCAGGGAACGGAGGATGACGGAACTCACTAACAACCTAGAAGATTAACGATGAAATTCAGACATGAACAGAACAGAAAAACAGATCCAAAACAAAGTCAAGACGTGACAACACACAAGTGTCTGACCATACATAAAGCCAATATAACAGGCATAGACCAGTAAGAGATGTGCGTGTAAACCTCACGTATCTGGCCTCAAGAGGCACGTTATGTCAGAATAAGTCTCGGAGCCAGATGCAAGTTCACAAAGTTTAATAGAGGAGTAAAGAGAGGATCAGATGAAGCACAAAAGTCACAGTCCACGGCACAGAGACCACACGCGGCGTCCCACGAAGTAATCCACTCTGGTCGGTGACCGGGAAGAAATCCTCACACGGCAGGAGACTGACGATAACTTCAGAACACTGGACAGAAGGCAAAACAACGTCCGACAGAAAAGAGCAGCTCTTTGGAACCTGGATGATACTGGATCTCGCCTGAAAACAAAGCGCACCAGTAATACCAGAAAACAGAGCACAGTTCACTCAAGGTCAAGTTCACGATCCACAGGCGTGTAAACTCTGGGCAAAGACGAGCCTCCAGATGCCTGCGACCGAACCTGAAGAAACAGCAAGAACTACCGACTGGACTAGGACAGCAAGACTGAGACCAACCAAGACAATGAGCACGCGACGAAAGACAGGACAGAGTGCTATAAAAAGAGAACAGCTGATGAGACACGACAGGTGAACAATTACTGAAACGAGCGGGAGGAGCCAGTGAACCCGTGAGGAACCACCACCAACAGGTAAGACATACATACACGATCACCCAGGAGTCCTGACACGTTAGTGACTGGCCGGAGACCATGCCGGAGACCCTGGTTAGAATCCCGCTCTGGGCAGGTTGAGTAGGACCGGTTACACCACAATACTGGATTTGATTTGTTTTCATAATAAGTCAGGACACTAAAAATAGAGCTAAAAGACAGGACTGTCCTGGAAAAAACAGGACCTCTGGTCACCCTACTTCTGTGACACCTTCTCCCTGGAAAGGTTCCATGGTGGAGCAGATCTACGATGTTGACAACCGAGAGCTCCTTGCAATCAAGCTGGCACTCAAGGAGTGGGGCCAATGGGTGGAGGGTCTCTGTCATCCTTTCCTCATCATTACTGACCACCGCAATCTGGAATATCTGTCAATGGTTGAACCTCTGCCAGGCGCGGTGAGCATTGTTCTTCATGTGGTTTGACCTCATGGTCTCATATTGTCCAGGGTCCAAGAACATCAAGGCAGATACCCAGTTTTGCCCGAGTGTCCTTGTGCTGAGCCTGAGACCATCCTTCTTCCAGTGATGATTGAGAATCCCATCCAGTGGGCAATCAAACTGCAGAAGCCACCACCAATGACCCTGCACTGCCAGGATGCCAGGAAGAGTGTACCTATGTCCACTGTAAAGTTAAAGGGTTAGTTCATTCAAAAATGAAAATGAGCCCATGATTTATTCCCCCTCAAGTCATCCTAGGTGTATATGACATTCTTCTTTCAGATGAATAAAATCGGAGTTATATTAAACGTCCCGTTCTTCGTGTTTTTTTGAAGCTTTGATTGTGTTTACAGTGTGCAATATAACATGTGTTCATGTTTCGCGTGTAAAAAAAAACAGTATTTTTAACACAATTTACTCATCTGTACACCACTGTTTTCACTGTCCTAAAAACGGCTGATGACTTCCTTTATTCTATGAAGTCCCTCCTTCAGAAATACGTAACGAGTTCTGATTGTGCCAGCGGTTCCCGTGTTGTGATTTGACCGCAGCTTAGCAAACGTGGCACGGTTCCTGTGTTGTGATTCGACAGCAGCTTAGCGCACGTGGAAAGGTCACGCCATTTAACGGGAGATATATGCGCTTAATGATCTCTACAGCGTCCCTGGGAAAGCCAAACAAAGGTGATTTGACTCCGGGATGAAAATAACAGCGTCTCGACGACATGGCGACAAACACAGTCAAACACAACAATTCCTTTTCTCCACGCGACACGTCCTCTTCTCCACGTGGGACAGCAACAAGACCACGCCCCCTTTTTTCGCGTATCCTTGTGGGCGGAGGTTAGTCTGTTCTACTGTTCTACTGACGTCATTTATGAAGGAAGTACCAGGATGTAGTCCAAGCCGGCCGTTCGCTGTAGGCTTTGAAAGGGAACTTCTGTTAAATAAAATATCTCGCTTGGCATTGAACTTTGAGCTTTATAATTTTACAGGTATTATTTATGCTCTAACAGCAACATTACACACTAACTAAAGTTTGAACAATGGGATCACGAAGAACGGGACCTTTAAAAAAGTCCAGGCTAATCCAAGCTTTATAATGGCAGTGAATTGTTGTTTCGTTTATGAAGTCCATAAAAGTGCTTTTATCCATTATATAACTGCTCCACGCGGCTCCAGGGGGTTAATAAAGGCCTTCTGAAGCAAAGTGGCGCGTTTGTGTAAGAAAAATATCTATATTTAGAACTTTATAGACTAAAATAACTAACTTTGACGCCTCTCACGGATAGGGCTGGACAACAAACTCAAGCCCCTCTTCTCTTATATCGAAATCCTCCGCCATTTCTCTTTAAAAATTCTAATTCATGACCAGTGTTTTGTTTTGCTCTATCCTCTGCGCTTCTGCGTTCATCAATACGCAAGGGTCAAGGGTTACTCTTTCACCGTAAATTCACTGCCGGGAGTTAATTATTTTAGTCTATAAAGTTTTAAATATGGATATTTTTCTTATACAAACGCGCCACTTCTTTACACAAACGGCCTGTATTAACCCCTCGGAGCTGCGTGGAGCAGTTATATGATGGATAGATGCACTTTTATGGACTTCAAAAACGAAAAAACTATTCTTGGATTAGCCAGGACATTTTTAATATAACTCCGATTGTATTCATCTGAAAGAAGAATGTCATATACACCTAGGATGACTTGAGGGTGAGTAAATCATGGGCTAATTTTCATTTTTGGGTGAACTAACCCTTTAAATGCACTTTAAAGCCTGGCGGTTTGATTGGAAGAGAAATTAATTATGAGCATTGAATCAGTATGACACAGAAAGAGAGTGACTTACAGAAAATAATGAAAGTGATGAAAAGAGACAAATGGAGCACACAGTGGACACATACAGAAGAAACTAGGTACAAAGAAAAGGATAAACAATCGCATAGACTATATTTAGTGTGTGTAAACTAAACCAGTTGTACATTTCAATCACACTCTTACAATCAAGTGTATCCTGTGGATCATATTGAGTATCAAAGGGTTTTGTGGACACATTCATGTTTTTAGATGTGTGGAGTATAAAATATAGTTTTTTAATTGAGTTGTTACATTAGTATTGGTGTAGCTGTAACTGCAAACAATTGGGCTATCAGAGATGTTGGAACATCATGTGGCCAGCAGATGGACCCATATCAAAAGATATAAGTAGTTTGAGCAAGCGGAATGATTCAAGAGGACCACTGATCAAGAGCTAAAATATGTTTGCGATTTTATTAGATATTTGTGTGGAAAACACTTACTCTAATTAAGATGTGTTATTTTCTGAAGCTATGTTGCATACAGTGTAATTCACAAAATAATTACTAGTTATTTTAATTTAATTTTATGTAGTTTTCTACTTAAAATGTGAGGAAGGGGAGTTTTAACTAGGTTCTAAAATATCTAAATGCGAAACATTCCATCAAAGGCAAACAGAATAAAGAGGAAATTGATTGACAAGTGTACGCTCAGCCAAATGCATGATATCACACACACAAACATATGCACACACAAACATAAACAGAGGCAGCAGGTGCTCCTACTTGGGCTTTAATTACATGATCTCTGATTCATCTAATTGATATGCTAATGCGGATGTAATTAATGCATGAGAGAGAACATCCACAACCCCTATTAATTAATGAATAATCGTCATATATGGCCTTGCATATTTAACCACACATGCATTTTGTTTTTTTGCAGAAAAATGTTATTGATGGAATCCTCTACAATAATCCCTGTATCCATGTATTTTCAGTAATATATATAGTATATAGTAATATGTATGTCCGGAAAACAATATTAGTATAGTAATACAGTATTGTATTTGAAAAGAGAGATGCTTATTGCCTGTGCACCTAAAATAACAGGCAATTTATTTAATTTATTTTTGTACCTATTTTTCTTGCTATAAAGTCACCTCATCCTTTCTTGCAAGTCCTTTTAGGCAGCTAGTTTTAGACTTCTTATCTCAAATGTGGCCATTGAGCCTATAACCTCCCAAATGAGACCAACAATCACTTTCAAACTGCCATCTTCCCCTTTTGTCACTGCAGTGCTCATCTGTGAATGGTGAATTAAACATATAGCTAATGATATTACATGACATCAAGCATGCTGTTACATCAGTGCCATAGACTGAATGCTGCTTTATAGCTCAGGGTGATTGATGACCCAACAGACTCCAATCCCCCCCTGGGTATTGTGTGGGATCCATCTGTCAGATTGTATGAGTTTAATTTGTTATTCAACCAGCAACCGTCTCAGCATAATTAAGACTTCAGTTACATACATTCACCCAAATTGAGCTCTTCCAGTGTATGAACTCTTGAAATCGTTTAATATTTTTTTTTACATATTTGACATTGTGCCCCCCCCCCCCCCCCCCCCCCCAATAGTTAGTATTGTTTGTTGCCTGTAGTTAGATATATTGTATTTGGACATCTTAATTCCTTGCTTTGTGTGTGTGGTTTAGGTAAGCCCTACATTATGGGGGAAAATGTTCCCATAGATGGCAATATTCAAAATCCTTGTCCTTGGGGGGGACATGTTTTGGTCCCCATGAAGAAAACAGCCTTTTTTGAAAATGTAATAATGCAGAAAGTTTTGTGCAATGGGTAGATTTAGGGGTAGGGTTAGTGTAAGTGTACAGTGAGGAAAATAAGTATTTGAACACCCTGCTATTTTGCAAGTTCTCCCACTTAGAAATCATGGAGGGGTCTGAAATTGTCATCGTAGGTGCATGTCCACTGTGAGAGACATAATCTAAAAAAAAAAATCCATAAATCACAATATATGATTTTTTAACTATTTATTTGTATGATACAGTTGCAAATAAGTATTTGAACACCTGTCTATCAGCTAGAATTCTGACCCTCAAAGACCTGTTAGTCTGCCTTTAAAATGTCCACCTCCACTCCATTTATTATTCTAAATTAGATGCACCTGTTTGAGGTCGTTAGCTGCATAAAGACACCTATCCACCCCATACAATCAGTAAGAATCCAACTACTAACATGACCAAGACCAAAGAGCTGTCCAAAGACACTAGAGACAAAATTGTACACCTCCACAAGGCTGGAAAGGGCTACGGGGAAATTGCCAAGCAGCTTGGTGAAAAAAGGTCCACTGTTGGAGCAATCATTAGAAAATGGAAGAAGCTAAACATGACTGTCAGTCTCCCTCGGACTGGGGCTCCATGCAAGATCTCACCTCGTGGGGTCTCAATGATCCTAAGAAAGGTGAGAAATCAGCCCAGAACTACACGGGAGGAGCTGGTCAATGACCTGAAAAGAGCTGGGTCCCTACTGTGAAGCATGGGGGTGGTAGCATCATGCTTTGGGGGTGTTTTTAAGAAGAGGAAGACCGGGGCCATGTATTGCGAAATTTTGGGGAACAACCTCCTTCCCTCAGTTAGAGCATTGAAGATGGGTTGAGGCTGGGTCTTCCAACATGACAATGACCCGAAGCACACAGCCAGGATAACCAAGGAGTGGCTCTGTAAGAAGCATATCAAGGTTCTGGCGTGGTCTAGCCAGTCTCCAGACCTAAACCCAATAGAGAATCTTTGGAGGGAGCTCAAACTCCGTGTTTCTCAGCGACAGGCCAGAAACCTGACTGATCTAGAGAAGATCTGTGTGGAGGAGTGGGCCAAAATCCCTCCTGCAGTGTGTGCAAACCTGCTGAAAAACTACAGGAAACGTTTGACCTCTGTAATTGCAAACAAAGGCTACTGTACCAAATATTAACATTGATTTTCTCAGGTGTTCAAATACTTATTTGCAGCTGTATCATACAAATAAATAGTTAAAAAATCATACATTGTGATTTCTGGATTTTTTTTTTTTAGATTATGTCTCTCACAGTGGACATGCACCTACGACAACAATTTCAGACCCCTCCATGATTTCTAGGTGGGAGAACTTGCAAAATAGCAGGGTGTTCAAATACTTATTTTCCTCACTGTATATAATAAACTGTTTGTACAGTATACAAATCATTATATCTATGGAAAATCCCCATAAAACGTGTGTCTTCTTTCTCTAGGACTTACAGAAATATCATTTTATTGACAGCTATAGGCCTACTGCATGTTGTAGGTTGAGCTTGTTTGATTTGACTTAATATGATACGAATACAATACCTCCTTTTCTTATGTTTTGGATTTTGACAGTCATTTCATCTGCTGTCCGTAACCTTTTTTGTGTTCAAGACGTACAAAAATTATATAATGAGAATGTACAGTACAACATGAATCCATTTTCCAAACCGTGAATCATTATGGTACACTTACAATAAGTGTTTATATTGGGACTATTTCAGACCGGTCTGGTAGTAACCTCTGCGGAGGAGCACAGTCCCAGCGTGACTCGCCATAGACATAAACAGAGAGAAGTAGCTCCGGTTGCAATGTTCTTCCGCCAGAGGCATGCAGTTCTGTTTATTAACCGCTACAGCGCTAGTTACGGACTGCAGCTTTAATATGATAATTATTTATTTCATTGTGTACTGCATTCACCTTCAAAGCGGATGTTAAACTATTTGCGCCACAAACCAGTGTGTTTATAACTAAGACATTAAAATAAGATGATAAGAAATACCAGTTTGCAGTATCAAGCAGCATAAGCTGTTTTGTGCAGTTAAAAGTAGGCCATGGAAGGATGACAGCGGAAGCCAGTTCAATTTACAAAAAAAGAATGAGAAAACTGAGATACCCTCAAAAAAAAAAAAAAAAAAAAGATGATGATGATGATCATACTTTCAGAATTCCCACTATTCTCCAATGATATTCAATCATGATGTTGACCATTTTTTCCCCCAGTAAAATATATAGGATGTAAAGCAAGTAAAAAATAAAACAGTTTTAGCCTTTTATAAATGATTGTTTTCTTGATGTCACAATTTGAGAAGCATATAAAACATCTAGAAGCACATGCACCACAAATTTATGTGAAAGTGGACATGTGGCCAAAATGTATTGAATGCGTTTGTGTGTGAGAGAAACAATCTGGTATGTTTGGAGAAACACACAAGGGACTCTTTCTGTGTATTCCATCTGCCATGGACGCCCAGGGGACTCCGAGAGGAGGCGTGAATCTGGAAGAGTTATAAAGTACCGCAATAAAGGATTTGTCAAAAGTGTAGCAAACAGCCTTGAGCTAAAAATAAGAAAAAAGCTTTACGTTCTAAATCCATGGTCCAAACCTTTACCCCCATTTAACCCTTTGTCCCAAAAAAAATCAGCAGCTCAGTAGGTATCACAGCAGAAATAAATACACATTTATGCAGGTTGTTGGACATGTCAACGTCTAATTACTGAGATTAACTCAACATATCCTGTGAGGAAAGAGCAGAATGGCTGTATTTATTCAAAATGTCATTTTTACTCACTGTTGATGAGAATAAAGAAAAAAAGCATTACAAACGTACATTCTTCATCTCAAATAATTTGATCATATTCACAGAGAAAACTGTCTGTGTGCTGTAAATACATTCGGGTATATGTTAAGCCATACCTGCACACATATCAATTTGTTCATTGCGCTATTCATACATTAATTTGGTGGTCAAAATGATCCAGTTTACCAATAATGGAAGGAAGAATTGGGGGAGGAAGAGAAAAACAGTATCAATGGAGGCAGCAACATCAAATGATTAAAAAAATTACAATAACAAAATTTTTTAATTATTATCCATAATTACAGCCCTGCCTTTGGTTTATTTGGAATAACATAAATATTGAAAAATAAACTATTTAATGATCACTAAAAGGAATAAATAGATGGAAATGACTGGTCATGTGGAAGACAAAAAATGTCATTAGCAAACGTATTTAGTGCATGTCAGAAATATTTTGGAGGGATATAAATGTGAAAACATGTTCATAAATAACAAGGTCTGATCTTTTGTATACTCTGTCCGATCTGAGTAATTTCATATCGAAGAATAACGAAGACTCTGTTTTCGTGAACAGAATCAGTAAAACGTACTGTTAAGTTAAAAAAGTCAGAAAGTAATTAAAATATCGCCTATATATTTAACAACAAAACTTTCACGTGTAAAAATCTACAGTCACTATTTTAATATCAATAACAAAATGACAACATATAAAAATGTTTACAGAAAAACAAATACAATACCAAATAATAGCAAATACAATTATGGTTCCTTATATTAGTACTTAAGCTAAAAATATAACTTATATAGTTTTTTTGTCATTAAATAAGTCAATATATGAGGTAATCATCAGTTCATAAAACTAAACCTAAATAAACATTTTCTGTTTCTCTAAATGAAAATCCTGATATATATATATACTTTTAAAAGCACAATTTCCGTTAAGGGATGTGTATCTATCAGTATATTTAAAAAAACAAAAAACAAATTGTGTTTTGACACAATTGTCATCCTTTTTACAGGCAACTACTGCGGTGAAAGTCTATTGGCCCGTGTGTCTGTTGAGAGCATATGACCAAAGTAACAGTCTCATGCTCTCAGATTATAGCTCTTTTGGCATTTTGTGGGTGGAAGAACCTTTAAGTAACACCATCCCTTCACAATCAGAGGCAAACGGTGTGCATAGAGTGGATATCTCTTAAGAAGGTTCCCAAAAGTGTTCTGAATATGTCCTTGTTGTCTTCATGACAGCTGTATCTTTTTTATTTCCGTGTGGCTTGAAAGAGACAGTATTGGTGTCAGTCCAGTTCTGGCCATGGCTGTAAAGCTTAGGGTTGGAAGAGACTCCGTCTACATTGGAGGAACCACAAGGCCTGTCATTGCTGGAAATGAAAAATAAAAGTTATTCCAGTATGACAATAACACTCCTGTATACTGGTAGCAAGAAACATTTTACACTTACACATGACATTTAGGGTTAGATTTACTAACAGCTTGTGCCAGCGCAAACCCTCTTTCGCTACTGTCAGGATTTACTAAAGGCATGTAGTGTTTTTTTTCTAGTCAAGACCACCTAAGTCGAGACCAAGACTTTGTGGGGTTGAGACCAAGACCAAGGCAGGGCAGAGGTGGCACAGAAGTTGCATCTGAATTGGTACAATTACACATGCATTAATAATGTTAAAGGTCCCGTTCTTCGTGTGTTTTTGAAGCTTTGATTGTGTTTACAGTGTGCAATATAACATGTGTTCATGTTTCGCGTGTAAAAAAACACAGTATTTTTCACACAATTTACTCATCTGTACACCGCTGTTTTCACTGTCCTAAAAACGACTGATGAGTTCCTTGTTCTATGAAGTCCCTCCTTCAGAAATACATAACGAGTTCTGATTGTGCCAGCGGTTCCTGTGTTGTGATTTGACCGCAGCTTAGCAAACGTGGCACGGTTCCTGTGTTGTGATTCGACAGCAGCTTAGCGCAAGTTGTACGGAAAGGTCACGCCTCTTAACGGGAGATGTATGCGCTCAATGATCTCTACAGCGTCCCTGGGAAAGCCAAACAAAGGTGATTTGACTCCGGGATGAAAATAACAGCGTCTCGACGACATGGCGACAAACACACTGAAACGCAACACTTCCTTTTCTCCACGCGACCGTCCTCTTCTCCACGTGGGACAGCAACAAGACCACGCCCCCTTTTTTTGCGTATTCTTGTGGGCAGAGGTTAGTCTGTTCTACTGACGTCATTTATGAAGGAAGTACCAGGATGTAGTCCAAGCCGGCCGTTCGCTGTAGGCTTTGAAAGGGAACTTCTGTTAAATAAAATATCTCGCTTGGCATTGAACTTTGAGCTTTATAATTTTACAGGTATTATTTATGCTCTAACAGCAACATTACACACTAACTAAAGTTTGAACAATGGGATCACGAAGAACGGGACCTTTAAGATTAATGTTGTAAAAGAAACATTTTGAATAGAAAGTGTAACTTTCCTCCCGCCTCCCGGAGTTCATAACGACCGACATCATACATCTCGCAGTTATGCTTTTTTCTTAAGTTGAATATGGAAGGCGGGCTGGCGGAATCTAGATATTTTACTTTATAAAGATCTTCAAAAAATGTCTGGTCTTATCGAGTACTACAACACTACCGGCGTGGACAGGGTTATTTTTGCGGCTGACCTTATTGCATATGCATTTGTTGGAGTTTCCCTTTCAGACGCAAAATCTATAGGAGGAGAGTATTTAAATGAATCATGCAAGGTGATTTACTTTAATTTACTGGTATATGCACCATTTATTCACTACAGCGCCTACTAGGGTCACAGAATGCAGCACAACACCGGATTTATGCATGGGCATTCTAGACACGTGCCTATGCTCGCACATCCAGAAGGGACCGATTACAATGAGGAGATTTCACTCTAATGCTAAAACTCTGTAAAACAATTACTTTCTAAATTAATAAAATATCGTCGCTGTCAGGCCGAAATCTTGTATCTCCATATTTCATATTTTTTCATAAATCATTACTATTGGTCACCCGTTACATCATGTCTGTGGCTTTGCAAATATTTAACCAATGAAAAGTATTAAATGGAAATAGAACGTTACAGAAAGGTTAGGGGAACATTCCACAAATAAAAAAAAACAAAAACATTCTATTTCCGTATCGAAAACTTTCCTGGCTAAGCCAAAACAAACATTACAATGGTTTTGGGAACCAAAAGTTTTAAGCTGGGTTACTGCAGTCGTTCTAATAATGGAAAAAATAAAATTTGCTGGTCAAAAACTTTATAACTTCATTTGAGCTTGATTTAGGTCAAATATTAATACCGTAATATAATGACACATGCAAGTATATAATAATATATAAACCCGCAAAATCAAGTTCAACAACAGTGTCCCTAGTTTATACCCTAGTAAATAGGCCTACAGCATTTTTTCAATTTCCTGAAATATAGCAGTTTTGGGGGTTGGGGGCTAAATTACCTCCTACTTCAGAGTAGGGGACAGAATAGACTCTTCATTTTTAGGAGTGTACCTTGGGAAAAAAACATTTTTGTAAAACTTAAAAAGCAGATCTGTTCATTTGGTTTCATGACAGAAGTTATACCTCTAAAGCCTCCTGAAGATTGGCAAACAGGTGACGGTGAACCCTGTGGTCTCAGGACTGGAGCAAAGGCACTTTTTTGTTTGTTAGAGGACGGGAAAGATGAGAAGGGCAAAAGGGAGGATGAGGAACTGGAGCCTGGTACAGTGGGGCTAGATGGCATGACTGAAAAAAAAAAGTGCTTTGATTAAACCAACATTTTATCCGAATGTCTAAATTCACAATTTCCAGCAGGAGGATTATTCAAATTTATAAATCCTATTCATAGAAAAGATGAAATGGGAGTAGAAGACATCAACATGGAAACTCACTAGAGTAAGGAGAGCTGTTTGGGGAGGCGCTGTTAAAGCCAGGTGACCCTGAAACACCCAGACTACTCATGGGAACTGCCCCGTAACTCATGCCCCCGTTGGATCCATAACCTGACTGCTGAGGGGTCGATGCTGATGGGTAGCCACGTGGTGACAGACTGCGAGTGTATCCTTGAATAAAAGCGAGAGAAAATCACAATACTTTACTCAATCAATCAACAAACAATAAACAAGCTCTTGCAAAATGCTGTACGGTCATTTTTGACAGAAATTTTAGAATATTTTACTTCATCGGAATGGTACGACACTTGGTAAAGGTTTTGGCACTTTCTACCCCTTAGCCCTTCCCTTTCCCCTACCCCTTCGTTTTGCACGTTCACGTGAAGGGGTAGGGCTGTCTCGATTCTCTTTTGGCTGGAGTGGTAGGGGTAAGGGGAAGGGCCAGATAGCCCATCAAACAAATATTTTTCAGGACCACATTTCGAACGAAGGGGTATGAGGAGTTTCTCTCCACTGACAACCGTGCTGCTAGAATGTGTGTATGTGGCCACTTGGAATCGATCACTTGCATGTTGCCTGGCTGCCAGTTTCTCCGTAGCTTGCTAAACGCACTATTTGAGTGATTTGAACACATATTAATAATAGTTTAAAAATATATATCTTGTCATCCTTCATCGCGCAGTCGATATTTACATCACATATCGTCTGTAAACTCTTGTGTTACCAAGGCAACGATTGACTTGAAGTATAACGTAGGAACATTATCGCAGCACCACAGTAGATAACGAAACCATATCCATATACCGGCCGGCCGGCTCGGATCAGCACGGAATGGAACGGTTAATAAACAAAGAGAACAGTTTGGCACAATGGAAAAGCGGCTTCACTAGTCTTATATGTTCTGTATCATCTTAGGAAACTCTGGCTCATACGTTTTTGAACTGGAAACAAGCGCCGTTTTATGAAGTCCAAATGCAGCGCAAAACTCCTGTTTTCTGTTAGGCAAGGCAAGGCAAGTTTATTTGTATAGCACATTTCATACACAGTGGCAATTCAAAGTGCTTTACACAGAAATGGAATTAAAATATTTGTGAATAGCCTACACTATTCTGTTAGATATAGACTACGCACTTCATTGCTTTTCACACTGGTTATATGTCACAGGACACTAATAAAAGAAACCGGGTATGATGACGTGTAATGGTACAGTAGGCTAATGGTGTTCCATTTCTTAGGGGAATATTTTCACCCCTACGCCTTGGCACTCTGTTTCAAGGGGCAAGGGGAACAGGTAGGTGTAGGGGTAGGGCAAGGCGAAGGGGTATAAAATAGAATTGTGATTGGGCCGGTTAAATGGTCCTGAACATTTTTTTTTTTAAGTTTGGAAATGAATGGTAAACGAATTTCATCTAGTGGAAACATTTAGTACTGTACCTAAACAAAATCTTACTGAAAGTTCATTTTTTCATACATCAACCTCAAATTTGGAACACAACTTCTTTAGATTCATGGCTTTGAGAAACATTAGTTTTGTGAATTTTTCATTACAATAAACTTCAATAACTTTTTTTGAAATTCACTTAAAAAAAGTTTTCACTTCAGCAACATTCCTCCAAGTGTCATCTTTAAAAAGAGACCTAACTGTGCTCTAAAACATTCAATATTTACGACAGTTGAAGTTGGAAATTGCAGGTCTATGCTCAAATAGTGAAATGGATTGTAATACCATAAAATCTCCTAAAAATACAAAATGTTAGACAAAACATTATGGAAATGAAATATAGTGCATTCATGTCATTGAAATAAAAAGGTAACACTTTATTTTACAGTATCTTTGTTACGTTACATGTAGTTACTGTAGTAATAACTACAAATGATGCATACTTACGTGCAATTAACCCTAAACCAAACCCTAATCAATTAAATGTAGTTAATTTTTATTACTCTTATTACTTAATTGTACAATTACACTGTAACACGGATACCTTAAAATAAAGGGTTTCACTTTGTGTCCTTGTTACAGTGAAAATTGTCTTGGTTTGGTTTAGGGTTAGTTGCATGCAATTGACTGTTATTACTAAAGTAACTACATGTAAAATGTGTAACAGGGACACTGTAAAAATAAAGTGTTACCAAATAAAGTGTAACCAAAAAAAACCACCATGCAAAGGCTAAATAAAGACGGAAATTGTGGTGATGATGTCAAAGTCGAGTGACTATGGTGTAGCTCGTTCATAGCCCATGTTTAGCTTTTTATTTCTGATGATTTTATTTAGTCTTCAAAAGTTGATTTGTTAAAATTATCTAACGTGCAAGCATCGTTGATCACAGAGCTTATTTTTTGTGATAATTAAAAAACATATGGACAAATCCTATCAGGTTTTTGTTGAGGAAACCAGTGTGATGATAACTTCCGGGTTGGCCTACAGAAATATGTAATCACTGCAGTGCTCTATAAATGTGCTGAGATGAGGTTTATTGACATGTAGTTCATCTATAACAATGAATAAGACTGAATCTAAGGGTCCTGACCTTGGCTGCTGTTTTGCCCAGGTTCTCCAATGCTTACGCCCAGCTGGGTGGGATAAGAGCTGAGGCCCATGACACTGCCATGGACAGGGGAGCTGGGCATGGCCTGCAGCTGACTGTGAGGTCGTGGCACGCTGTACAGAGCCTCGGCTATGTCTGCAGCTCGTTTCAGCAACATGTCCTGCAACAGCAGAATATCAAAGAAAGGTTTTGATTCACGGCAGTACACAACAGGAAAACCTATTAGGTGACATCACTTCATTTCTCTCGATATGAACCGGAGACAGACAAATCAATTCAGCTTACAACCACTCATCGCATGCATTGTGGTCCAACATCTGAGACAAATGAAAAACAAAACACTGGCACACTGCCAACCGTTCCAATTTAAGGTTTTCATCAGATCAAATAAACATGAAAAATTCAATTTTTTTTATAAAAACCTGGCACAAAGATCTTTAAAAAATAAGGATTGCTCAGCACAGAAGCTGCATTTGAAATCAGGACCAACACAGCCTTGCAAGTGCACCTTTTAAGGAAGTAAATAATTCTGTCTTCACTAAGGAACTGTAGGAATTGATCAAGGAACATAGCTGAATTGAAATTGTTTTCATAATGATTGAACTTTACACAGTAATTGAGCCGAATAATGACACTATTATCTTGCTACAGCTGCTTTAAAGCAGAATTTGAACTTGAAGTTTGCATCATTAGGGGCCAAGCACCGAAGGTGCGTAGTATCCGGTGCCGTTCTTATATAATACTGACGTCATTTTCCGCCATTTTTAATTTTCAGAAAAAAACTCCTCCTAGGCCATTGCTCCAATTTTCAGAAAAATTAACCTCTTCAGACCCGGCCAACAAAAAATGGAATTCAAGTTCTTCAAAACGGTTCCCGAAAAACGTGCAAACGAATTCGCCAAAGTGCCCGCCAAAATGTACGTGAGGCTAGATCTCCGCAACGCATTAGCGTATTCTGACCAAACTTGGTGTGTGATATGACAACATGACCTGACGCCACCTGTACAGTTTTGGCGCAGTGCCACCCATAGATATCCATAATAAAGGCTAGATGTCTTGTGCGCGCTGCTGGCCAATGGAGGTCGACGTCCACACCTGGCGGCCATCTTGTCACAGGCAGCTCGCTCACTCGTAACATTGTTTTCATGGGTGCTTGCACTTTTTAAATAACCATAACTTGCCCAATTTTCTACCGATTTTCAAACTGTTTGGTTTGTTATAAACGTCAGAGATGTAGTTATGACACTGCATACTTATGAAAAATTATTCATAATTTGTTCAAGCATCCATAATTATAGCCACGTTAATAACGTTTGTAAGAAACCAAAACATTTGTAAATCCGTCAAGATTTCAGTGAGATAAGAGTATTTGTGTTCATGCAGATCACTCGCCTTACATCAGGTAACAGAGAACCCTGCCTGTGACAAGATGGCCGCCGGTGATGAGTTAGAGACTCCGCCATAAGACATCTAGCCTTTATTATGGATATCTATGGTGCCACCTAGTAGGGGTGTGACGAGATCTCGCGAGACTAAACTGTGACGAGATTTCTCATCGAGGTGAAAAGCTGTCTCGTGTCATAATGTATTTACGGAGTGTGAGGATGAAGTTAGGATAGAATATGCCAACGCTACGTTTACATTACGCCTCCACATTAGTTTTGCTTTTAATAGAAATAAAAACAATTTAATTCAGGCGGATAACAGTCGCTTCAATTCTATCAGCTCATCAGTGCGCGCAGCACTGATCACGTGACGAGAAGACATTGAGCGTGTTATGAGTGTGCGTAACGTGTGTTAGTGAAGCGCTCGCTTTGAGCGTGTGTTATGAGTGTGTGTTACATGTTAGTGGACTCGACATGGGCAAGGTTATATTTTAAAATGCACGTTCAGCACCACCGCTCCCTATTCCCAGTGTACACACGGTCGCGAAATTCAAAGTGAAAATAAACAGGAGCGCGCATTCTAACGCGTTTTCAATAATTTACCTCTGTTTGAAAGCGGCTCCCTGAGGCACGCGAATATCTCCCAATATATAAGCTATCTCGTTGTAAACATCTCTAAGCTCTGTATCATGCTTGAAAATAAATTTGGTCTCTATTTGCACTTTGAATATTGAGTACTTTGATTATGGTATTATGGTTATTGTTTGCACATAATATCTATGATCAATTTGTGGGAAGGAGTTTAGTTAGGAGGTCAAAGAAGCTCATGTACAGTTCTAAGGTCTGAAGAGACAATCATAGGCCTACAGGACAGAAGCCAGTCAATTGAATTTTTGCCAAAACCTTTACAGTGCTTGAGTATTGTTTTACTGCATATGATAATTCATACTCAGAAAGTAGAACTGAAATGACATTCATTACAAGATGATGAGTTAAATCATTTAAAATGCAGCTACAATTTTTTTTATAGTCATGTATTAATAATTGAGGATTTTAAAAAAATACTATGTAAAACTCTCGTCTCGTTCTCTTGAACCCAATCTCTTATCTCGTCTGGTCTCGTGAGATAAGTGTCTCGTCACCCCCCTACCACCTAGTGATAAGGAGATATGAAAAATGGTTTATAACTTCTGAATGCTTTGACCAAAAATCACAAAACTGGTCTATTTAGATTTGTCGGTCATTCAGAATTTTGGCGTGAAATGCTATATTTTACAAACGCATTGGCGTATTGTTATGAAACTCTGTATGTGTCTTTGACAATACTCAAAAAGTTTCGGGGCAGCGTCACCTTGTAGTCAAAAGTTATAATTAAATTTCCAAAAAGGCTAATAACGTTTGATTAAATTAGCCTATTGTAATGACTGGTCTTAATAGATTCCTTGGGTCATGCCGACAACATATGCCGCGTTTCCACCGCAGGAACTTTACCCCGGAACCAGGAACTTTGGGGGGGAACTCGGTGTGTTTCGACCGCAGGAACCAGGGTCTAAATGAAGTTCCGGGTAAATATTTCCCCCTCCAAACGGCCCTGCTTGCGAGGTGGTACTTTTGAAAAGTTCCCGAACTTTCGGGGGTTGGATTTGGGTGCTGAACATGCTGATTGGTTGAGCTTACGCAGCATTTTATTTCAACCGGCATTTTTAAAAGTCTTTTGCGAGGATCGAACAGCGTTCAGTAAATATCAGTCTTGCTCTTTCTGTCTGATGACACGCGTTTGTCTCAGCAATCGCTTTAGTATCAGTGCTCGTCTCTTTTCCGCCGTTTTGTTAATGACCTCTTTAGTAAACCAATATATAACCAGCAAAAGCAGCGCTGCTTGCATCTCCTCCGCTTGTTATTGTTGCAGACATGTATCGCGCAAAAATTATTACTGTCCGTCGCTGACTGGAAGGAGCAGTCGCGCCGCGCGCAGTCCTACATCACCGGACTAATTTGCCTAATCTTCTCGGTACTTTAGACCGCGGTGGAAAGGCAGACAGTAGCAGGTCTGGGGGAGAAAAAGTTCCTGGGAAAAAAGTTCCTGGTACAAATAGTTCCGGGTAATTTCGGTGGAAACGCGGCTATACAGTAGACACCAATTTTGTCAGTCAGCCAAACTTCTTGTCTGCTATTTTGGTTTTCTTTCAAAACCTACTTTTTCGGACTCATCTAAGACCGTTTGTCCGATTTTCACCAAATTTGAGTCAGATCATCTTAAGACTTTGCTGACAAAATGTATGGATTTCCTGTCGATAGATTTTCATATACCGCATCAACAAAATTGAGGCATGATGATAAAAATAAAGGTGACTTAACTTGACATGGGGAAAACCTCAAAAGGCCTGAACCAGGATTATGATACAAAACCATTTTTGTGATTTTATGTTTATCAATAAAGACAGATGGAATGGACATGTTGAATTGTATGGATTTTTATTATTATTTATTTTTAATAGATTTTTTTATGTTCATTTATATTTTATGACATGATGGTAAACTTCACTCACTTGTAATACTGAAAAGGAAAAGATGATTTGTTTGATCTGACAAAAGTTACAAAAGAATCAGTAAATTTGACAGGTTAGCTTTGCTGTGTGCCAGTGTTTTTCCTCATTTTGTAAAACCATACATTTGTAGCTATGAACATGCATTTCTTCTAGATGTACGTATATATTATTTTTAATGTTCCAAAAGCCAGGGAACACATTGAGATTTAAAACTTCGCTAATCAAATAAGCAGATTTGTTGCATTTCCTTACTTCCATCGAAGTACACATGAAGTGCAATATTTTCAAATTATGCTGGATAATATGGATCTTGGCATATGGATTCACTTCTGAAAATGTTCAGTTCCATTTTACCCAAATTCTTATGCTGATAATATAATTTGAAACGAAATAAAAGTGAGTGGGTCAGTGAAGTGAGTGAGTGAGTGAGTGAGTGAAGTGACGTGTGGCCAAGTATGGTGACCCATACTTGGAATTTGTGCTCTGCATTTATCCCATCCAAGTGCACACACACAGTAGTGAACACACACACACCGTGAACACACACCCGGAGCAGTGGGCAGCCATATTGCTGCGGCGCCCGGGGAGCAGTTGGGGGTTCGGTGCCTTGCTCAAGGGTCACCTCAGTCGTGGTATTGAGGGTGGAGGAGGGCGCTGGTTATTCACTCCCCCCACCGACAATTCCTGCCGGACGTGAGACTCGAACCCGCAACCTTCCAGTTACAAGTCCGACCTTGTTACAAGTAACCTTCCGGTTACAAGTCCGACTCTCTGACCATTAGGCCACGACTGCCCCTAGCATGTTCACTAGTGCCCCTAGCAAATAGAAGCATGTTCGCTAGTGATCTCAGGCATTTGTCTTCAAAACACTCAGTATTTGCTTCCCATGTCACATATATGTACTGCACATATATTTAATGCATTTCAGTGGTTACCTGATTGCTGTTGGTATTTCCATAGAGTGATTCAACAACGTCTGCTGCTCTTTTAAGTAACATTTCCTAAAATATAGAAAATCAGTTCCAGAGAGAGTAGATGAACATGACATATCTGAGGGTCTGTTTGTGTGTACGCGTGTGTTTGTGTTATATATGTATATAAGTTATATATGTACATCAGTATTTACTAACCTTTGCCAATTTGTCGGGGTCACCAGGATGGCGAGGGATCAGCTTTTGAAGTCTCTGGAAGCCGTAGTCAATAGTTGGCTCATTCAGCGCTAAAGATAACCATACTTAGTGAGAATCCATTATTTACTTTAAAATACCCCTCCACATTTTCCTATATCTGAACAAATCCCAGTATGTAGTTAATGAAAAGGAATCAGGTAAGGGATTTATGTATGAATCCATAACCACTCTCGTCCTACGTGATATTATCACTTGTGGACAAAATTTGTTAAAGGTGAAGTATGTAATTTCTTCCTCACTAGTGGCAAATGACTGTGGTTACACTATTTTTTCCCGATGGTCCACTTTAGACATTCTACTAACTATAAGTAACTTTGCAACTACATGTTAGCTTACTCTCATTAGAGTATTAGTAGACTGTTAGGTTAGGGTTAGTATAAGTTGACTCATATACTTATAGTCAGTAGAATGTGTGTTGTGGAGCATCAAAATAAAGTGTTAGCAGATATTAAGCAGACAGTCTACTAATACTCTAATGTCTGCTAGTTGACATGTAGTTGCAAAGTTACTTATAGTTAGTAGAATGACTAAAGTGGACTGTTGAAATAGTGTTACCACGATTGTTTCCAAACAGGCTTCCCAAACACTCCAATGTCCAGCCAAATAGTTAGTTTCACACAACACTTTTATTGGATAAGCCAGATGACGACATGTTCGGTCACTCAAATAAACATGGCAATGTATTCGTTTTCTGAAAGTGCCAAAGGTCCACTTGTGTGAAAGTGAAGGTTCCTCCACTCCTGAGGAAGTCAATCTACAAATGACTTAGTTATATCTGCACTAAAACAATGAAGGAAAGTAGTTTAACACAGTGGTTCCCATTTTTGCTGCATTCCAATTCACATACTATCCATCCTAAATAATATTCAAAATGAGAATTAGTGTGTCCCAAATCGTAGTATGTTGAAATGAGGGTTTCTAAAGATACCCGGATGGTCTACTTTTTCCGGTTACAATCCGAAGTGCAGATCTGTGCACACTGCTAACGGCTAATATTGCCCACAACCCATTGCGTGTTGGACGAGGATTTGATTAGAACTACAAATGCGGATAAAAACATTTTGTGGCGGTTGTGCGAGTCCGATGGTTAAGTAGAGAGGTTTAGATAAAGGGGTTTGAGTGATTAATAATCAGCATCTAACCTGACGCTGAATTATATTTATTCAATGTTATCCACATTATATTTTATATTGTTAACTTTTATAAAGATACATGAACTTTTAAATGCATCATTCTGCAAACACATGAGGAGAGATCTCAACACGAAAGACCCACGACTGGCAGATCAACGTGCTACTACATTTCTCTGAGATTCGATAGGAAGTTAGATTAAATTGAATGTGGGGGATTTTAACTTTAACAAGATGATTGACAGGGCAGTTTAAACGGTGACCGGAAGCATGTGACTAAGCGATAGAGTGGTCCAGTAAAGACGCAAATATGATGAAGTAGTATGTCCCACAGCTTGCCTACTCTTCTGATACACACTCAAAAGTACTTTTTCTTCACAAAAACAGTACCTTCTTTTTAGGCATTATTTAAGTAGGCGAATTGGAATGCAGAACTTGTATGTCACCCTAATCAAGCATACCTTATTCAGGTCATCAGCTCATTAGTAGGCTGAATCCGAAATCGCCCCCTAAACCCTCAAATAGGGCATTATTTGAGGGGACAGCCATTTGTAGTGGTGTCCCAAACCATAGTTGACGTTATCGAGTGCACTCATTCTATCCCACATTGCACCGCAATAACAAGTGTACAGCACATGTACACTACACAGCTGTCCGAATACGCTCACTCGTTTTCATTCACTGTATTAGTGGACTAATACAGCGTGTTGCCTCCGATCTTTCGAATATTGCAATTTAATAATTGTTTAATCAATATGGCATCCTAAATAAACCCGTCTCCGGCGTGATGACTCTGATATTTCGATTATTCCTATTTAATAATTATTTAGTCGACACATCATCCTCAATAAACCCGTCTCCGGCTTGCTGCCTCCGATCTTTTGAATATTCTGATCTATTATGACCTCTGACCTGTAAAGCTGCCAGAATAATAATAATAATAATCATACGCTGTTTGTTAATTGGCCAGAGGAGAACTGGCACCCCGACTGAGCCTGGTTTCTCGCAAGGTTTATTTTTCTCCATTATGCCACCGGATGGGGTTTTGGTTCCTTGGTTTTGGTTTTGGATACTAAATATCCAAATAAATCTAATTATTAAACTAAATTAACCATATAAACTAAATTACTGATCTAATTACCGATCTAAAGCCCACATTGTCACTGTATGATAATTGAAATGAGCTGATGACATCACCGTTTCCAGAATGGCTATACGGCTGAATAAAATTCTGTTGCATTATTTTCCTGTTTAACACTGTGAAGCTGCTTTGAAACAATCTGCATTGTTAAAAGCGCTATATAAATAACGTTGACCTGACTTGACTTGACTAATGTAGGGAATAGTGATTGAGGGTTTAGGGGGGGATTTCGGATTCAGACTCCAAGATCTGAAATTGGTGCATCAGAGAGAAGAGTGTTGTGGGGGCTCCAGGAACAGGTTTGGGAACCACTTGTTTAACACAATACACTTGCAATTTGCGATTCTGCATGAGTATGAATGCCTGGGTATGTATTTACCTGTATAAATGAAGCGCCCTGGAGCTCCTTTACAGAACTGCTTCGATTTGTAAGACAGCGTAACTTCTACAACCCCTGGAATGTGTCGAGGAGGAGTTTGAACTCGGATCGCGTGAGGAGTGATCAACTGCACGAATAATGACAGAAGAGTTTTGTTACAGATTCTTGGTACTCATCCCTCATTAGAAGTCAAAGCTTGCGTCGATACACATATACATACCTCGCTCCACACTAGCATGCTCCCGAACACCACTTGCAGACCGTCAAAGAAGTTTTCCCCAATCACAATGACCATAGCCCCGCCGGTAGTCCAACCTTCACTCGGGCTGATGGCTTTGATACAGGGAGTAGCTGTAGTGGAGAGAGAATGAAAAGATGCAAGAAATTATTACGCATGGTCTAATAAATGTCCCCCGGTAAGTCCCAAGTGACCATAGATACTCTGTCTTGCTTCCCTTCTGACTTCATGGTTTAAAAACTCCCTCCCTTTGCTTTTTCTCAATGGCCTTTCCTCTAAATCTCACCGTATTCCATGCTAGTCTCCACCGCCTCGTTTGAATCCATTCTGCGAGAGCGACGTCCGTGTTTGGAGTTGTTGTGCACAAACATATTATCAGAAATGGCTAGTACAGGACCGTCCACGCTTACCGTGGTGGACAGAACCACCTGTTTGGAACACAAAAGAAAGACAGGTAGTGCATAAAAACCTTCATGCCAATTGAAAAGCAAATGATCAATGATATCCTTGCAATGTTATCTTTAGAAACGGCTATTGTTGCTGATTTAAAATCCATAGTTTTAGCAATTATAGAATATTGCAGTCCTCTCGCATCCCTCTCTTCCTTTTTCATGTTCTCCTGTATTCTTCTCCCTATAATCTACACTCTTACTCTTTTATTCCCCCATGTTTGCTCCAGATTTTTCTCCTTCTCTGTTCTTCTCTTTATCTCTAGACAACAGTATCCAAATCTCAGTCTTACTTTTAAATTATGGAGTGCATACTATGTGCCCAAAAATACAATTTTGATTTCTAATGAGGTTTCAAAAAAAGATACAGGAATGTTCACCAGATGACTTGAATCACTGTATTTGGAAAGAATGACTCGTTCTGTGAGTGGGAAGTGCATCTGTTTAGAATATAAAAATATTTTTTTCCTCAAAAGACTAAATGTAAAAATCATTTTAGGGCTAAACGATTTCAGAAAAGCTACACAGTAATAAATTATTTTTTGAAGTTGCAATTAAAACAACGATTATGGGGGTACAAAAATAAAATAGTATTTCAGTCTTCCTACTTTAAAAGTTCATGATAAATTAAATGTGTTAATTCCCATTTCTTTGTAATTATTTGTGAAATTTACCACAATTGTTGAGTTTTCATAGGCCGCATTCCCACTGTTTTTTTTTTTTACCATAAAATAATAATTATGATTTTATTGTGATTTTTAATAAAAATAAAAATATTGTTAACACTTTATTTTACAGTGTCATTGTTACACGTTACATGTAGTTGTAACAGTAAATGATGCATAATTACAAGTATCTAACCCTCAACCAAATCCTAATCATAACCCTATAGTAAGTACATATAGTTACTTAATATTACTCAGAACTTAAATATATAATCACACTGTAATAATGACACCTTAAAATAAAGTGTAACCCTTTATTTAAAGGTGACGTAGTTACATTGTACTTACTCAAATAAGTACTGAATAATATTGATTATACTTACTATAGAGTACTATAGAGTAACAGTTAGGGTTTGGTTTAGGGTTAGTTACTTGTAATTATGCATAATTTACTGTTATTACTATAGTAAGTACACGTAGTAACGTGTATTTTTTTCTATGTCACCTTAAAATAAAGTGAATACCTGAATTTATTTTAATGTTATATAGCAATACTAATATTTACATCTTAATTTCTTGTTGCTGGCAAACAAAAACATGCGCTGCTGGTTTCAGAGTGAAGTTCAGCACGGTGTTCATTTACACGCATGCAGCTCATGATATCAGGTGTATAAATGCTTCACTTTATGACCAGTAGCCCTTATATATTTTTAATGAATTAGCAGTCTGCGCAACTTGAGAATCGCACTAAGCCCTATTGCGATGTTGATTTAATTTCGATATGTTGTGCAGCCCTAGTGCTCACGCATGTACAAAAAATTGTAGAGTTAGAGACGAGAAAGCAACATGGCAGTCAATAAGAAGAATAGATAAATGATCAATGATATCCTTGCAATGTTATCTTTAGAAACGGCTATTGTTGCTGATTTAAAATCCATAGTTTTAGCAATTATAGAATATTGCAGTCCTCTCGCATCCCTCTCTTCCTTTTTCATGTTCTCCTGTATTCTTCTCCCTATAATCTACACTCTTACTCTTTTATTCCCCCATGTTTGCTCCAGATTTTTCTCCTTCTCTGTTCTTCTCTTTATCTCTAGACAACAGTATCAAAATCTCAGTCTTACTTTTAAATTATGGAGTGCATACTATGTGCCCAAAAATACAATTTTGATTTCTAATGAGGTTTCAAAAAAAGATACAAGAATGTTCACCAGATGACTTGAATCACTGTATTTGGAAAGAATGACTCGTTCTGTGAGTGGGAAGTGCATCTGTTTAGAATATAAAAATATATATACCATAAAATAATAATTATGATTTTATTGTGATTTTTAATAAAAATAAAAATATTGGTAACACTTTATTTTACAGTGTCATTGTTACACGTTACATGTAGTTGTAACAGTAAATTATGCATAATTACAAGTAACTAACCCTCAACCAAATCCTAATCATAACCCTATAGTAAGTACATATAGTTACTTAATATTACTCAGAACTTAAATATATAATCACACTGTAATAATGACACCTTAAAATAAAGTGTAACCCTTTATTTAAAGGTGACGTAGTTACATTGTACTTACTCAAATAAGTACTGAATAATATTGATTATACTTACTATAGAGTACTATAGAGTAACAGTTAGGGTTTGGTTTAGGGTTAGTTACTTGTAATTATGCATAATTTACTGTTATTACTATAGTAAGTACACGTAGTAACGTGTATTTTTTTCTATGTCACCTTAAAATAAAGTGAATACCTGAATTTATTTTAATGTTATATAGCAATACTAATATTTACATCTTAATTTCTTGTTGCTGGCAAACAAAAACATGCGCTGCTGGTTTCAGAGTGAAGTTCAGCACGGTGTTCATTTACACGCATGCAGCTCATGATATCAGGTGTATAAATGCTTCACTTTATGACCAGTAGCCCTTATATATTTTTAATGAATTAGCAGTCTGCGCATCTTGAGAATCGCACTAAGCCCTATTGCGATGTTGATTTAATTTCGATATGTTGTGCAGCCCTAGTGCTCACGCATGTACAAAAAATTGTAGAGTTAGAGACGAGAAAGCAACATGGCAGTCAATAAGAAGAATAGATAAGAGGGTCGCCGCAAAACAATTCTCTCTACAAAAAAAACAGTAATGCACAGAAATGTATAAGGAAGGACAGCAGGGTAATGAAGAGTGAGGGATGAAATGTCAGATAGCGGCTCCAGTAGTGAAAGACAAGTGGGAGGAAGTAAAGCAGGAGGGTCCCCAGTGAGCACTTCCTGGGTCATGGAGCCTGACCTCCCCCATCTGGAGCCCATCACTCAAATCTTGACAACTTCCTGAAGC
The DNA here is from genome assembly GCA_023566225.1 of Romanogobio albipinnatus. Classification (NCBI taxonomy): domain Eukaryota; kingdom Metazoa; phylum Chordata; class Actinopteri; order Cypriniformes; family Gobionidae; genus Romanogobio; species Romanogobio albipinnatus. The sequence goes on along the minus strand of CM042242.1, from coordinate 64,142,529 downwards.
ACCTTCCTGATGATCCCTGCTTCTACCACTTTCCTGATTTTTCTCATGAGATATTAAGCTCAAACTCACAATCTCAGTTTATCCACCACTACACTGCAAACAAAACCTATTCTTAAATCGGTATATTTGTCTTATTTTCCAGTATAAATATCCTTAACACAAGATAAATGTACATTTTTCTTCGATTTGCAGACTTTTGTCAATTGCCTAACAATCTTACATTCAACATACATTCTCTGTCAAATCCTAATACTGAATTCTTGTGCAAATGTCCTTGTAATGTATATATATATACTCTAAGGATGTTATTTTATTGGAAATAAAACAAAGATTACGACCAGTGTAGAGAAAGTATAAACTATGCAAATAGGAATACATTCACTGTGACTGGATTTACCTTGGAGACAACTGATCATTTTTGCATTTTGCCATTATTTTATTCACATATAAATGATCCATACCTGAAATCTCCTCATGTCTCGGGGGTTTCCTGCTGTTTTCAGACAATTTTGATTGCACTTTAGGAAAAACTTCAAGAAAAATCTGTGGGAAACAAAAGACAACCAAGCCGTAAATTCAAGCTAGAAGCGGAGGATTACTGATTGACTTCATGGTATGGCCTGTCTCTATTAGTAGCTTTCTTCTAAATAAATAAATAAATAAATAAATAGGTGTCTCCACTTTTAAAATGTAGGAGAAAACACTTCCCATACGTTTTGTTGTTGACAATAGTCGTACATACTTTCAATTAAACCTCAACTGTCACCTGGAAAAGAAACCTAAATATACAGATGCCAACATGAACTGGAGTGACATGCCCTCTTCGTCAAAAAACATTAATAAATTATGCAAGAAACTAGTTAATTTGCAGTCATTAAACATGGTTTGTGTTGACCTTATTGTGTTTTGTGTGCTAAATTATTGACTGCAATTTAAGTAGCCAGATAAGTTAAAGAGAGGTTTAGAAATCAAACACTCAATCATTTTGGATATGGTTGGGCCTGTGCAGTTCATGGTGACATTAATACATTTTAGTGTTTCATTTAATAGACATCTTTGTTTAATTTTCTATGATACATATTTTGTACTCCAATGTAAAGTCAGTGCAAAGCGTAAAACTAATTATCTGTCTCACTCTACCATCCCACACTTTTTGTAGAATTGACAGAAATACAGCATTTATTTTCAGAACTTATTGATCGTAGTAGGTCTCGTTGATCGGAGCTGATGCAACTCAGTCTTTTTGAGGTGATTTTTTTTTATTCAAAAACTGGGGTGTATTAGCCTAGAAATCTAGACGCACCCTAGTGGCAGGAAATTTAATTTGCAGCCAAGGTAGTCTAGCAACTCTCCGTTGGCTTGCGAGCTGCAAAAAACAAACTCTGGTGAGGCCAATCACATCGTGTATTGAGTCGGTGGGAGGCAGAGTTGGTGTGGTTCCACGTGCTACTTGAATACAACAACCTGATCTCACAGAATTCCATGAAATGAACACGGGCCCCTTAACTCAAAATCCGTGGCAGTTTCACGGAATCGCCGAAAATTCCGTGATGGGTCCACGGAAGTGATTCCTATGTAAGTCAACAGTATCAAGTTGAATACAAAGAAGCAGGCGAACAGAGGTCTTTCGAATCGGCTTTGGCTGACGCCAGCTTCTTTGTATTCAAGTAGCACGCGGAACCGCGTCAACTCTGCCGTCATTATGTTAAGCCCGCCCACCGACTCCATACACGATGACCTCTGGAAGACTTCAAGTTAAGCTTTTCTTTGAGAAAAGAACAAAGAACGGCACTGAAGTCATTCTTAAGAAAGGAAGATGTGTTCGGAGTTTTGCAGACCGGATACGTCGAAAGTTGAATCTATCAACTAGCTCTGCTTCACCTTCTTTGTTGCTCTAGTTGGTTGTAGCGCTATCCTATTGCGTGCAGAGGGAATTTGAAAGACAACTGTTCATCCCGCCCCTCGGATTGAGCCCTGCCAATGGCGAGTTCCCAGACCCAACATCTTGATGTGGGTCTGGCTTGTCAGGCTAGGGGTGTATAAGCTCAGATCAATGATGATCAATGACGATCAATCAGTTCCAAAAATAAATACAAAGCATGTGCACATTGAAAAAACAACAACAAGCGGAGTCAAATTTTGTGTAATAACATTCATAAGCATTTTTTTAGTAAGCAGGTCATTTTTGACCCGGAACACCACAAGTGTAAAAAAACAAAATATCAAAAATGTTTCGGGAAGTTGTTATACACTGTGTGAGCAAAGTCAGTAAGTTTTAGTCCAATGGAATAACATTAAAGTTGCTGTCCGTAACTTTTCTGTGTTCAAGATTTACAAAAATGATATAATGAGAATGTACAACATGAATCCATTTTCCAAACCGTGTTTTTGTCTTACCCTGAATCATTATGGTACACTTATAATAAGTGTTTATATTGGGACTATTTCAGACCGGCGTGACTCGCCATAGACATAAACAGAGAGAAGTAGCTCCGGCTGCAATGTTCTTCCGCAAGACGCATGCAGTTCTGTTTATTAACACTAGAGCACAAAAAGTTACGGACTGCAGCTTTAACTACCATTTTTCGGGGAAAAGAAAAGAGCAGTGATTATGATTTATAATAGCATATTTGCTTAGTAATAGATGCTATATACATTAAGTTTAAACAGCAATAGATTTTTAAGTGCAAGTAGCAATGATTCTATTTACACTACGTAAAAATAGCATAAATTTCTATGCAATAAGCGTAAATAGTAGTTAGATGCTATTTATACTTATAAATATTGGCAGATACTATTTGCACCTCAATGTTATTGTACAATGAACAGTATGCAATAATACAATAGAGTGTAAATGATTATATTTATTAAAATTATTAAATTGATGCCGCCTTATTGGGACAATAACGCCCTCCCTACACCTGACCCTAAACACTTTATTATTAAACACACGTTAGACACTTTATTTCCACTTTTCGAATATTTTCTTCATTTTTATTGCAAATAAATGCCTTTTTGATTTGATTAGTGAGTAGAGCGAGTTCGGCAAAAGATGGATTCGAACCTCGGATTGATTTGTGTCAAAACCTCTTGCCACACGCTTACTTCTACTACACCATTACCACTGTAAACAATCCAGTGTCTTCCGTAATTTTGTCTGGCCCAACCAGACGTCAGTGGGCGGAGTTAGTGTAAATAGCCTCTGCCAACAAGGCAGGCAATTTGCACTTAGAGTAAATAGACACTCTGAAAAGGGCAATCCTCGCCATGTAAAAGTGAATGGAACATGAGGTTTAAATCCCAAAACAAAGACATCATGGGTCCAAGTGACAAATGTGTTATTTGAGAGATGATGGACATGTGTCCAGAGGTGTAAATTACTAAGTGCACTTCATTATTGTATTTAAACTCATTAAGACCTTCAAAGTACAAAGTACATGTTTCACAGGTCATCAAGAAGCAGATCTATTCTCTTCATTTGCTTGTGTTGCTGGCTGGAAAATGTTTTGACACAGAACCCATCTTTTAAAGTATAAATTTCCCAACATTTATGCCCCTGCATGCATGTAAAATGTAAATTTCATAATCGATTTGGCAAGGTAGGTCTGTTTAATAAGGAATAACAGCCTACAAAAAAATACCAGGGACCCACTTTATATTAGGTGGCCTTAACTACTATGTACTAACATTTTAATTAATAATTTGATACAATGCACTTATTGTGTACATACATGTTTTTACATTGTACTTACATTTAAAAAAATACCTGCATGTAATTACATCTGTAATTCATTTCTGTAGTTACATTTGTAATTACACAGTTGACACTTCCCTTACACCTAACCCTACCCTTAAACTTACCCATACACCACACCTGTCCCTAACCCTACCCGTATCCCACCTCAATATCAGCAAAAGTGTTTTGCAATACAATTTGAACACAGTAAGTACATTGCACTTATTTTTTGATGTAAGTACATAGTACTTAAGGCCACCTAATATAAAGTGGGGCCAATACGAGTTTTGTTGCATTAAACCAAAAAAACGTGTGGATATGAACTAGGGGAGAGCGGGGCACAACCTAACGCAGGGTAAGTTGTAACACACATGGTTTAACACTTTCCACATATGCCAGGATGACGAAACTTAGTGTATTTAGTTGCCATATCAACATTATTAGAGAAAAAAATTGCACCAAATATTTTTGTAAGATATCACTGAACATTTATTTAACCATAGCAAAAGTACATTTCTTACTTAAGTTTATTTTTTTATTTAAAATAAGACAAATCTGATATTTGAATCTTATATCTGTTATTTAACAGTTGAGAGAGTTCTTTAATGCTGATCTAACAGCAGAAGACACGAGCCGGGGTTAAATCCCAGTTGAGCATTGTTGTCACAATGAGCCCCTATTAGAACTACGCTATTATATTCTATACTTTTATGAATTCTTTTGAGAAACCATGAGAAAAAGGTGAATAATTACTGAGAGTCAATGTTCAGAAATTATAAATTATTTTTATGTTTTGAACTATGCTGTATAGCTGTATTTAACGATGGGTTTGTTGTCAAACTCAACTTTTTTATATTTTTAATGATTAAAAAATGCCATTATTTTATTTATAAAATGTAATAATTGTATTTTATTGACAAAATATTTTACTTTGTCTTTTAGATTACATCAGGTAACATGTTTAGCTGTCTTTTGGTCATGTTACAGTGTACCCCACCTATGGGGCATGTTGTCACATTTCACTTCCATTCTTTCGGGGTAAATCAAGAAAAAAGTATACACTGTATTAATGAAACAAAACCACGTAGTTGTACTAGACGTGTGAAATTAATGTGGGAAAAAATAAATACTCTGAACCCCAAGTGGATTTACACAAACTGAGAAAGTCAAAAAGCGTTTTCCCCCGCTCTCCCCTACTAGTTGCCTAAAGTTTTTAGCCTAGAAATCTAGATGCACCGTAGCGGCAGAACATTTATTTTGTGTAGTCTAGCAACTCTCGGTAGACCTGAGAGCTGGAAAAACTCTGGTCAGGCCAATCACAGCGTGTGTAGAGTCGGTGGGCGGGCTTAACATAATGATGGCACGTTACGGCAGAGTTGCGGAGGTTCTCGTAAACAAAGAAGCTGGCGAACAGCGGTCTTTTGAATCGGCTTTGGCCGCGACTCTGGAAGACTTGGAGTTAAGCTTTTCTTTGAGAAAAGAACAAAGAACGGCACTGAAGTCATTCTTAAGAAAGGAAGATGTGTTCAGAGTTTTGCCGACCGGATACGGCGAAAGTCTATCAACTAACTCGGCTTCACCTTCTTCTTTTCTCTGGTTGGTTGTGGCGCTCATGGCGCTATCCAATTGCATGCAGAGGGAATTTGAAAGACAATCGTTCATCCCGCCCCTCGGATTGAGCCCTGCCAATGGCGAGTTTCCAGACCCAACATCTTGATGTGGGTCTGGCTTGTCAGGCTATAAAGTTTTACCATTTGATCTAGACTTCTTTTTTTTTAAACAAAACACTCCATAAACACTGCATCTGAACCACTGTCCTCCAACCCTCTCCCTCTTTCTTACAGTATCGTACAACACACTTGTCAAGGGCTTGTGTGCCGCTTAATGCTCCACGTACCATTCTTTTCACTTTAACTATGATAAACTTTTTTGTCCTTCATGAAATCATAGAGCACAGCTGCAAGCAGGCAAATGAAAGCGCATCGGCCAAGCACACATTAACATGCATTAGTCACTCCCCCACCCACTTAGCATGCAAATCTCTAAGCCTCGCTGCCTTGCACCTTCTGCCATGCATCCATTCACTGCATCATAATTAGACCCATCTTGCATAATTAATTAGGACTCCTGGAAAACCTTGCAACTTCAGCACAACATCCCTCCATCTCTGTTGTGTCATAATGAAAAGTTTAATAATAACATTGTAAGTTTTGCACGGCTGTGATAATTAGATTTACTGGGGTAGGGTCTTCTTCACCAAAGCAATCTCACAGCAATTTGCGAGGTGGCTAATTCGCACGACCTCACGCATACTTTTTCCGAACAATTTGTTTAGAACCCAGTGACAGATAAGTTTATGGGGCGGAGTTAGGGGTGGTCCTTCCTGGTGACATTTTTTTGGTTGAAAATTTGTACAAATTCATTCAAATCGTACAAATTTGTCCGGATTAGCCACTATAGCCACATGATTGGCTAATCGTTAAAAGATCATGCTCTTATTTCAAACACCCATGCAATCTCATTCCTAAAGCGATTCGACTGTCTATTAAACCTTTGACACGTCCGATCACAGCGAACATTTAAAACTGCGTATGTGCGTTCGCTGAACCGGAGAGAGCAGTTGTCATGTATGAAACAGCTTCTTATAATTTGAACATGTTACAAATGTTCAAATTAAATCAGAAGTACTGGGATGAAAGTTTGGATATAAACACTGATGTATGTTTATGGTAGCGATCAAAATAGAGTATATCCCAGTCATTGACGCATCAATTACATCGTTACACCAGTAGGTGGTGACAAGTGACTGTTAAAAATGTATTTGTTTTTGAATCATTCATTCAAGAGATTCGTTCAAAAATGCAGATTCGTCCTGTAAATGAATCAAGTGAAATATTTATGAGTGAGTCATTGAATCATTCATTCAACTCAATTTCTTTTTTAAACATTTGAACTAGACTGAAACATTTTACATTTTGACACAACCTCTAGAAAATGACATGTTTTTTTTGTTTAGGTGTCTGTTCAGAATCATGGGAGAATCAAGATCTATTTGAGACAAAAACTAAAAATTGTGATTCAGTTTATCTAATCCCGCAGCTTTATTAGCCACCCTAGCCACCAGATACTAATTACCGTGAGATCAACTCTTATTCATTGTTTTTAAAGGTGGGGATAAGTGGTATTTCACAACTGCTTTAGAAAAGTGTCTCAACGAGTACCAAAACAAACTTATAGCCAATCAGCAGTAAAGGGCGTGTCTACTAATGACGGGGAGAAGAGTGCACATTATTCAAAAGACACAACACAGGACGGACATTAGAGAGAGATGGCAGATAAAACACAACAGTGGAAGATGTCTGTGGAACAGAAGAAGGCTTACGATCAGGCAAGAAGTGTCAGCTTTCCAGCGCTGGAGAGAACTCAAGGAGTGAAGGCCGAGGTTGTTGTATTTCTTCTCGATAGGCGAGTAACATTGATTTTGTTTTGTTTCACAGAACTAATATATGCTGGCTTTTGCTTGAATATGCTCATGTGTCATGTTTGTTGCTTGTCTATTTGCAATCGCATTGTTGTTCACTTCAGCGATGATAAAGATCCATTCATTTCCACACCGTATAAACCTGGAGTGTCTAAACCTCCTCACTGTATAAACCTGGAGTGTCTAAACCTCCTCACTGTATAAACCTGGAGTGTCTAAACCTCCTCACTGTATAAACCTGGAGTGTCTAAACCTCCTCACTGTATAAACCTGGAGTGTCTAAACCTCCTCGCTGTATAAACCTGGAGTGTCTAAACCTCCTCGCTGTATAAGTCTGGAGTGTCTAAACCTCCTCACTGTATAAACCTGGAGTGTCTAAACCTCCTCGCTGTATAAACCTGGAGTGTCTAAACCTCCTCGCTGTATAAACCTGGAGTGTCTAAACCTCCTCACTGTATAAACCTGGAGTGTCTAAACCTCCTCGCTGTATAAACCTGGAGTGTCTAAACCTCCTCACTGTATAAACCTGGAGTGTCTAAACCTCCTCGCTGTATAAACCTGGAGTGTCTAAACCTCCTCGCTGTATAAGTCTGGAGTGTCTAAACCTCCTCGCTGTATAAACCTGGAGTGTCTAAACCTCCTCACGGTCTGTTTCAAGCGTCAGCTCCCAAAGTGTGTCCGAAAAGTAAGATAATAAACTCCTAATATATGTTTGTTTCTTCTGGTTCCTCTTTTCGTGATTCATTTATAACCCGCTGATCTTGTCATAATTGTAATATGTTCGTTAGTTGGACTGTCGTGCTCGTGCTATCGAGTTGTTCATGAGAACTGTGTGTTTTTGGGATGTAAGGGGTTACTTTTTTTATTGAACATTCGACCTGGATTACCATTGTAACACACATTGCTTTCACTTATTGATGACATCATACCCTCGGCCGGCTGGCACAGCAGATTCCGCCATAGTCGTTGCCTGGGTTACATATATGTGTGGGGCGGAGCATCAAAATAGGGGCGTGTTTGTTTTGGTGATTTGAAATCGGTCACCAGAAAGCACTTACCATACCTTTAAGTAGTTTATGTAAAATTGTTCCATATAAAAAGAAACCTTGTATACTGGGCAAATGTATAGTTACAGTTGAGTTAATCCACAGCACACTACATGGACAAGCTGGACTCTGGACAAGCTGGACTAAAATAAGGCAAAATAACGTTTTGAGAATGTCTTCAGTATTACTGGAAGGTTACAGGCTGGTGTGTTGGAACAGAGCTGGAACTAAACTGTGTAGACAAAAATAAAATATACATACATACTCTACCGGTCAAATGTTTGGAATCATTACGATGTTTGAAGTCTTTTCTGCTCACCAAGGCTGCATTTATTTGATTAAAAAAAACAGCAATACTGTGAAATATCTGAATTTTCAGCATCGTTACTCCAGTCTTCAGTGTCACATGATCCTTCAGAAATCATTCTAATATGCTGATTTCTAATATTTTGATGAATATATAGTTCAAAAGAACAGCAGAATTTTTTTTTTAACATTATTAAAGTCTTTTCAGTCACTTTTGATCAATTTAATATATCATTGCTGGATAAAGGTATACATTTCATACCCCAAACTTTCCAATGGTAATGCATCACGGTTTATAATAATCATAAATGTTTCTCAAGCAGCAAATAATCATATTACAATGACGTCTGAAGGATCTTGTGACACTGAAGACTGGAGTAAAGATGCTGAAAATTCAGCTTTGATCACAGGAATAAATTACATTTTAAAATATATTCAAACAGAAAACAGTTGTTTTAAATTGTAATAATATTTCGCAATATTACCTTTTTTTACTGGATCAAATAAGTGCAGAAGAGACTTCTTTCAAAAACATTATCTTAACGCTTCCAAACTTTTCACCAGAAGTGTATGAATTTGACAAAACCAAACCTAATCATTTTTTTTTTTTTTTTAAATTAAACAGAAGACTTAAAGGTTTTAAAGGATTACGTTAGATCAGAGAATAAAGAAAAAGCAGCCAACTCTTATAATACGGTTTAAAAAGCATCCCATAATGCATCTCATGAAGTAGGTTGAATTAATGTCCAGAGGAAACTAAAATATTGGATAGTTCTGCGTACACTACAGCCATTTCATACTTAACTGGAGGAAGTTTTATTTTACTATTCTAAAATGTAGAAAAAAGTCATATTAAAGAATAAGTAGGTATTTCCAAAAGTTACATTTTCATTGTTTTGAAACTAAAACTGTATTTTGAATAATCATTTTGTTATAAGATTGGATTAACTCAAAGCATAAACTGTTATCTTGATGGTTGTAAATTAGTATTATTACACTTTAGAATAAACTGAATATATTTATATAATGCCCATTACCACAGACAGAAACGAGGGATGAGAAAGAGACTGTTGACATGTTAGATTCAGAAGCATCACTCATCGGTATTTCCCCTTGTCCATCTCACCTCCCTCCCACTCCGTCTTAGAAAAACAAAACAGTGTCATGACATAGAGGGAGTGGGGGAAGGAAAATGAGGAAACCAGATGTGCAGCATCGAAACACTGACATGCTGAAAAGTTTCGGCAGCAATACATCAACGACTGTATGCCACATGTGTGTGTGAGGACAGCCACTCGGCATTATAACAACAACATTAAATTCAACACAAATTATTTTAAAAATGTAACCACGGATATTTGAAACAATTGTTCATTAGTGATGAAGTATCAGATTTACCTACAACATTGACAAACTGATATTCTACATATTAGATTCATCATCAGCAAATAAGCAAACAAAAACAACAAAAGCCCAGTAAAATCCAGTGTTGGATGTGTGTAGGTGAGGTTGTGGGGGAAGCCTCTGAGGGGTTTTGGGTAGCAGAGGTTAGCTAGGGCTGGTCATAAATACTCTGGGCTCCCAGAATCCCTCGGCAGACTTTGGGGCCAGACTGGTCGTGGGGTTAACAGGGCACGTTCCCAACCTCTGACCCCACTAACAGGGCACACATAGAGGCTCTAAAAATCAATACCTCCATCACCACATACCACACCAGGACCTTTCACACTTGCTCCCACAACTAAGGAAAATAAAAGCAAGCGACCAACATCTTGTTTCAAGACCCTTGCCTTTTCTGAGGCAAACTTTACAAAGATAAAAAGCTTTAGCCGGTTACCAACTGCTCCAAATATTCTGTCATCAAATTCGTGAGAACGTTTGTGAGCTTTAATTTCGATGGTCCACTTTAGACATTCGGTAACACTTTACTTTAAGGTGCAATAGTTACACGTTACTACATGTAGTTACTATAGTAATAACAGTAAATTATGCATAATTAAAAGTAACTAACCCTAAACCAAACCATAACCCTAACCATGGGCGTCGGAACCATTGTATGTGGGTGGTACAAGACCCATGCACCCACTTTTTGCGATCAATGATATTGGACCCACTCACTTTTATCGTCTCTAATTCAGCACATGTCTGTTTACCTACCCCTAACCGATAAACACTTTATTAATTAATTATCTTTATTATTAAACACATATTGGACACTTTATTTCCACTTTTATAATATTTTCTTCATTTTTATTGAAAATAAAGGCCTTTCCGATCTGATATGTGATGGGAAAAGGGAGTAGAGTGAGTTCAGCAAAAGGCGGATTTGAACCTCGGTTCGATTTGCGTCAAAACTTGATGCCATGCATCTTACCCCTACACTATTGCCGCTCTCATGATAAGGTGATTTCCCTAATTTTGTCCTGCCCGACCAGACGTTTAGCAAACAAGACGGTATATTTGTACTTAATGTAAATGGCATCTGCAAATTTTTCTGAGAGGACCCACCCACATTTTTTTTGCTTCCGATGCCCATGATCCTGAATGTAACTAAGTACATGTAGTTAATTCATATTACTCATTTGAGTAAGTACAATGTAACTACATCACTTTATATATTTAAGTACTGTGTAATAATGATAACTTACTATATGGTTAGGGTTAGGATTAGGGTTTGGTTTAGGGTTAGTTGAATGTAATTATGCATATTTATAGTTAATGCTACAGTAAATACATGTGTAACAAGAACACTGGAAAATAAAATGTTTTCAGACATTCTACTAGCTATAAGTAACTTTGCAACTGCATGTCAACTAACTTTAACTATAGTATTAGTAAATTGTTAGGTTAGGGTTAGGGTTGACATCCACTTGCAAAGTTACTTACAGCCAGTGCTTAATTTATAAATTAATAATTGCAATGACACTGATCATACAACTTCAGTTTTCTCGAAACATTCAATGACATCACTAAACGGTGATTTCTGAAGCACACTTTACAAAGATAAAAAAAAATCATGCAGTTACCAACTGCTCTAAATATTCTGTCATTAATTTTGTGAGAACGTTTGTGAGCTTTAATTTCGATGGTCCACTTTAGACATTCGGTAACACTTTCTTTAAAGGTGACGTAGTTACATGTTACTACATTTAGTTATAGTAATAACAGTAAATTATTTATAGGTACAAGTAACTAACCCTATACCAAACCATTGCTATAACTCTATAGTAAGTGCATGTACAGTGAGGAAAATAAGTATTTGAACACCCTGCTATTTTGCAAGTTCTCCCACTTAGAAATCATGGAGGGGTCTGAAATTGTCATCGTAGGTGCATGTCCACTGTGAGAGACATAATCTAATCAAAAAAAAAAAAATCCAGAAATCACAATGTATGAGTTTTGAACTATTTATTTGTATGATACAGCTGCAAATAAGTATTTGAACACCTGAGAAAATCAATGTTAATATTTGGTACAGTAGCCTTTGTTTGCAACTACAGAGGTAAAACGTTTCCTGTAGTTTTTCAGCAGGTTTGCACACACTGGAGGAGGGATTTTGGCCCACTCCTCCACACAGATCTTCTCTAGATCAGTCAGGTTTCTGGCCTGTCGCTGAGAAACACGGAGTTTGAGCTCCCTCCAAAGATTCTCTATTGGGTTTAGGTCTGGAGACTGGCTAGGCCACGCCAGAACCATGATATGAGCAACGACTTGGTTATCCTGGCTGTGTGCTTCGGGTCATTGTCATGTTGGAAGACCCAGCCTCGACCCATCTTCAATGCTCTAACTGAGGGAAGGAGGTTGTTCCCCAAAATCTTGCAATACATGGCCCTGGTCATTCTCTCCTTAATACAGTGCAGTCACCCTGTCCCATATGCAGAAAAACACCCCCAAAGCATGATGCTACCACCCCCATGCTTCACAGTAGGGATGGTGTTCTTGGGATGGTACTCATCATTCTTCTTCCTCCAAACACGTTTAGTGGAATTATGACCAAAAAGTTCTATTTTGGTCTCATCTGACCACATGACTTTCTCCCATGACTCCTCTGGATCATCCAAATAGTCATTGGCAAACTTAAGACGGGCCTTGACATGCGCTGGTTTAAGCAGGGGAACCTTCCGTGCCATGCATGATTTCAAACCATGACGTCTTAGTGTATTACCAACAGTAACCTTGAAAACGGGGGTCCCAGCTCTTTTCAGGTCATTGACCAGCTCCTCCCGTGTAGTTCTGGGCTGATTTCTCACCTTTCTTAGGATCATTGAGACTCCATGAGGTGAGATCTTGCATGGAGCCCCAGTCCGAGGGAGATTGACAGTCATGTTTAGCTTCTTCCATTTTATAATGATTGCTCCAACAGTGGACCTTTTTTCACCAAGCTGCTTGGCAATTTCCCTGTAGCCCTTTCCAGCCTTGTGGAGGTGTACAATTTTATCTTTAGTGTCATTGGACAGCTCTTTGGTCTTGGCCATGTTAGTAGTTGGATTCTTACTGATTGTATGGGGTGGATAGGTGTCTTTATGCAGCTAACGACCTCAAACAGGTGCATCTAATTTAGGATAATAAATGGAGTGGAGGTGGACATTTTAAAGGCAGACTAACAGGCCTTTGAGGGTCAGAATTCTAGCTGATAGACAGGTGTTCAAATACTTATTTGCAGCTGTATCATACAAATAAATAGTTAGAAAAATCATATATTGTGATTTCTGGATTTTTATTTTTTTTATTTTATTATGTCTCTCACAGTGGACATGCACCTACGATGACAATTTCAGACCCCTCCATGATTTCCAAGTGGGAGAACTTGCAAAATAGCAGGGTGTTCAAATACTAATTTTCCTCACTGTAGTTAATTAATATAACTCAGTACTTATTTGAGTAAGTGCAATGTAACTACATCACCTTATTTAGGTACTGTGTAATAATAATTAACATGTACTTACTATTGGGTTAGGGAAGGGTTTAGGGTTAGTGCATATAATTATGCATAATTTATAGTCAATACCACAGTAACTACATGTAACACTGTAAAATAAAGTGTAACCAGACATTCTACTAACTATAACTTTGCAACTGCATGTCAACTAACTTTAATGGGTTAGTAGGGTTAGTTGACATGCACTTGCATACTTACAGTCAGTGCTTAATTTGTAAATTAATAATTGCAATGACACTGACACGGTGATTTACTATAAAAGCATCATTCACAAGTTTCTGCATGGCCCTAACTACAGGGGTAACACTTTCGTCCAATTCTCACTATTTACTAGTTGCTTATTAGCATGCATATTACTAAGATATTGGCTGTATATTAGTACTTATAAAGCACATATTATTTAAAGCCTTATTCTGCATGATTATATTCTACATCCCTAATACCTAAACTTAACAACTACCTTACTAACTAGTAATAAGCAGTAATTAGGAGTTTAATGAGGCAAAGGTTGTAGTTAATAGTAAGATTTGGATTCTAATCTAAAGTGTGACCTTATGTATAGCTAAGTTGAGACCAAATATCATTCAGTTCATATCAGTGATATTTTCTCGGCATCATTTCCTCTTCCATTACATCAATTTCTGATTCTGACGGACCTAACTACCGTTGTCTTCCGCTTTCTTGATTACTATTAGCAGAATTGTCCAGGGGTGCAGTTTCATCTTCCCGGGTTCCCGGAAACACCATCAGCTTTATGGATATGAAAAATTAAAATATGCTTGACTGTCTTTTTGGTGATATTAATTTATTGGACTAATTCGTATGCCTATTCACGCTCTCCAAACGTTCTGCTACTAACTATGTGCAAAACAATAAGCACCAACCAATGAGAGTGAATTTGAACTTAAGAAAGCTGAAAGCCTCCAAAATGCATAAACCCGTGGTCACTCTGTCATTCTCACACGCATGCACTGTCACCATGTAATGCACTTTAAAAACAAATGCCTGAATGCTAAAATCCCAAATTCCGACTTTTTTTTCTCAAATTAAGCACTGCTTATAAGAATATCTGTTAGGGAAGCATCAAAATAAACTGTTAGCAGATATTAAAGGGATAGTTCACCCAAAATTGTTGAAATTTTGTCATCATTTAGGATATATTTTAAAGAATGTTGGCAACCAGACAGTTGACGGTAGCCATTGACAATTTTTTTTACTATGAAAGTCAATGGGTGCTGTCAACTGTCTGGTTGCCAACATTCTTTAAAATATCTTCCAAATGATGACGAAATTTTCATTTTTGGGTGCCTTTAAGCAGACAGTCTACTAATACTCTAATGACTGCTAGTTAACATGTAGTTACAAAGTTACTTACAGTTAGTAGAATGACTAAAGTGGACTATCGAAGTAAAGTGTAACCACAGTCATTTGCAGACCAGAGCTTCTATTATGCTTATACATTTAATATATTAAAAGCATGACAATTTAAGTGATAACTTGAAATAATAAGAATTTCATATTTGAATGCACTCCAGCTGGCATTGACAAAAGATGTGCAAATCCTGTTGTTATTCTGAGAATATTCCAAAGAGCACGTTTTGTGCTTCAATTGCAGCAAGGAAATCCGACTTTTTATACAACAGAGTATGTAGTCATGTCACAAATTTGCTTATTTGTTAAGTGACTAAGAAACTGCACAATCATTTTTTTTTTTCATTCATATAACATTATAACAGTTCTATGTTTTTTAATCTTTATGGTCCTAAGCTGTAGTAACTCTCTCACTGACCACCTAATTAGTTGACTCACATGTTTTTGTCTGCATTGGTTAAATAAATAAATCTGCGCTTACATTGACATACTCCGGGAAGCTGTGTGTGTGTGTGTGTGTGTGTGTGTGTGTGTGTGTGTATGTGTGTTATAATGCTCAGTGCTTCCCTGAGTATGTCAATGCAAGCACAGATTTATTTAACCAATGCAGTAACAAAAAAGAAATGTCTGCACATGCCTTCATCTTTGTTGGGAAACAAAGGCAGGATAATCTGCATGAATACAAGAGTGGCAGATAGGAGAAGAGAAGGAAAAGATGTCTGCTTAATTAGCCAGTAATGATGGGATCTGACAAACAACATCTGTTTCCAAATTGGGAGTGTGTGTGTGTGTGTGTGTGTGTGTGTGTGTGTGTTTGGGGGGGTTGTAGAATGGAGGATACCAGCACTCACGTTACTGAGTGTCTCAAGCAAAACAGCTTGGAGTGAGTTTTGAGAGGAAAGAGAAGCATGCAGCAAAAATAGACAGAGAAAATAAGTGCCTGAAACAAATGCATACTTTTGAAAGGCACTGTATTTTTACCCCACAGATATTAGAGAAAATGCTTACTGGGCAGCCTGCGTGTGTGTGTGTGTGTGTGTGTGTGTGTGTGTGTGTGTGTGTGTGTGTGTGTGTGTGTGTGTGTGTGTGTGTGCCTGCGTGTGTGTGTGTGTGTAGGCACTGGTGCTTGACTGTCTTAAATTTCACTAATGAGTTAATGATGCCCCCTGGTGCTAGCCTGGCCCCTCTGTTTGTTTGTGTGTGTGTCTGCTTGGCAGTAATCTGGAGGAGATCCAGAAAATCCTCATCCTCCACGGCAAATTCCGTGTGCCTCAACATAATCCCACTTTCTCCTGCTTTTTGTGTATACTGCAGGATTAAGGATATATTCATCAGGGCATATGCCCAGAATTAGTTTACAATACTGATCTCGTATCATAGACATGCCTTTGTGAGAGATCAGATGTAGACTGATCACATGTCTATATGTGTGTGTGATGAATCTGTCAGGGCTCAGGTCAGGGTTGATAGGGCCATTGACAGCTTCCCAGCAGGCCTGCTGTGAGCCCTGTCAGTCGCTCTACTCGTCCTTCCTCCCATTCCCCTCCAACACAGCTCCTCCCTGCTCTCGCTCCTGTCTGCATGTGTACACATTTGCCATGGATTAGTTATGGATATTATATTATAGCACCATAGGCAGCACTGTTCCTCACACCAGTGACAGGAATCACCTTTTCGAATCATGCCAGATCAATTTAATTTAAAACAGATGGACTCTGAAGTGTAGAAACCTCACATTTCAAAGATGATTCAGGGATGCAACCAGAGCTGAATTTCAGGTTTTTGAAAATCGTTAAAAATTCATTTAAAGCTTTTTGGTTAGACCTCATTTTTGACACTCTATCTGATCTATTGAAATTTTAAGTTGTACTTTTATTTTCTTTATGGGTATTATTTTGTTGATTTTAATTACTGTTTTTTACTTTTCATTTCATGATCCTGGGCAGATCTTGGCCTTTGTATATAGTTATAACTGTACTGTAAACCCTAACGCTCAACATACTTAATTGGTTTGAGTAGCGCCAACTCAAATTAAACAAATTAGTTCAATCAAGTGAACTTTTAAGAGTATTTAGAACTTTCTTTTTCTTTTGAGTTCACAAAACTGACACATTTTAAGTCATCTAAATTGTTTCATTGTTTTGAGTTTTATGAACTTGTTTCTTTTAATTCTTTAAATTTACATTTCTATTTCCCAGCATGCTTTGCCATGATACTCAAAAGGGAGAGTAAATGCTAAAATTAAGCGTTATGTAATGTTTTTTCTGCAAGATTAATGTTAAATGGGAGATTTAGTCGTGTTTGTTGTGTTCCAAATTAGCAGTTTAGCATTTATTGAATTAGCTAGTTAAAGCTAGCCAAATGTCCACTACTAAAAATATTTAAATTGAGATTACATGATAATTTTAAGTTAAATGTATAAATTAGCGGCCCCACTTTATATTAGGTGGCCTTAAGTACTATGTACTTGCATCAAAAAATAAGTACAATGTACTTACTGTGTTCAAATTGTATTGCAAAACACTTTTGCTGATATTGAGGTGGGATACGGGTAGGGTTAGGGACAGGTGTGGTGTATGGATAAGTTTAAGGGTAGGGTTTGGTGTGAGGGAAGTGGCATCTGTGTGATTACAAATGTAACTACAGAAAGGAATTACAGATGTAATTACATGCAGGTATTTTTTTAAATGTAAGTACATGTAAGTTATGTAATTTAAAATGTAAGTTAAGAGCAATTAAACTGTAGGAGTACAAAATAAAAATCTGCAAGTTCTGCTTGCTTAAACTTTACATTTCTTAAAGGTCCCGTTCTTCGTGTGTTTTTGAAGCTTTGATTGTGTTTACAGTGTGCAATATAACATGTGTTCATGTTTCGCGTGTAAAAAAACACAGTATTTTTCACACAATTTACTCATCTGTATACCGCTGTTTTCACTGTCCTAAAAACGGCTGATGAGTTCCTTTATTCTATGAAGTCCCTCCTTCAGAAATACATAACGAGTTCTGATTGTGCCAGCGGTTCCTGTGTTGTGATTCGACAGCAGCTTAGCGCACATGGCACGGTTCCTGTGTTGTGATTCGACAGCAGCTTAGCGCAAGTTGTACGGAAAGGTCACGCCTCTTAACGGGAGATGTATGCGCTTAATGATCTCTACAGCGTCCCTGGGAAAGCCAAACAAAGGTGATTTGACTCCGGGATGAAAATAACAGCGTCTCGACGACATGGCGACAAACACACTGAAACGCAGCACTTCCTTTTCTCCACGCGACACGTCCTCTTCTCCACGTGGCACAGCAACAAGACCACGCCCCCTTTTTTCGCGTATTCTTGTGGGCGGAGGTTAGTCTGTTCTACTGACGTCATTAATGAAGGAAGTACCAGGATGTAGTCCAAGCCGGCCGTTCGCTGTAGGCTTTGAAAGGGAACTTCTGTTAAATAAAATATCTCGCTTGGCATTGAACTTTGAGCTTTATAATTTTACAGGTATTATTTATGCTCTAACAGCAACATTACACACTAACTAAAGTTTGAACAATGGGATCACGAAGAACGGGACCTTTAACTTAAAAACAACGCATGCAACTGATTACATCAATTTTTTTTTGAGTTTTGCCAACTCATTCAGGTTTACAGTGAGGAGTCACAAAAAATAAATAATTGAGAGCATTTTGACATATAGGTTTGCAACATAACAAAATGTGAAAAAATGAAGGGGCTTGAGTACTTTTGCAAGGCACTGTGGTTCAAAGCAGAAAACCACTCTAAATTGTTAGTAGTATAATGAATATGTTAGCAGTGAAAATGAATATGGTAGAAATCACAATTGCATTCCATCATAAACAATTACTACACATTCTGTTCTTAAAACTGTAATGTTTACAATACAACACTTTTATTATGCACAAAGAAATGCTGTTATTTCACTTCACCTTCACTTGTCTTATAGTGCTCACTCTTTGTTAGTGCTGTTCATTTTCCTTTCAGCATCAGTTAATTGTCTTTCTCTCTATTGATCCAATAGTTTTGCACTCCCCTGGGTTTGATTAGCAAAGTGAGAGGGGACAGATGGTACCATTCCTATTACTGTGATTTTTTCCCCTTCTTTTTTCAGAGCACTCATTGCAGATAGAACTAAGGATGCGAATTAAATGCTACGTCAGACCAGTCTTTAAAACAACAGCCCCAAGTTTGTTGATGCTTGTTTTCGAGTGTACGTCTAATTGCTACTGTGGCTCTTAAATTTGAGAATACACTGGGCAAAATGACTCTGTGGGCTTGTATTGTAACAAAAAAAATCTATATTTTCAACAAATAAATCTATGTTTGGTACTTGACTTAATATTTCGAGTAAACACATGTTTTTTTTTACAATTAAATGGTGTGTGTATTATCTTGAGTAGTTGTTTTTAGATGTGTGCCTTTTCGAGATACTTTTTAAGTAAAATGTATCTACAAGACTAAACAATTGAATTTGGCTGTTGCAAAAACACTAATGTTCATGACTGAGGCCATTTTGATGGGTGCCAGGACTGAATTTGCACTGCTGGAAACCCAAAGACACTAAAAAAGGTAAGAATGACATTAAACATGAGCTGTTTAATGGTTTGATGCTTTAAATATAGACATATATGCAACGATAAAGCTAAATGTTTGCATTATTGATAAATACTTAAATTGGCCTTGAATTCCATGGCTTGGCTAACGATTTCGCACCCACGTTTTTCGTAAGTAATTTGCTTTACTTCTATTTTTATGTTTTATCTCCTCGGGATAAAGCATGTGAGTTATAGGATTAATTTGGATTTTACAGCTGTAATTTAGTTTGTTGTAATTTGGATGTGTTCAATATGCGTTGAAAACCTTCATAAATGAGTGAACGGTTGGAAATGGCGGAATTTGTCTAGAGTTGTGCAAGTCGTCTAACGTTTGTGCTTTCTGGCATTTTTCATTTATAAATCCTGAATTCAGCATTTCATTCATTCAAAGGCAACATTAGCACAGTATAAACATTAGTGTAGGCAGCTGAAAACAGAGGACCTGCATCCGAATTCTGTGTAGATATTACAAACTACTAATTTACTACCAGCTTTTTCAGCATTCACCAAGACAATTTGGAAACAGATTTGACAATTACAATAAAAGGCCAACAAATAAACAAGCATACCAATCAATCAGCCTTATTCTTACGGTAGCCTTATTCTATTGATAAGATTATACCATATTGACTATTTTGTTTGTTTTAACCTATATAGATTGAAAACCCACCATGGGATTGATCCCTATTCAACCCTCTCCTTCTTTTCAACAGTTCTTTTCAATCCTCACTAATCATATGCATCCATTTATTGAACCTGTTCCTGACTTGCTGAGTCTCAAGCTGTTAGTCCATACAGCTGTACATTTACTACAAAGGTTAAGATATATACCAGGATATATACCAGGACATTCAGGATCCTTTCTTTACCTATATAGGGCCATAGACAATTAGTGCTTCCACGCCAAACTTTTGCAAATCCAATTTAGGCATGTTTTGCATAACACTAAAAACAACTGAAAATAAATTGACACTTTTACTATGCTGTCCAAATGGTAACGTTGCATAGACTTCTGTCGTTTTTGTATACAGTTAGTTATAAAAACGTGTAACCCTAACCACATTTTCTTTCTGCATTTTTACTTAATATATACATTGTTTTTTTATAAATGATGATAATAGCACCAGATGTCCCTGATTGGTTTTGTCAGAATTAGCTCTTATATGGATGAATATGTAAATGAAGTATAGATCAGTGGTACACACGCACGCCTCGTGGTCAACATATGCCAACCAAAATGTTCATTAACATATTATCCCTATTGTCAATTTGCATGAGACATTTTTAAAACAGTAGCTTTCATCCACAAGATTAAAGTATGTGGCCCAAGCACATGGGTGGTATTGATCAGTCATGGATTGTTGGATTGGCTAAGTTGGTCTTTCAATCAATATGCACAAGCATACAATGAGACATACAATTATATAAACAAACTAAAAGAAAGGTTTCAATGTGCAAAAATGCATGTTTAATATAGCCTAACATATGGATAGGTAATGATAAAAAGCTAGGCCGTAATCTCTGGCAGCAAGAAGAGCCGAGGGAAGATGTGGGGATCATATAATGTGACAAAAGCCTCCTTCAGCATCAGCTGAGAGCTATTCTCTCCCCTTCTGCTAATAACTGGATTAGTTGTGGAGGCAGAAAGGGGGTGGAGAGACAGACAGACTGAGCAGCAGGTCCAAACAAAACGGACACAGATTAAAAAACAGGGGGGTGTAGGTGCTTTGGGATCCCAATTCCCACATGGATCGGGGAGGTGTCCTGATGAGGCTGACTAATTATATCAATATTAGGCGGAAAGCATGTAGGTGGCATAGAAAACGAGAGAGTGAAGGGTATTAAAACATACTTGATTCAAAAATACTTGAATATCTTCTAATAAATATCAACTCTCATTTGTAAGTCCCTTGGTCTTTCAAACAACAAACGGTATCATGTAGCCATGAAAAGATGGTAAAGTATGAATCTATCAATGATGTAGCACTTCTTATATACTCAACAGGCAATTTGAACACATCCATGATTTAAAAAAACGGTACACAGTACATTAAAAAAGCTACAAAACCCAATTCGATTGTTTGCTTTGCTAAATCTGAGAAGTATCCTGATGCACTAATGATGCAATATATAAGCCACAGCTTTAAAAAATCTGTCAATATCAAACGTGGCTGTCTAATCCCTTCATTTTATTAAACTTTGGGCAGGTCTGAGCTTGTTTTGAGAATTAAAGAGATAGAAGGAACAGATAGGAGAGAGAGAGAGAGAAAGTAGAGAGGGGAGACTCACAGAGAAAACTATAAAAACAGCTGTGGTGCTAAGGAATTCTGGGAAAGTCTATGAGACAACCATCCATTTTTTCCACTCTTGACGTGAGAAAGACAGAGCAGATCCTCAGAGACGCTTTATAAACACTGTTTGCTGGAACAGTGGGGGGAGAGAGAGGTATAGAGGGATAACTGAAAATAAGGGAAACTGTATTATCCATATCTTTGAAAGATATAGCTGATCAAGTCGTGAGGCAAAGAGAGATTTCGTATGTATGCGAGAGAGAAAAGAAATAGCATTTAAGTGTTGTATTTATGTAGTGAGTAGGGAAAGGAGAAAATAAGTAGCCTAAGAAAGACAGATGGGTTCATTCTCAAACCCCAGTCACTAGCTAAAAATGACTTATATTCTTTAGGGATGCACCGTTATGGAAATTTTGGCCGATACCAATAACCGATAATTCTTTGCAACTGAAAGACGAAAACCGATATTTTGGCCGATAAAGCAATTTTGGTTACAAAAACAAAAGTCTCACCAATAAAAGCCATGTCCCAAGCACACAATTATAATGTTCTCATTATAATTCTATGTAGCCTATATGACAGACTTGCACTGCAATGAAGTGTATTTTCCTTTTTTGAAGTGATTCCAATCATATTTCAAGCAATTCAAAACCATCATGGCGTAGGAAATAATCCATTATTTATCAGCTTTAAAATACCAGCCAAATTTTCTATCAGTCTAATAACGATAACATTAAAAATGAACATATATCGGCCGATACCGATATGGTGGCCGATATATCGTGCATCCATAATATTCTTTGCATATAAACCAAACTTACAGTCCCAAAGAGACTTTATTAGTCAGTTTGACCCTAGTTTTAGTGTTCTAGTCCTCAAAATGATCATTTCTCAGGTTTTCCTTCCCTTTAATAACAAAATATAAGCAAAACATACTGTGGATTGTGTGAACATATGAATCACTCAAACTTGTGTTTTTTGACTGGACTTACCTGTCAATGATGACGGGGTCGGATGGTGTCTCGTTGCGATTGCCGCAGCTTTTTTTCTCACAGCAGCGACTTTGTATGGAAAAAGAGAACATAATGAATTATTAAAACTTGCTCCATAAGACCACTACAATTAAGACTCAGGCCAGCAATCTGTCACATTGATTGTGAATGATCAAGCTCAATCCCTGGTTCTAAAGGATACACACACATGCACGACCCTACACACACGGTGGACCTCCTGTCTGCGCAGGGCACGTCCCCCCCTCCCACACACAATACCCCCACCTCATGCACCACGCCACCAGCATAACAAAAGTGCCCCCCACCCCTGGCCATCTGCCTATATGCTTTCTCCTTTCCCCCACCCCACGGTCCCCCCGTCAGACAGAGTCACTCCCCAGCTGTGTCGCCTGCCCTCTGCACCCCCTTCCCCATCAGCTCTGTTATTAACCAGCTGTGAGCGCCCACTCGGGCATCTGCTGGCTACACAATGGGGGCAGAGCCAATTCTGACTCCCCCTCTGCCCTCCCTAATGCTGTCCTCAAGCCTGAGGTCACTGCACACCCCCTGTCTTTTCTGTCTCCTGTGACACTTGCTGTTCCTTTTTCTCTTGGCCCAGCTACCATTACTCTCTTGGACATTGTGCTTGTGCTCGTTCCATCCCAGGCTCATTGGAAGAACGTGCCTGTGGCGACATTTATGCAAAATGACATTACGTTGCTTCTTGCACGTTTCACAAAACTTTCAAAGTGAGTGACGCTAAAGGAGTGTTCTATCCAAAACAGATAAAAGTGAATGTGGTTGTTGCACATATCACAGCAGTTTGTGCAAATAGCAATAGATGCTATTTACACTAAGTGAAAATAGTGATATATTCTATTTACACCATGTAAAAGTATCAGTTCTTTGCAATGTGTAAATATTAATTACATGCAATTTATACTTTATTTGGACAGATACATACTATTTGCACCTCAGTATTGTTGTACATTAACAGGAGGCAATAGTGTAAATTATTATATTTATTACAATTATTAAATGGAGGCTGCCTTAATGGGACAATAAAAGCCCTCCCAACACTTTCCCCTAACCCAATAAATGCTTATATTATTATTAAACATTTCATTAGGCACTTTATTTACATTTTTAGAACATTTTCAAATTTTTTATTGAAAGTAAATGCCTTTCCGATGTGATATGTGATGGGAAAAAGGTCGGCAAAAGGTGGATTTGAACCCGCGTCGATCGCGTCAAAATCAAGACCCCTAAGCCTTACGCTTTACTGGCTACGCCACTGAAAATATTGCAATATATACATCTTTTTTTAATCTTGTTTGGCTCAACCAGCCATTGTTACGCAGAGCTAGTGGGAATAGCATTTGCCCACAAGGCTTGCTATTTGCACTTGGTGTAAATAGACACTCCGAATAATTAATGATCTATTAAAATAACGCACCACCAACACTAAACCCTAAACATACCTGATAGTGTTAACTAAGTCAAACATGAGATAAAAATCACATTTACTGAAGCTACCATGATATTTTAGCTTGCTTCTACAAGTCATTGAGCCCTACTTTGCAAGTGCAAGGCTGTACCAGGGCAGCTACTGAGCAAGTTTACTACGTCAGAAAAGCCACATATATGAAGCGGGTTATGTGATGCAAATGCCAAAATGCATTATTTTACAAATGATAAACACTATGGTAAAAGTGTTTTGAGGTCATAACATAGCATTGTGCAAAAATACGTTTTATTAATCATAATTTGTTTGTGTGAAAAGGAATAAAAGTTGCTGTTTTACTGCCTCGTGTTCATTTCAGCTGGAACCTACAGTAGTTTGTATGTATTGGTAAGTGTTTTGAGTTTTGCAAAAAACAAATATATATATTATATTATATATATCATCATATATGCATTTGGCAGACACTTTTATCCAAAGCGACTTACAGTGCCCTTATTACAGGGACAATCCCCCTGGAGCAACATGGAGTAAAGTGCCTTGCTCAAGGGATCGAACCAGCGACCTTCTGCGTATCAGTTCCATGGTTTAACCCACTGGACCACCATCTCTCATGTTCTGTATAGAAAATGCTCATGTTTGTATCGTTCATGATATTTAGGCTACGTCTACACTCATTCGTAAATATTTGAAAACAGCGTTTTTGTTTCAAGAAGCTTCTCGTCCACAATGAAACATCGGAAAATTATAAAAGCATCTTACTGTGTATGCGTCAAACAAAACAAAAGTGTTACACTTTATTTGAAGGTGTCCTTAACAGTGTAATTATACATTTAGGTACTGAGTAATATTAATTAACATGTACTTACTATAGGGTTAGGGTTTAGTTTAGGGTTAGTTGCATGTAATTATGCATAATTTACTGTCATTACTATAGTAAGTACATGTAACGTGTAACAAGAACATAAAATAAAGTGTTTCCAATAAAAGCTCACTGTCCAGACCAGACATAATATATTTCGTTTCTTCTGACACTTACTGGTGCATAAAACACAACTGTCCTCATGTTTGCCGCAGTTTCGCGAAGTAATGTTCTGTCATCTTTGCAGGAATGTAATATGAAGATTGTACAAAGTAACCTTTATCTTTAGCAAAACTATGAAAGAGAATAGTACATAGCAGGCACATGCCGTATAACCATAGATATCTATCAGTACATGTGTATATGCGTCATATGACTAAACATGCGCCATCGTTTTCGAATACCTCCATTTTCACAGACTACACTACAACATGAAAACATTTTAAATGTATCCACTTGTGAGAGCGTCTTCAAAAAGCTGTCTTCGCAGGACAAAAACACAATCTCAGTGTGGACGGAAGGCCAAGATGTAAAAATATATATATATTTCCAAATGTTTCCGGATTAGTGTAGATGCTTTAGTATATTAAATCATCATCTTTAAATACTATTATCTTCTGAGAACATCATCGCAGGCTTAGAGTGACTCTAGAAATGCTTTTGGTTGTTATAAGGCTAGACATTCAGCATGTTTCCTGAAGATGTATTTCTTTTATGTAAACTTCTAGCTAGGAATTCAAACACAGAAGCTACTACTGCTATGAACATTTTACCAAAGACAAGATAGCGTGCATTATTTGTGCGTTTTAGCGCAGTGTTTGAGGCAAATGTCCTCTCCAGGGGCTGAAATCATGCATGAAGGAATGTTACTAAATATTGCAGGGTACACCTATACATTTCTAATGTAAGTACCTCCCCTTTTTATTCATGAGAGGGTGTGGCCTAGTCCCATTATAGTCAAAGTTACTTATACTTATTGGGAGTATACACTTTTAACAATTAAGATTCCAAGGGGGTTTTCACCGTGATGTCATAGAGGAACCATTTTGGGTTCCCCAAAGAACCTTTCAGTGAAAGGTTGTTCTTAAAATAACAATTTTTAACATTTTAATCATCTAAATAACCCTTTCCACTATAAAGAACCTTTTGCACGATGAAAATGTTCCGTGGATGTTAAATGTTCTTCATGAAACCATTGATGCCAGAACCTATATTTTTAAGAATTGTGATTTAGAAGTTGCTGGAGTCATTGTAGACCTTAAATTGTCTTTCAGACATTTTTTCATAAAAAAATCAGGCCTTTCAAATAGCACATTGCAGCTGTATTGGTTTAATTGTGTTTTTTACTCACCTGCACATGACCTCATGAGTTAGCAGAACACGACACATTTCTGGATTCTTGTTCTGTCCTTCATATGATATGGGCTGAACAGAGTTTAAAAGAGGTCAGCAACACATAGAGCAAAACTAACAACATGTCGGCTAGAAGACCAAGAAGGTGGTGCTTTACCTGTTTAGTGACGGAATCAATGAGACGTGCATAAAGGTCTTGTTCTGTGCGAACACCTGTGAAAAACACCAACAAACAAACCTTGTGGATGTCACACTCTGATACAAAAATGACTTCAAATTTGCAACCACATAAGCTATTTAAAAATTATTTAATGCATAATATGATCACATAATGATGGATGCAAGAACTACAAATGTGGAATCCTATGTGTCCCAACAGACAGAATCATGTCTATAATGGACATAAAGGTATATGAGAGAAGAGAAATTATGAGCATACCATTACTATAGAGGAGCTGGAGTTTGTAGTGAGTACCATTGTTGGTCTTTTCTCCTGTCTGCTCCTTAGAAGAACAGCAAGGACAGGCAAGGGAAGGACAGAGAATCTTGATTAAGCTACGCAAAATTAACATTTAAACAAGCAGGAAAACATACAGATGAGAAGCAGGTGATAATCAAATCAATCAATTATGTTAGTACAATACACAAAATAACATAAGTGTTTCATCTATAAAAGTTTCATTCACAGTAATTGCCTTACATAATGATATTACTGTCAAACTTTTCATTTGCAGAATACAGATAGCAGGTTGTTGTGATGCAATGTAAAATGTCTGAATTTGAATTTTACATGCCATGTGATACTGTAAACCGAGGCCTTACCATGGTAGAGACTGCTAAATTACTATAAGTCACCGCTTAACTGTATAAATTCAGTCATTGAGAGAACATTGGTAGAAAACGTATCGCAAAACTCATGGCCGTGTCATATCTTCATTACAACTTTTGATGAAGAAATACTAATACACACATTATAGATTTTATATTAAGTTGGGTAATGTAAGTGCATTTTCTAATGTGACAACCGTAGCCTGCATTACTGTAATATATTAACAAGAGTGATTTGAAACATGCATCTTGCATTGTTGCACTGCATTAACTGTTAAAAGTACTAAATTGAAAGATTGTGCTCTCATTGTGTTACAATATTGCATTGTGAAATAATAATTACGTGGAAAGAGAACATGTACAAATGCAATGAAGGCATGAGATTGTGTTTTGGAGAAGAAGAAAAAAAGAAAGAAAAAAAAAGCTATAGTTTTACAAGTGTGATCAGTTTGAGTTTTGAAAAATTTCCACCAAAAGTGCTAAAGCAGATTTTTAAAACTGTAATAGGTAGTCCTCTTGTTTTGTGTTTGAGAACTTGCATTAGGCTGCATGTCTTGCCTACCAAAGATGGATTAAAAGTAAGGAGAAAATGGACATAGGTGACAGACAAGAAGGAAGAGATGGCAGGAGGGAGTTGATGTTGTAAATTAAGTGACAGAGTACAACTATGGCTTCTCTGATTTAAAATATTCCATACATCCTCTATGTTTTATAAGGTTTAGTTTACTCTCTTGAAGCTCAAGCTTTAACTTAAAATCCAGTAATGTTCAATCATGTGAAAGATGCTATAGAATATACCTTGTCCTGCTCCACAAAGTCAACAAATGCTGTCCTCTCCACTTCCACAGGCTGCCCATTGCGATCATAGAGTGCCAGAACAAAATGGAAGAAGTTGGACTTTCTGAGATTGGAGGGAGGCTGCTTTTCAAAGTGAGCACGGGATAAAGCCACTCCACTATGGATGTAGGGTTTTCGGAGAGTAAAAAACAGACAGTTAATTGATTATTTTTTGTCACAATTATACATATAGCTGACAATTTACTGATACCATCCACTAAAAATAGCATAAGCTCAGTACAATTCGTAATGCATGTCTCTGACATGATCAAAATCTTCCACTATGGAGCTACATTCCCACTGGTTCCACCTATAAAAATGTCAATCTTTATAACCTGCTGAAAACAATAACAGTTTTAGGCCTAGGAAGAGTGTTTGAGCACATCGTTGTCACGTTTTTAAACGTTAAAAACAATTTGTATTATTTGCTCTCGCCTAATTCAATTACAAGTGCTTAAATTTTTTAAATGTTAAAAAAATTCTGACCAAAACGTTTGTGTTTGCAGCAATATCAGATAAATCAAAAGTCTTTAAAAAGTACAGAGTGCACTTTTTGAACCACCCAAATATAACCAACAAATCAGTTTTGTTTATTATGATTGTTCTAATAGGCCTAATGTAGGCTACCATTTGATGATATAACTTAACTTATGCACACGAACAAAAGCTGGAAAGAAGCTAGCCTTTAACGCGATATAGTCTCCACTGTAATAAGCAAAAAGACTACGAAATTATTTATAAACAGACCTGACAACAAACAGCTGTCTGCATTTCACAAAAGCATCGCAGACTCAACAATGTTTTGTTGTTGACATCGATTAATTTATAGATTGAAATCAGACAAATGGTCGACAAACAGAGGGCTAGATTTGTGTGTTTTCGTTCAAATTAATAGCCCTATTATTAGCCTAATGTTATGTGGAGTTACCACCACTGCAGTCTTAACGATTTGAATTTGAGTTCCTAAAATATCAACGTTCGACAAATAGTTAAAAAGATATTCACTCTTCAAATGAGCAAGAAATGAAAAGTAGGCTAAATAAGAACGTCACAAACAATCGCCGTTCAAGTGACGTGCTCAAGCGTCTTAAAGTATATCACCACGAGACAATAGGGTTTCATTGTATTGTCTTGTTTGCCTCTTTCATTCGGCTCGTGACTCTGTCACCTCAAACTACAACAGCACTGAAGGCTGAGCTCTGACGCTATTAATCTCCGGTGTCATTTTACGTCCACCGCAACAAAAGAGCCCGACCTGTTGCTGTTTTTGCAATGTTATAAAAACAAAAGTTAACTAGAAAGTAGTTGACATCTACTACTACTAATAGGCTGCTAATACTAGTGCTAATAATACGATAATAACAACAACAGCACGTGGGGAAATTAAACATTTTGACAACTTATTTTAATAAATTGGTCACACTTTAGATTAGGGTCCAATTCTTGTTGTAACTATCAACTACTCCTAATTACTGCTTATTAATTGTTAGTATGGTAGTTGTTAAGTTTGGGTATTGGGTAGGAATTGGATAGAATTAAGGGATGTAGAATATAGTCATGCAAAGTTATAAACATCCAATATCATAGAAATATGCATGCTAATAAGCAACTAGTTAATAGTGAGAATGAGACCCTAAACTAAAGTGTTACCAATCATTTTAATCCTACATTTATGCTCTTTTCTTTTGGCTGGTATAGTTTAACATTTGTGTGGTAGCCTATATGGGCTCAATTTACTCAGATGACAGAACAGTCAACACTCTAAAAAAAAAAAGGTTCTATATGGCACCAAAAATGGTTCTTGGCTCGTAATCATAGGGGAACCTTTTTAAGTGCTATATAGCACCAATCTTGGTGCTTCAGCGGTTCTTCAGAGGTTCTTCACCGGTTCTTTGACTAAGGTGCTATATAGCACCTCTGAAGAACCGCTGAAGAACCACTGAAGCACCAAAATTGGTGCTATATAGCACTTAAAAAGGTTCCCCTATGATTACGAGCCAAGAACCATTTTTGGTGCCATATAGAACCTTTTTTTTTTTAGAGTGAATAAACAAATATTCCCAGTCTTTAGATGCTGTTTTTGTAGGTAAAGAAAGACATGAACTGATTAACAGATTTTAGTGTGCATCAATGCAGAATAGCCTACCTCTGTGCCGCTATGTTTCCATCAATAACTCCGACATTCCGCACCCAAGAACGAACAGGATCCATTTCTTCTTCAAAAGTTCTCACTTTCAACTCGGTGATGTTTCTTGTCGAGTGATCTTGACTCCCAAACATTTACCACAAAAGTGTGCAAACTGCAGAAGCACTTGCCTACAACAAAACACTCAAAATAATCTGAAGATTCTGTTGATGACGATTTCCTCGATTTGTAGAATACCGAGATTGTCCGAAATGGGGCGTGATGTCCTCCGTTGTTCTTTTTGAAAGTTTTTTGGGTTTTTT
This sequence comes from Romanogobio albipinnatus, assembly GCA_023566225.1. Taxonomy (NCBI): domain Eukaryota; kingdom Metazoa; phylum Chordata; class Actinopteri; order Cypriniformes; family Gobionidae; genus Romanogobio; species Romanogobio albipinnatus. The sequence continues at coordinate 64,111,981 of CM042242.1, read as the reverse complement.
TAGAAACTTGCTATCTTGGTGTAGATTTATCCTTTTTCAAGACCCATTCAAACTCTATGTGCGTTGTCCACTCGCTCACCTGTTCTATGAGAGCGACATTCACTTACCAAACAACGTCTGCAGATGTGCTGCTAAATAAAGTCACTCAGAATAGGAATGAAAACATCCACAAGATGCTCTGTAGAGGTTACGTGCTCTGACTATTACCCTGTAACTGGAGAGGATGGGGATGGTGCCCGTTTAAAACCATAAGAACGTGATGATGCTGCGCGAGTCTGTTGGGACCTATAGTATGAATGGGTTGCGGAGCTCGAAAAAGAGGAGGGGCGAATACGTATTTGGACCTCTTTTTTTCTGGCGTTTTTGCAGTAACTGACTACCCACCAAGCGATAGCCTTAATTTCACCGTCTCGGTTAACTATAGACCCGATAAAGTCCGGTTATGAGTAACCCACTTCTAGCCAACATAACCTTGAATTTGGTCACATGCCGTTTTTGCCAAAATAACTTGTGAGATGTGTGATATTCCATCATGTAAGCAAATTGAACAGTGATTATACAAGGTACAATTGGTTTCATTTCTTTGACATGTTCATGTTCTAGATTCTTGGGCTGTGGTTAGACGTCGTTTAAATGTTCACTGACAGCCCGAATTCTGTTTTAGCCTAGACGTCAGGGCTGTGTTTGGACGGATATTAGACGTCTGTTAAATGCAAAATTGCTTGCTGGGTATATTCAAAGGACAAAGAAATGAAGTCATTTTTAGAGGTCTGATTTCAGACTTCTTGCAGTTAATGGCTGTTTGTTGGAATAGCATATTCAAGGGACATCACCTAGAATCAGGGCACAACTTTGGACAAAAATGTCAAGTCTTTGAAATTTCAGAACAGTTTTAATGGATTTCTTTATGATTATTTTTTTTCTTTATTAGACTACTATATTTAAAATATGTAAGTAAATCCATCGGTTATAAAGAAAAACGAATCGCAAATGAGTTTGCGCGACTGACATCTGCGGGTAGAAAGCAGCAGACGGCCAAAACAATGAGATTTTTCTAAACTTTTTTTTAGACCATTTCCTCTCTGCAAGAAGAAGCTTTTCCATCTTTTCTTGCTACTGGATGGGTATTGTCTGTGCGTGGGGCTCAAATAACTAAACAATGAATGTGAGCCCCCCCACCACCAAACACACACACACCACCACCACCACCACCCGGCTTATACCAACCATCTGCCAGCACGCCTCGAGTCAGCTGTTCACCCTATTATGTGACCTGTTGCGGAATCCATGCACACTCTGCAACGTATATAGCCTACTCCACCGTTTCCTAAATCACTAGCCACACCACTTGTATTTCATATATAAAAAGGTTGTTTGCATTGTAATGATAAATATTTAGTAACCCTAAATAATAATTGGGAAAATTCAACAACAACAAAAAGAAGGGGGGAAAAAAAGAACACTGGATACTATAGCAGATGTTTTGCGCGTGAATGTGATTAACCACCCCCAATCGCAATTTCGTACAAATGTGACTCGTATGATTTGTATGAAAAAAGTAAATTTATAAGAATCTTCTCCACCCATATAGCGCGAGCAGCAGAATGAAAGAAAAAAACCGAAACGAAAATAAATTCGAAAACTATTTTGCGTGAATTTCTCGAACTCCATTCTTTTAATGGGCCTATACATTAAAACACATGATCATATCAAGAAAGCATTTGACCTATACTGTTGAGAAAAGACGTGATTAGAAACAACCCATCATTTCCACATTGGTTATTTTATTATTAGCTACGCACTAGATAGGCTTGTCATTAGCCAATTTTTACATTCAAATCCTGCCAGCAGGTGTTTATTAGCTAAGCATTAACTTTGTGCATAATAGGCTATGCAAGAAGAACGGTGCATCATTTGTGGAACTCCTGGTTCAGTCTATTAAATGTAGGCTATTATTTTAAGGAACTTGGTTTAAGACCAATAATGTTTAGGCTAGGTCTTAGAAATTTGATCAATGCGTCATTTTCTGAGATGAATAATATAGAAACGTACAGCGCACGTCCCTTTCCTGCGGAGAGCGTATTCAATCTCAGTGTCTGTAGATTAATTAAAAAACATTTAAACGTGTATCTTTGGTTGTGAAAGAATAAATGTAGTAACAATAATATTAGCATTAATGTTCTGTATGTTTATGTTTAAGTGTCCCATATAAGCATCATCATGCTGTCATGGTCGAGACGTCACTGAATAAACTGATTTATAAAGTTCTGTTTTCTAAGATAATTTTGTGCAACTGAGCCTATAAGGTGCTGAAAATTGTTAGCAAATGTCATGACTTAATGGGGACAAAAATAGCCCGACTATAGGCCTAAGCATAATTTAACGGGCTACCAAAATATTAACCGCACCCAGAAATGTTTTTCTTGATTAAAGCGATGTGGCTATGCAAAACCCCATTCTTTTGGTTATTGGATTTGGCTATTTTTTCTCAAAAGCCTACCGAGTAATTTATTAGTTTTATGAACTACCAAATATTCAGATATAAAATCCACTTTCGGTGTTCATTTCCCGAATTTTAGAATGCCGCGATTCTCCGAGATAGGCCGTGGGCAGTCCTCCCCTGGCTAGTTCAAATATAATATAATAATAGTTATGTTACTAGTTGACCTTTAAGACTATCCTAAAGAGTAAATGTCTGGAAGCAGTTGCAGTTCGTGCTCTGTGAGGTCAAATATACGAGACGCAGATAGGCTATATCCTTGAAATGCCCTCACCAATAAATTGGCACATGTCGTGATCTGAAGATGGCAAAATCAGACTGGGCCTAATCTTTTGAGTAGTTTTTACTGTACCGTTTTTTGTTTGGCCTTTAAACTTCCACACAGGACGCGCACTGAGCCGCCCGTTGAGTCATGCACCAGCCCATTTCTCTGCAACCGGATAAATGACTTCCTACTAACGAAATCCAATTTTGAACAATTTGTTTTGAACCAATCTTTTTTATGAAGCCTTGAAATTGGAACATGGGACAATAAATTACACGCAGTAAAGAAAACGTGCCGGTCCCCTAGTTAAACTACCAGACTCCGCTCCCTCCCGCCACTTCCTCTTTTACGCGTCTACAACTCCTCCAAGCCTGCGATCGGTCTGTGAGCGGCGCCTCGTGGTACATCACAGGGAGTCACAAAATCCCTTTCCTGAGGTGCGTTTCCAAAAGCCAACTGCGTTCGCAAGTTCCGTCGTTGCCCATATCAATATCGAGTTCGACAAAGGGGGCTAACGATGCTTTTGGGAAACGCACCCTAGAATGTTTTCGTTCATTGTTCCTTGGTGGTGGAATGATCTTCCCAACGCTATCCGATTCCAGACAGCCGAATTCTGACAGTATTAAAGAAGCTGAAAACTCATCTCTTCCGTGAGCACAAGTTTAACTGCACCCCGACTCTTCAAGAAAATCTTCTCACATGCTTTCTTTATAACTTTCCACTGCACTTTTACACTTTCTTTCGGATAGCTCTGTCCATAATTTATTGCAGTACCTTAATCCACTGCTATATTCCTCATATTAGCCTAACATACTATTGTATACCTCTATCTGTAAAATTCTGTTTATAGTAATAGCCATCTGTATATTATATTCATAGTACATATTCACCTGTAAATTCTGTTTATAGTAATAGCCATCTGTATATTTATTCACTGTACATATTCACCTGTAAATTTTGTTTATAGTAATAGCCATCTGTATATTTATTCACTGTACATATTCACCTGTAAATTCTGTTTATAGTAATAGCCATCTGTATATTTATTCACTGTACATATTCACCTGTAAATTCAGTTCTGTTTATAGTAATAACCGTCTCTCTATTTATACATATTTATATATATTCAGTACATATCCATGTCCTGCACTTACGCAACCACTGTATATATCCTGCACTTGCTGCTATTGCACTTCTGGTTAGACCTAAACTGCATTTCGTTGCCTTCTTGTACTTGTGTAATGACATTAAAGTTGAATCTAATCTAATCTAATCTAATCTAATCTAATCTAATCTAATCTAATCTAATAACTTAACTCAAAGTTTCAAACATCGTCTAGAAATGACTTTGTTGTATCGCACTCACTTCTTGGCATTTTTTGCCTCCTTAAGAGGAATAGCTACTCATTTAAACTTGGGGTAATAAATGTATTTCGCTTATTTGTTTTCATTGGACTAATTTATTTTCATTTCTATCAAATGTTGTCATGTCAGTCCAAAGAACATAAACGTCACAAATTTCAGGCAAAGGGAGATGGATGTTACAGATGCTATATTATATTTAAAAATGCCTAAAATAACGTTGCTTTCACCCTTTTAAAGAATATCCTCTAAACCAATATTTCCCAACACTGTTCCTGGAGTAGGCCTACACATGTTCGAACTCTTTCTAATCAAACACAGCTGATTCAACTCATCAGTTCATTATAGAAACTCAAAGAGCAGAAATAGGTGGGTCAGATAAAGGAAACATCCCAAATGTATAGGTCTACTGTTGGTGTGCCTCCAGCTGTAAACCATCAGAAGGAACCTAAAAATAATGTCTGTTCACCTTTGAGAGAACCTTGCCACAACCCCAACCAAAGTTCTGTGAAGTTTCCCTGTCCACTACTCTGATTGCCATTATCTTTACTGCTGCCTCTGTTCACTGTTCTGAACTATAAATGCACTGCATCATGTTGCGTGTGGTTGGCCTCCTTCTGCTGTGTTACAGTCCTGCTGCAATACAAAACATCTAGAGGTTCTCGACAGGCAGTACCGAAAGAACTGCGGAGTTGTAAGAACAATGCCTGCATGCATACAATAGTGCATGGCTCTTTGGATGAGATCAGTGTGCTCTTCCACTACAGCCCAATTAGTTTCTTCTCATGCACCTTTTTAAAAATTGGCAAGAAACATCGTGAGCCCTTCTGCTGTTTTGGATTCTGAATATGCCCTAATGCTCACTGACTATAGTATATGGTATAGGTTAGGAAAAAAGTTGACCCTTACACCAACCTCTTGGATGATGGAAAGGATGACATGCATCACATCTTGCAACTACTTGCCTGGATGAAAACCTGCATCTCACATCCCATTATCTGCCATTTCAGAGTCTTTGGATTCTGGTCTGAAATGTCTTTTTGGATAAAGCACTATGTACAATAGCCACAGGAATTGACATGGAGTTTTACAACACACACACACATTTTGTTTTCATATTTATATTGTTTTCATTGAGTGTTTTATTTACTTACTTACTTTATTTACTATTCGGTCTAGTGTATTATTCACATACAAATGTGATGCTTTTTATTTCTATTTCATGTATGGTTATCGACTACAAAATTCATTTAAAGGAATAGTTCACCCAAAATACTATGGTAGTCAATGATTGCCGAGATCTGACAGAATTTTCATTTTTGGGTGAACTATCCTTTAACTAAGAGGGGAATATCTAATGTCCTTACATTAATTTGCCACTAGATGGAACTCAAGTTTCTTGGTTGTAGTTAATTTTGGGTTAAGAGAATGCTGTAATGCTGAATGCTGTATGTTGATACCAAGTCTGTGCATGTTACAAAGTTAGTTCTGACACTCGTTACATTAAAAAAATGTTTACTTACACTCTAAAAAAAAAAAGGTTCTATATGGCACCAAAAATGGTTCTTGGCTCGTAATCATAGGGGAACCTTTTTTAGTGCTATATAGCACCAATTTTGGTTCTTCAGTGGTTCTTCAGCGGTTCTTCAGAGGTTCTTCACTGGTTCTTTGACTAAGGTGCTATATAACACCGCTAACAATGGTGCTATATAGCACCGCTACCATATACAGATCATGCTAAGATATGGTGCTATATAGGACCAAAAATGGTTCCCCATATGATTACGACGAAGCACCATTTTTGGTGCCATTTAGAACTTTTTTTTTTGTGTTTCTTGTCTAGGTAAGATGCAAACAAATAAATGAGTTGTATAAACAAATGATCTTTGCATAGCCTATAGCAATACTTAATTATAGTCCTATCCTTTCTATATAAAAGTATCCATTTCTTTCAAAAACAAACTTATGAACTGTAGTCTATAAACACATATACAATCATGTGTTGCCTGACACTAGAGGACACACTAGAACCACATTCACACTGATAATAGTGTGAAATTGGAATCTTTTTGGTTTTCATAACATTTTGTAGATGTGTAACATGTATTTTAATGCAGCACAAACATGGTCTGTATTGAGCCCGAAATGTGATTACGTGAATTTGGCTACATTATCCTATCAGAATGAACATGTTACATTTACATATAGATAATATGGATACAGCAAATAATTTAAAATATGGGGCTAGAGGCATGATCGCATTTTGGGAAAAACAAATATCTGGAAGATATTATAATAATGGTCATGTAACTCCACCACTGGATAAACCTGTGGAGCTGAGACAGGGTGGAGTCAAACCAATGTCATCAACATCTTCAGTGGCTTCACGTCTCCGGTTGTCAGGCAGATATTATGGAGATTAATGATAACTTTAGGGGCAAAAGGTGTGGTCCACCAAAAGAGACTTGAATAGGCACCTTGAGAGTGTCTTGGTATGGGGGTGGTTGAAGCGGACCTGTATCCTCCCCTGGACTGGCCCTGGATGATGCAGAACGAATAAGGATACAGAGCCTCTCTGTAGATCCTGCTGTTCTTCAAAAAAAAAAAAAGTTAAGGAATCTGCCTTTGCCATCACATACCGCCTGTATCTGAAAGCATAGAGACAGAGCGACACGTGTCATAATCTGAAAACCACGCCCACCGGGAGGAAAACAATTCAACGCTCTCCGTTGACTTTGTATTGTCATTTCTGACTTATAACAAAAAACAGAACAATGTCTAAAAGCTGATATGTGACAAAGTGTACAGCAAAGAAGCTTAAAAACCCAGAACCAAAAACACAAAAGTTTTTATAAGCTGTTGACCCAAAAAACGAGCGTTCAAGGACACAAATGTGGATACAGGCAATCGAGACAGAGCACCACGTTTCACTGAGAACTACCCACTGGAGGGGAACGTAATCAGCGACAGGAAATATAATATATAAAACTGACATTTGGATATTGACTGTGACAAAATGTTTACTGCACACATACTGAGTGTCAGGATCCCAAAATGTACCCATTCTTCCTGCTGATGCTTCATGTCTTATTGCCTGTATCCACTTTTGTCTCCTTAAATGCTTGTTCTTTTGGGTCGACAGTTTATAAAAACTTATTTCTGTGTTTTTTAGCTTGTTTGCTGTACACCCTGTCACATATCAGCTTTTAGACATTGTTCTGTTTTTTGTTATAAGTCCGAAATGACAAGGAGGCGCTTCATAGCCTAGAAATCTAGACCCACTGTAGCGGCAGAACATTTATTTTGCCGCGAGTGTAGTCTAGCAACTCTCGGTAGACCTGAGAGCTGGAAAAACCAAACTCTGGTCAGGCCAATCACAGCGTGTGTAGAGTCGGTGGGCGGGCTTAACATAATGACACAGAAGAGTTGCGGAGGTAAACAAAGAAGCTGACAAACAACGGCCCTTTGAATCGGCTTTGGCCGCGACTCTGGAAGACTTGGAGTTAAGCTTTTCTTTGAGAAAAGAACAAAGAACGACACTGAAGTCATTCTTAAGAAAAGAAGAAATGCTCGGTTTCACCTTCTTCATTGCTCTGGTTGGTTGTGGCACTCATGGCGCTATCCAATTGCGTGCAGAGGGAATTTGAAAGACAACTGTTTATCCCGCCCCTCGGATTGAGCCCTGTCAATTGTTTCCAGACCCAACATCTTGATGTGGGTTTGGCTAGGCGCTTCACGCAATACAAAGTCAATGGAGATCGTTGGATTGTTTTCCCCATAGACGTAATCAGTGTTGGGGAAAGTTACTTTGAAAAGAAATGCATTACAATATTGCGTTACTCCCTTAAAAAGCAACTAATTGAGTTACTTAGTTACTTTTTAAGAAAAGTAATACGTCACGTTACTTTTGCATTACTTTTTCTCACCTGGACTGGGCTTGTTTTTTTTGTTTTTTATAACAATAAAGTTATATTTTTGTGAAAATGTAAAGACCTCTTCATACCAAAATTGAAATAAGCCTCAGGCTGAGGTAAAAATGCAAAGTCACGCATGAACAGTAGAGGGCGCAGCTCTGTTGTGCTGTGCTGCCATTCTGGATAATGGAAGAATAGGAGACAGGAGAAAAAAGTTTTACCAATAAAAACAAAATCTAGTAATTTTTGCTTGTTTAACTGAATCATCAAATGTATGCCAGCAGCAAGACATTGGTCAATAAAGGTAGATTAATTGCATAAAAATATTAGTTTTAGTTTTTAACATTTAATTATTGGAGGTTTGCATAGTACTCTGATTGTGCATTTGACCTATTCATTTTGAGGAGTACTGAATCTTTATTGTGCAAGTGAGATTAATAAAGGCTCACATTTAATCTAGAACTACAATAACCATCATGTTTACGCACAACGCCTCCACCCTTACTCTCGATTTTTCAGTCAAATAAATGTGAAAAAGTAACTTGCATTACTTTTTTGAAAAAATAACTCAGATATGTTGTTGTAAATTTGAAAAGTAATGTGTTACTTTACTAGTTAATTGAAAAAGTAATCTGATTACGTAAGGTACTTGTAATGCGTTACCCCAACACTGGACGTAATAAATATTTATTATGTCTATGGTTTGTGGCCAATTAGTGTACTCAACTTAATGTTTATTAAGGGCACAATATGTCAGATTTTTGGATGAAAATATCCAAAAACCACTAGAACAGTGTTATATATTTTGTTGACTTACTTACATTATCCCAGATGTTTCCAAGAATGTTTACATCCAGAGAAATAAGCTATTTTAACCATGACACGGACTGTGTGTCGCCTATCAGTGACGACATGCCTCGATTTCCTCGATTTTTGGTTTATTTTGTAGAAACAATGGAAACACCAAAGACGCTTTAATACATTATATGTTTTATTAGACAAGGTAACAACTGTTTGGATACATTTATAGACAGAAAACTAATTATTCTACAGTAATACAGCATTTTCGCTGTCATACAATATTTAAAATGAATTGCATGCCATTTAGCAACACAAGCCATCCAGCGTTTATTGATAATATCATATTCTAATATCGATCTAGCTTACTGCAGTGTGCAACAAGTATCTCATAGCAGCGGCGGAGTGAATGCAGAGTAACTACTTTTTTTATGATAAAACAGTGCTGCATTATAGTGATGTGTCGTTCATGAACGATTCGTTCATTTTGAACGAATCCTTAATATGACTCGGGAACGACGAGTCGTCTCAGAGAGCGATTCGTTCATTTTGTATTGCGCATTGCGCAACATCTCATAAGCTACTACAGGAATCAGAAATTATTAGTTAATCTCTCGAGTCGTTCGTTCATCAAGTCCCAGGCCCATATTAGGGCACGGATATGCAGTCTGTACCGGCGGAAACAGAAAAGATTAGTTCATCTCGAGTCTTTGAGTCGTTCCTTCAAGTCCCTATAGGCTGAATGCAGAAACAGAAATGATTAGTTCATCTCTCGAGTCAGTCTTTGGGTCCTAGTCTTGAGTGACAGTTGCACTTCAACTGAACCATTGGCTAGACCCTTGTTTGACCCAAACACACATTACATTTGTATGAAGATCATTGTTTGTGTTTGTACTTTGTGTAGTTTTACTTTGTGTTTGTAGGTTCAGTTTATTAAGTACAATGTGTGTGTATATATATATATATATATATATATATATATATATATATATATATATATATATATATATATATATATATATATATATATATATATATATATATATATATATATATATATATATATATATATATATATATATATATTATTTTTTACAATTTAAATAATAATAAAAAAACACCACAGGGGCACAAGAAACATTTAACAATAAAAATAGACTGACAGGAACAAGATGTCACTTTTTTATTTTTCAGATGTTTGTTGCAGATATCTTTTGATAATTGTATGATAATTCCTAAACAAAAAATAATATACAGTCAATAATACGACTGTAATGTTGTATATGTTGCGAGACACTGAACCCGGGAAGCGGTCACGTGACAAAAGAACGAGACTAGGACTCGAAGACTGACTCGAGAGATGAACTAATCATTTTTGTTTCTGCATTCAGCCTATGGGGACTTGAAGGAACGACTCAAAGACTCGAGATGAACTAATCTTTTCTGTTTCCGGTGACTGTGACTTGATGACTGGGACTTGATGAACGAATGACTCAAACCGAGACTCGAGAGATGAACTAATCAAATCTGTTTCCGGACGCATATGTATTACACGGCTGTCACGGCCCAGATCAGAGCATCAGACATGATGACGGAACTAACGGCTCGAACCTGAAGACAGACACGAGAGGTAAACGATTTGAAAAAAGAAGAAGAACGATTTGGATCGGGAGGTGAGGTGAACTAACAGACTGCATACATAACCTGAATCAAGCTAAGCAATTAATTAATAATTTATTTCTCATAGTTTGGCCATGGCTGCATTAGCTTATAGTTCATTTTTTATTCCAAAAGTACTAAATGTGTTTAAAAATGTAACATTTTAATTAGATTCTGCTGAAATGAACGAAATGACTTGAAAAAAGATTCGTTCATTTTGCTGAACGAGATTCAAAGATCCGAGTCAGTAAAATGATACGAACTTCCCATCACTAGCCTGCAGCTCCCTGTGAGTAAGCTAAGAACAATATTTTTTCAACATTATATGTTGTGTATGTATGCCTCACTTTAGAGAATTGCCGCCTCTCCGTGTTATCTCTCCCACTAATGTGGGTAGCTGATTTTGCGCTCTCGCCCGTGGGCTTGTAAGTGCGGGTCGAGTCATGTTTTTCCTAGCTAAAGTGTGAAGTAGCCGATGACCGGGTATGCAATTTTGCACGAGCTGTATTGGAATCTTCGCCCAGCCTTGCGGGGCTTTGGGAATGGGTTTTTTGGGGCCTCGTTGTCTTTATATAAGGGGTGATAATATTTCTTTCCCGAGCCCTGAGTAGATCTAGTGCTGGCTAACACCACACCACTTGGCCTAGGCTTCGCTAGGGATGGGGGGCGTTTTCCTTTAAAAGCAGGTATTGCGCCCCGGGCCTGTAAATATAAGATCAGTGCTTTGTTTTTCTGCATCCTTGGTCAGCCTCCTCTTATTACAGAGTCGTCCGGCCAAGGCCCGCCCCCTTCTCTGTGTTCTGGGGTTTGTTAGTAATGCAGTATAGGTGTTGCAGCAGGGATAGCGACTTTGCCAGTGGTCGTGAGGTAGGGTTGAGCGCTTTTCGCTGGTGTGCGATTAAGACTTTAATTTTGCTGTACCCCGCCTTTCAGAGCTTGTGTGGACACCACCTTCTGGCGGCCCCAGGCCTCATCCTGGAGGGTGGCACGGCCAGTGGGTTGCATATATGTATGACGTTTTTCACCCTTTGCTCTATGTCCTCTGCTCCACCTTCTTTAGGGCTCGGGTTGAGCTGAACATCGCAACCTTCTGCATGGCGGTTTGGTCGGATGCTCCCCTGAGGCCCTCGCATTGCCAATGGCTGATGCCCTCGCATGAACGGCAGGCCGTTGTATGAAAAAGTAAGTCGGCCGCCCTGAAGCAGGTGACGTAAGTTGTACTCCCCTCGCTTTAGAGGGTTTCTAAGCATTTGTTCGCTGAGTGCACTGCTGTTGGCAATGTGATTAGGTTCATGTCTGTAGGCACTGCCCGTGAGACTGCACTGTCACGGAGGCCCTTTAGCCTCTGGGATGGAGCCAGCCCCAGGTGCGGGCGTATGAAGGCCAGCTGGTTGTGAGTAGCCAGCTTGGGCAGTCTGGGCAGCAGACTCCAGGACAGGTAGTAGGCGTCAACAGGCCTCCTTGCAAGAGAGTCTCGACGTTGCGGCCCGTAAGTGTGCCCCAGAGGATTTTCTCCATCAACGTCGACTTCAGCAGAAACCTTGTCAACTAGTAGGCTCTCCTTGGCCTCCTTGGGGGTGAGTCCCCAGGTGATAACTGAATGTCAGGTCAGGCCTCCCTGGTGGCATTCGGTTAATTCCTCCCGAATAGTGACTGGCACGGGTTCCCTCGGGTCCCCTAGCCACGTTCCCTTAAAGGAACCCCTTCTGTTGAATGGGCTGGTTCCAGGCCTTCGAGCGGCCAGGGTAGGACTTCATATGGTGCGAAGGTTCCTTCTCAGGTTTATGGCTTGGGCTTTGACCGTAGGGAGCGCTGTCACTGACAGCCTAATGTGACCAGAGGGGGAGTGGTTCAGGCATTTCAGTTGAATTTGCTTGTCCTGACAGTTGTCACTGCCCAGTGGGCATGCACTCCCTTCGGCATGGCGGCGTGGGTATATCGTTCCCTGTAGTGTCAGCTAACGAAGCGCGAGTTCCCTTTCGAAAGGGAACGTCTCCGGTTACGTATGTAACCTAGGTTGCCTGAGAACAGGGAACGAGACGCTGCGTCGCATTGCCATGCCTCAAGGGCTTGCCTGCCAAACAGTCCCTTCAGACGACTAGATGCTGTCATGTTGACAAGGCGCCCTTATATACTTCCTGGTCGCACCTTGATGACATCATAGGCTGTCGCCGGTCAGTAGGATTGACGTTTTGTGATTATGATTTCAGGCACCTGTCACGCTGGAGGCGTTCCCCGTAGCATCAGCTGACGCAACGTCTCGTTCCCTGTTCTCAGGGAACCTAGGTTACATACGTAACCGGAGACGTTTCCCGCAAAAACCATCCAGTCAGGTCTAAAAATATAAGCACTTATAATAGGCTTATGTCACAGTCAACAGCTCACCCTCAACACTACACTTCCCAGAACCCCTCCAACTCACCACCGCACCCAGTCATCAATCTCCTGCAGCTGCAAGTCATCACCCTTGTTATCACACATCAGCACTCCCTGGCTGCGTCCGAAAACCTAAGCAGCTGACTCGTTGCCTCCCTGCCTTGATGCCTTATCAGACAATGGCTTGTAAAGCAGCGTTTGTGCATGAAGGCACCTCACAAAATTAATGATCTACAGCAAAATAGAGAGAGCTTTGGTGAGAACTAAACAAATATTTTATTACTACCTTAGTAATTTCTCGCTAGAAATGACATCAGAAGTGGAAAATGTTTACACACAAACTGAGCAGCAAACGCAATTTTCGGACACCATCTTTTTTTTCAGTTCATCTGTCACAGAATGGAAAGCACAGGATTGTGGGATATCAAAGGCAGCGAAGGATACAAATATGCTGCCTTCAAAAATCGATATCCCACAATCCTGTGCGAAGGTTATGTACATCGCCATTAAACAAAAGAAGAAGATGAAATAGAATGGCACACTTTTTCTTAGCGTCTGTGGCCCTGCCCCAGATGGCACACTTCATGTGCACTTTCGGTCTTGTGGACTTACAATGGCCGCTGTGTGCGCGTGTCTGTTAAGTCCACGAGACCGCAGAGGGTCCCATTTGTCATTTTAGGTCTCAGAAGGGTGCTTGCGAGCGCCCCCTTTGAGGTCGATATGCGTCCTCGATGTGCACTTCTGCCAAGCCTGCACTGGTGCGGGTTCTTCCCGGCAGTCAAAGCGGCATTACATCATGAAAGTGCGGACTCAGAGGAAGACCGTGAGGGTTTTGGGTGTCATTTGGGACAGGGCCTGTTTCCATGGTGAATCATCGATTCGTCGCTCTGTTGAGAATGTCTCGTCTGTTCACGGTTAACATAACAACTCTGAATTGTCTGAACTTACTCACAGATGCATTTTTGGAACCAGCATACCGTGAGTAAGCCAGGTTTGAGTTAATCAACCGAGAGAGTTCAAGGTATGTATGGTGGTAGGTTAACCTTGCTTTATGGAATACACCCCAAGCATCATGGGACCAACAAAGCCTGAATTGATTGGTTTGGTTTTGAGTTTGTTAAACTACCATCATGGTACAGGCCTCTTTAGTAAAATTATGTATATAGTATATATATTTTTTTTTAATATGGCTAGACACTCAAAAATAATAGCAATAATAAAAATAATAATAATTGTTTTTGTTGTTGTTGTTGTTGTCATTGTTATATATGCATTACAGCTTAAAAGTTGGCTCTACTGCCATCTTGTGCTGTATTTAAAAAAATGATCTGGAGACTGAAAAGGAAAATGAATTATTCAGGATCACCAAACATTGTGTACTGATCAACCTGTCTATGATTTTTATTATATTTCCTGTTTTGCTTCTAACAAAATAAGCACATATCCCTTCAATATCTTCCTTTGGATTAAAGGATGTAGCCGCATCAGGAACACACATACAAGCAGACGCACAAAACAGAGTATGACTGTAGATTTGACACTAGGATTATGAGAATGTATTATATTTTATTTGAAGATTATTTTGTGTGGAGATGATTATGATACATAGAGATCAGTGTCCAGTTATCCCTGTTATTTTCTCCATAATTACTTTGATAGTAATATACTGTTTGGATCTTCAAATCCAAATGTAATCTAAGACCCATAAGCTGATAAAACATGAGCCCTGAGGTTTTTTATTGTTATCTTTCATTTATGGTTCATGATTTTGTTTTTTACATGTATTGTTTATTCCCAGGTTTTGTTTTTGTTCTGCTGAGGTGGAATTTGGATTTCATTTCTGTTTCGTGTTATTGCGACACATTGTATCTCTCGTGTGGTTGTCTTATTCAAGATTATATAAAACCCCACAGTGCCTGTTATGAATATGATTTATGTGTTATTATATGCTAGATTAATGCAACAATATCCTAATATTTGTTATATTAAAGTTTAGCAAACAAAGGAAATGCTTACTCGTGAAGAATTAGTATTGTCAGATGTAGGTGTAACACGTCACATAAATCATTTTTGGTAACACTTTATTTTACAGTGTCATAAGTTACATGTATAGTAATAACTATAAATTATGCATAATTACATGCAACTAACACTATCATAACCCAATGGTAAGTACATGCCACTTAATTTGACCCATTACAGTGTAATAAAGACACCTTCAAATAAAGTGTAACCGATTTTTTTATGACAAAGATAATATCTATTAATTTGTTAAAAGTGAATGTAAATAAATAGACAAGTCATTTATTTACATAAATATTAATACACACAATGTAAACATCATGATAAAGAGAAAACAGAGGAAAGTTTTACAATCACACCCACAGAAACACATTGAAAACGTATTTCAATTATTTGTTCAAAACCCCACTATTCTGTGTGAATTACTGACAGGGAAACAGCCGGTGAGGTCAAAGCATTTTAGAATGCAGTCTTTTTTTGCAATAGCAGCATTATCACAATCCTGTCTATGTTGGACAATCTTGTGCAAAATAACAAAACATTCTCACATATTAACCACTGTAAACATAAGTACCACATTTGAGACATACAACTGACAAATACATCAGTTTACCACAGATAATATTTTACAATAGTGTTTATGTAACAATAAAAGCTTAGCAGTCTTCCAGATTGGTGACTACAGCTGCTTTATATATGAGGTCAGAAATATCTCCCAGTGAGGTCTGAGGGTAGTGTGTCAAAGCCTGTCTCTGTAGTGCTCCATCAGGAATCCCTTGGTCCACACACATGGAAGAATACATGGGCTGACTGGCAGGACAGTAAGATTTCAGCTGATGTCCGGAAAACCCTTCAGGGTGAGCAGTAAAGCAGTTATTCTGCCAGAGACCGTTCGTCTGGTTTTGGAACGTATACTGAGCCGGTCTTTCTGATGGACAGTTGGAGAAGGATGACGCTCCAGGTGTTTCGAAGTATCTATTCCCCCACTGCAGAACTCCAGGCAGGTCTGGGGAAATAGAGGGTTGGGGTGGCGTTGGGTGAGGAAGATTTTGAGACCAGGGGCTCAGAGCTTGTCTAAGGCTTTGCTGATGGTGACGCAGGCCTCTGTTGACCTCTGTGGCTCTGTCTCTTTGTTCGTGGATGCTAGAATTTGGTTCAAGATTAGTTGGTGGGAAGGTTGGTATACAGCCAGAGCTCACTTCCCTGTCTGGACTGCTCCTTGGTGGTTTGGTCAGCTTCTTGCTTTTCATACTGCGCGCCCGTCTGTTTTGGAACCACACCTGTGAATAAATATTAAAATGTCAAATCAAAGACAGATTGAAATAAAAAAATTAACTTCATATTCATCGTACTGCGGTTTTATTACCTGAATTTTGCTTTCTGGAAGCAGTGTGAGCGCAGCCAGTCTTTCGCGCAGCGTGATGTCTGGATACGGCGTAATCATGAACGCGCGCTCCAATTCTGACAATTGCGCGCGGCTAAAAATCGTCCTCTTCCTTTTCCTCTGCCCCTCAGCTTGGCAAGTTCTTTCGAGTTCAGGAGAAGACAGCCTATGCTTGCTTGCTTCATCTAAAAACCAAAGTCACTTGTTAAGTAAAAAAAAAAAAAAAAAAGGTTCCGCGCGCATTGCAGTGGAATAACCTTTCTGGGTTCTTAAAATAACCATTTTAATATTCTAAAGAACCTTTCGTCCAATTGAAAACTTACATGGATGTTAAAGATTCTTAATGGAACCATCAAACCTTGAGTGTGCTTTTTGGAACGTTCTTATAACGAAAGTTCTCTTTAGAATATTTATATCGAAAATAGCACAAGTCAATAACAATCCAACAAACCAAAGTGCTCACCTGTAAACTGGACCATGTTTGCGTTGAAAATAAAATCTCTTTCAGTGTCCACGGTTATTGTTTTGACTAGATCGAACGATTGGTCAAAAAACAATGCCATAGTCCAGTTTGCACAATACAAGTTCAGTTCTCGGTCTGAGGTTCCAGTCCTGCCCACGTCCAACGCTGAAATGTTTCAGAGCGCGTTTAAACCCACCTACTTTATACCCGCTCCTTTCACACCCACGCGCTCCTCTCGCCCTTCAAGGTGTAGTCGCAGGCACAGCAACAGCCCGAATCAGAGAACTATCGTTCAACTTTGATCCCCCCACCCGGTAGGGTAATCCCTCTAGCACGTCTGGCAACTTCGTGCCCATCTCCTGTAGCTGCCGTGTCGACAGGAAAGCAGACATTCAGCTTCTGTCTGATGGGCGTCCTGCGGGTGTCTATCACGGATCCTTTATCAGGCAAATAAACACGCTCGCGTGAAAGCTCAGGGCATGGACATCAGGTCAAAAACAGATTTTTCCACAGAGAATTTTGCTGTTGAATCAAGTTGTTTCCATGCTAAATTTCACTACACAATTAATAGCCATATATAAAATAAAATTGACGTAGACTGTATAAAATAAACGAATACAATTATTAAATATTAATATAAACAAAATACTATAAAATTAAAAACAGCCACTAAAGAGACCCAATGAAAACCCTGAAGATGTACAACATCTCAGTTGGACTCTTTAGTGTATTTTTTTTTAATGTTTTATGATTTTATTTATATTAAGTATAAGTATAAAATACATTTATTCATAGTTGAATATAAAATACACACACACACACACACACACACACACACACACACACACACACACACACACACACACACACACACACACACACACACACACACACACACACACACACACACACACACACACACACACACGTGCACATATATATATATATATATATATATATATATATATATATATATATATATATATATATATATATATATATATATATATATATATATATATATAATATTCAACTATATGTGTTTTATGTTCAACTTCACAATAAAAAGGGGAATAAATAAAAGTGATTTCTGTGATATTGTTTTTGTTTTTTTTTGCGTTTTGAGTTTCATTCATCAAACATTTTGTTCTTTAAAAAATTCAAAATGATCTAAAAAGTGAAATTTGTCTGACACCTCTTTGATTTGAAAACATGCAGGGCATCAGTTAAACATAGGCTAAGTCTTCCGTTATACCTATATAATATTTTTAGACCTATTCCCTGGATATGTTTTTCTAATATCCAGGGACATATTATTATCTAAGGATGATATTAGGGATTAAGAGCGGTGTACGACGAATGAACAGTAATCTAAACCCGAGATTACTTCAGTAATCTGTGCGTTTTTGAACTTTGTTGGCATGAGCCTCCATCACTTTCAGGTCAACATTCGAAAGACATTTTTTTGTACCATCTTACCAAATGCACACCATTAATATAGCCTAACGTACACCCTTTTTGGAAAAGACGTCTGCTTCAAGTGTTCCAATATTTATTATATTGTGAAAATGACCCTTAAAAAAAACTGACCCGTCCGTTCTATTACATCATTTAGCCCAATACATTGTGCTCAGAATACACACACAGGCCATTCCAGGCGCTTTGATATGAAAGGTCTATTGATGGCGACAAGTGGCTCCATCAACTTCTAAACGAGATGAAACACAAACACTCCAGCCACATCTTACGTTTAACACCGTGTGGGGGAAATGTGTATTTTCCTGGTTTTAAAGCTGTCAACGATAATAAATGGATTGCGCTTTCTGGAATGTATACGCATACATGTTTTTAATGATTAAAAATGAACCTTTCAAATACAATACACAATGTTGTTAGCACAGGACGGGATTAGAAAATACACCAGTCCTCGAAAAACACTAATAATTTGAAACTTATCATTGAGTTATTTGAGAGTTTTTTTTTATTCATGCAGGTTAATTTCAGTGTGTTTTGCTGTTGTTGTATATTTAACATAGGCTATAATTCAACACAGGCTTTAATAATCTCTATTTTTCTCCACGAATCTTTTTTTATTTATTAATTTAGCTTGACACATTCACCTTTTACAGAAGAAAATGACCGAAGTAAGCAACGTTTTGCTACAAACAATACACTTTTGCTTGATAAATCCCTGATAAACAAAATGATAAACAATTTGCAGATCATATACAGCTGCCTGGAAATCACTACAGTAACCCACTTAAAATGAACTAATCTCATTCTACATTAATAATATCAAGTGACATCTGCAAGCAAATATGCTAGACCCTTATTTTTAGCACTAGCATAGCTATTTTTTTTCAGTATTTTATGCTCTAAAAAATGCTGGGTTGTTGTTTCAACACAAATTTGGGTCAAACACGGACAAACCAGCCGTTGGGTTAACTTTTTTAATTACATTTTCATCCCAGCGTTTGGGTTTGTCTTGACACAAACAACCGAGCATTTTTTTTAGAGTCTATACAATAAAATATTTAATAATCAGAACTGCAAAATAGGCTAGTAGCCTACTTTTCGTCTTAATTTGAAACTTTTTGTGAAATATTTTGTTTGAGAAGTGTTGTTGGTGTAATATTCCCACATGAAAAATACTATAGTAGCCTACACTATGTAAATATACCCTATAGTAACATTGCAGTAAAATTACTCGAACCATATAAAGATACAGTAAATTGTAGTAGCCTATATTGTAGAATATTATAGTATTTACTACACGTTGTTAATTTACTGTATATTTACTATAGTATGGTTTTAAAACACTATACACTCTAAAAAAAAAGGTTCTATATGGCACCAAAAAAGGTTCTTGGCTCGTAATCATAGCCTTTTTTAGTGCTATATAGCACCACTTTTGGTGCTTCAGTGGTTCTTCAGTGGTTCTTCAGAGGTGCTATATAGCACCTTAGTCAAAGAACCGGTGAATAACCTCTGAAGAACCTCTGAAGAACCACTGAAGCACCAAAATTGGTGCTATATAGCACTAAAAAAGGTTCCCCTATGATTACGAGCCAAGAACCATTTTTGGTGCCATATAGAACCTTTTTTTTTTAGAGTGTAGTATTTACTAGAGTAATTTTACTATTATATAGCCTACTTTAGTATTTTTTCATGTGGGTTTCTTCAAAATAGTAAAGTATTTCATGTGCTGTATAGCGAAAATTAAGGATTTAGTATAGCCTAGGCTATATAGAACAATAATGCTCATTATAACAATGCTTCTTTGCTTTTGTTTTTGTTTTTTTGCCACAGTTTTAACACATTTCAACATGCTGTGGCAATCGCATTAATCCTCACAAAATTATTAATCACAGTTGAGAAAACAAACTTTGTTTGGAGTGCAAAGCATGCAACCATGTAAGGGTACGAATGAGATCGTATGAATTAGCCACCAATTCAGCAACACGTAAAATAGTTCTGAATTGCCGTGAAAGTGTTGGTTTGCTTTACCAGTGCCCACACAGGGTCGCTGTGGTTATTGCCATGTTGTCTTTTCTATGCTAATACGGTCTCGTGTGCTTGCAAGGTTAATCTTCTGGAATTATTTTCTGTTATCCGTTATTTTTTCCCCCTCTGCCACATCTCTTTTCATTAAATTTATCATCATGATTATTATTAATAAAAAAATAGGCCTAAATAGTAGTAGCCTAGTAGTAAACATGCTAGGTAGACAGAACAACAAAACAGAACAACAATAAAAACAAAAGTCAGAGAAAAATAGGCTTTAGTCTATTATAGGGTAGTTTTTGACATTTCAAAGATTTTCTTGTGCCCATCATAGACATAAGAATTACAGTCAACCCTGATTCCAAGAGTTTGTGTCGTAATAAAATAAAATAAAATATTGAGGCACATATAGGTTTTCACATTCACAAAAAAAGAAATATATATTTTTCTCTATAGTTTTGAATATACTATTGTGCTATTACAAGGGTAACATTTATGTAAAGTTGCAACAACTTTTATCTTATTTTGTCACTCTACACACACACACACGCGCGGGGGCGCGCGCGCGCTGAATGTGACGTCATCACGTCATCACAGACGTCTGGCGGGAGTTATAACTGCACGCACCCATAGCTCGAGTATTGCTCTTCTAAAGTTTATTTCGTTTAAATATTCGCTTTATTTTCGCGGAAATGATTGGACAGAAAAGTATTAAGTCGTTCTTTTCGCCAGCGTCCAAAAAAAGAAATCTGGACGAGACACTCACGGGGGACGCAAGAGAAGATGTGAGTAAAACACACTTTATTCTGGCGCTGGTGTCCTGGAAGCAGACATTTGTCATATATCGACACATTTAGGCTGAAATATGAATGAAAGTGGTGGTGGTTTATGTGTCTGTTGAACATATTGTCATTCACGAGCAAATAGAATTGGCTCTGACACCTCGTTGTTCTTTTTTTCTCCCTTCCCGCGAAATATAGTTTACAAAATTCCGGAAGTAGTTTTACGTCACTTGGCTTAACGAAAGCTAACGTCTATCACTTCAATCAAACAACACACACTGCTAAAATGTTAGCGTCAACAAAATAACTTGAATGTCAATTTCACATATTTTAGTATAAATCAAATTCTCGCGATTTCTGTTCGTGACTTTATATATGGTGGAGCTCTAAAGGGTTACTATATCATTTGAGTCTATTTCTATTTCTTTTACGGTCTATGTTTCTATGACGTAACAAATAGACAAATGTTTTCAAATATAGCATGTCTAAGGTTTTTAAATGTACAAATGCCCACCCTTTTTGCCAAACGAACATGGAATTCAACCAAATACATTAAAATATCGCCTCAGTGGAAAAAGCAAAAGTTGGAGAGCGATGACGTCACGTTCCCATCACCATCACTGAGTCCTGAGCAACTGGAGCGCATCTCCAAAAACAAAAAGGCGGCTCTGGAGCGGCGCGCTGCACAACAAGTGGCTCCGGACGGGTTTGGAGAGAGCTGGAGGAAAGCGCTCAACGCTGAATTCGGAAAGAACTACTTTAAGTCAGTAAGTGACTAACACACGAAAAATCATTTTCATTTTAACCCTTGGTGATAAAAGAAGAGTAATACAACATTGTTTCTCTTCCGCAGTTGATGACTTTTGTTGCTGAGGAGAGGAAGAAACACACCATCTATCCACCTCCACATGAAGTTTTCACCTGGACACGAACATGCGACATACAAGATGTGAGTTGAAGGTCATGTTCATATGGAAGGCCTGCTACAGACTGTGCAGTTTCGGCAATCCTATAGACCCTTTTACTGTTTGTACACAGTGATGACCTAGCAACGTATGCGCGCGCATTTTGGCAACAGGGCAATTCCGCGGAAAACTGTCACATCCATAACACCAACACAATGCCATGGTATTTAGTTGGCGTTATGGATGTGACATTTTTGCGTGGAATTGCCCAACAAACTATGGCGAGAATCAGCAGCATGTCAAGCTACGCGAGCAGATTAAGCAACACAGACAGGGAAAGTTAATTTAAAAAGTTGATTTTATCAAATGGTATTCAGCTACCAGATCCGTGTACTATAGTGGAGTGGATAGAAGACGTCAGCAGATGGCCAAATATACAGTGGCCGGATATATACACGTATTTAGTTGAGAAACCGAACGTGTACACCCAAGAAATTACGAGCATATAAATCACTGGATGCTTATGAATATGTTGTCTGTGGGCCTGTACAGAACGTCACATACCATGACATAGACTCAGAGTTTTGTGTCAGAAATTCTCCCTAGTCAAAGACAAGGACACAAGACAACGATGTATGAGGCTTGGGTTATTTACAATAACAACCCCAATAATAGTTTTATATATATATATATAGGCCCCAAATATTATCTTTGTGGGATTAAACAAGAATTCACACACGCATTTACACCCTCAAATAAAATCACAGACGCAGACGTCACGGCATAAAACAGACGCAAATCCAGTGTTGCCAAGTCCTCGGTTTTCCCTCGGTATTGGGCTACTTCATCACTGTTGCCACGAGCTGTTTTTCATGTCCGCGGGTTGAAGCGACCCCAATTATATGATATTTAGCCCCGGGAATGCGAATTTTAGTAGGCAACCGTGCCAAAAAAACACATATTTAAACCCCCCCCCCCCACCCCCCCCCCACCAAATGCGATTTTTACTGGAGATGCCCCCCTGAAACGAGATTGGGCTTGTTTTGGGCTAGTTTTGAGTAGCAATTGGGCGGGTTTTGTTGTGAAAACCTGGCAACCCTGAATGTCACGTTCATTGAGAGGAATGAGTGAAGAGAAAGTCAATTGTGTATGGCGTTCCGAAGGGTTCTTTACTATGACTTTGCAACATGCACTCGTCTCAATGAACGTGTCGTCTGGGTCTGCCGAAAGTCATATTAAAGAACCCTTCGGAACGCCATAATAATCAACCAACGAGAGAACCACGTCCTCACAGCATAACGCAAGCACTTTTTATTATGTCTGAAACGGCCGTGATCCTGTCGGAATCTTATAAAACTTAAGCCCATTGGTGGAATATCGATTAGTGCAACCGAAAACGCAACAGCCAGACATTTTGATGCTGGGAAACCGCTTTGATAAACTTTCGGGGTTGCTAACACGATAGAACCACTGGGGAACAACACCACTTCCGTTGCCAAAATGCGCGCGCAACTATTTGATCACGTGGGCTGTAAAAGGGTCTATAAGATCATTACAAATCGCACTGTCCGATTTGAACCACTTCCACATGTGGTACTTAATCCGATACAGGGCAGATGTTTTGCAATGTGACCTCAGTCTGAACAGTCAAATCGGAATTTATGCAACTTTTACGTCTCTAGATCGACATTTGTCACAATTCTGGAGTCACTTTAAAAAAGTTTTACATACCCGAAGTTATCAAGACAGTTGCGAAAGGTAGTGAAAGGACAGTGATGTAGTGGCTTCTATCATACTTTTTTTTTTTTTGCATCTTTGCCTTTTGTTTTGTTTTTTATATTGCCTGTGCATAAATGTATAAAACAATAGGGGTGTGAATCGATATCACGATTGCATCCTAAATATTCAATATTTTAATATTGATATACATGGGTACATTTATGTCAGTGAATACAAGCAGTCAGATATATACATCAGATAGTTTATCTGCTCCAAGAAAGCACACTTCCCGATTGTAGCAAACATCAAACAAAACTTAAGTCTGAGCACAGCAGACAACAGGAGTATTTAGAACTAATAAACAGTAGTAAATAGTACTAAAAGCGCATGAAAAAGTCAAATAGTGTACTTAACAGTCACACACGCACACATGCATGTAGCATTGCACGCACACACCGCGTTGCACACACACTTGCACACGCATGCAGCATCGCATGCACACACACACACACGATGTAAATGTTAAAATAGTGGGTGCAGTTTTTATTACTTCCTCCACCGTCACATACTCTTTAAAAAAAAGTTTTATCGTTTATGGTCTATTACTGCATCGATGCAGAATTTTTCACATCCGCTTTGCGATGTTTGGATTAATTTTTACACTCCTTATAAATTGTAACACAGTTCTTTGTTCAGGGAAGAAGGAGGCGGAAACTGGTAAACGTTCCAAAAGACTTTAAAGGGGTGGTAAACCACGATTTCACTTTTCTAACTTTAGCTAGTGTGTAATGTTGCTGTTTGAGCATAAACAACATCTTCAAAGTTACAACGTTCAAAGTTTAAAGCAAAGGGAGATATTTGCTTTTAAAGAAATCAATTTCTAAGGACTACAGCAAACGGCCGGTAGGGACTACTACACATTCACCCAGGGTTTGCTGACATCACCAGGCCCAATATTTACATAAACCCCTCCTCCGAGAATATGAAATAAGGGGGGCCATTTTGTATCGCCGCGGGGAATAGTTGTTGTGGTATAGTTAGTAGGCTGGAGTGCTGTTGACAATGCCGACGAAACGCTGTTATTTTCATCCGGATTGCAGGTCCACTTTCTTCAGCCTTCCTAGGGACGGGGGTGCGTTGCAGTGCGTTTAACATACAACGTCATATTCATGTGTGTAAGAGACATGAGGGGAACACGATCGCATTTGCAGCGGATATATGCTGCCCATCATATATCAAAGCACGAGACAGACAGGGGTCGGAGGAGAAGATCGGAAAATGTGACATAATGGACAATATTCATCTGTATTTGCAATACATGAGCCTTCAGCTGCACGAGACAGGCGGGCACGCGCGGCTACCGCGGCACATCTCGCAGAGGAAAGCTTCCACAATCTTCGCGAGTACGGGCTACAACCTGTAAGTGTGATTTATTTTTCGTCGATGTGTTTTCCTGTAATAGTTCGTGTTGTTAATTGTAGCCTACGTTGTAGCAAGGAAGTAAACATGACAGCGCTGTTTGGCTCTGCAAACCAGTTTGTTAAATGCTCATTCATACTTAACGTTATCCGACAAACCCCTAACGTTACAAACTGTTTAAAATCTCAACAGCGAACTTGGCATTAGTGTAAATTATTCTTTGATTAGAGCTTTTATGTATTGTTTATCTACAGGCATGCTAAACATGGTTCTGTGTTTGATTTGGCTACTATGTTTAGTGTCCGTTCTTGCGACAGATATTTGGCAAATCGTTCTAAAAAAACAAAAGTAACAGTGCCATTCAGGAGCGATCACTATAGATCTGCAGTCTTTACTCTTGAGGACTGAACAGGTTCTGCTCGATCATCTTAACTAAAATTGTCTGGGTCTGATTCAGGCTCTTGGTATGGTTTCATTGACGCTATTGTACACAAAGCTCAGGCTAGTAGCCTGAGGCTACCTGTAGAGGTAAGGGGCGTGACGCTTTCGAGAAATGTTCACTAGGCGGTTAGCGAATCACAACACACTGGGCCAGCTAACCAATCAGAGCCCATTGCGTATTTTTGAGGGACTGGCTTCACAGAATCCGGAAACCATCAGACCGTTTTTACAAGGAGGGACAGAGCAGTGTAGAATAAAGGTCAAATATATGAAAAATAATGCATTTTTTAAAAAACGAAGCATGAACACATGTTACAGTGCACCCCACAAACACAATCAAGCCTTCGAAAGAGTGTGCTTTACCACCCCTTTAATAAATAAACAAATAAACTGAAAGTCATCAAATAAACTGAAAGTCAAAGTCAACATAAAGTCCAGGCCTGGTCCTCTCTCGTCCTTCACTGTCGTCGCTCCTCCTTTTATGCTCCCGTCACTCCTCTGTGAGATCTGAGACCCATGTGATGCGCAGCTGGCGCTCATCATCCAATCACTCACCGGCCTCGCGCCGCTCTCTCACGGCTTTCACTCGCCCTGCTTGTCACATAAATAAACAAAAATAACAACATAAATAAACACGTATTTGCTTACTTTTAATGTCCTCCGTGTTCCATATGCTGCGTGATGGGCGGAATGTCCTTGTACGGGCCTTGTAGGCTTGATATAGCCTATTCCCTAATGAATTAAACAGTTTGTTATCATACAGATTGAGAGCGTGAATGGCCTCTCTCCCTCTCTCTCTGTTTATATGTGCGAGGAGTTGCGATTTTCGAATTAAAATCAAATAATTCCCAGCGATCTTCGAATATTATTTTTGCTAGAAATGCCCATCCCTAATGTGGTGACGTCGCCACTCAGGATTGGTCAGTTGTCTCACTACCAGCTTCTCTGTAAACGGCCAAGTTCGCTATTTGAGTGATGTAAACACAAGTTAATAAAATTAAAAGAGATATCTGATCATCCTCCAAAACTCCAAAGATTTCAACTTGTAAAATGCATTCATAGTAGTGTAGTGTTGTCAAAAATATCAATATTTCAATATATCTGAAACTGTTCCAATACTGCTTTTCTGCAGAATCAATACACCGATACCAGCTGGGCGTTCTCACTCTCTCTTCTCTCCAGCTGCGAATTGACATACACCCGCTTCCTGTCACTCGCTCTGGTTAAATAGTGCTTGTATTGTGCATAATTTTAGTCATTCCCGCAGGATTAGTGCTCACACCAAAAGCATGTGCACCACTGATCTATACAAGTGCCTCTCTCATAAAGCCACCTCTCAAACAGCTCACGAGTACCAAATGTACTTCTTTTTTTGTGGCTTATTTTGCTTAAACGGTCAAATCCATACAAAATGATGTCCAAATGCCATCTTGCAGAGTATTCAAAGTCAGTTGGAAATTCCAGATTTGTGACAACACTACTCATAGAGCTGGGAATTTTTTAAAGACCTCCTACTTGTACCATGTATTTAGGCGTTGATGATGCATAATTTCCAGTCAGACGATGTGAACAGCTCTGCGTAGAACGTCACGGACTGTCATCTCTAATTTACGGTAATTACGACATTTCCACAGTATCAACACCGTAAATCTGTTTTGTTTTTTTATATTACCATTTTTAAAAAAAGACTACACTGTATTATATTACCTTGGAATTACATTTAATTTAAACTACTTAATGCTGCTGTGTGAGCATTTCTTCTTTCTTTATTCTGACCACAAGCCCTCCAAATGTTTTTTCCGTTTTTGGAAAGCCATCATGGATTTTCTTTTCGCTATTGAATCTGTTTCATGATATTGATATTTGGTTTAGTTTCAAAGAAATTATTTTGCTTGCTTTTAAGTTAGTTATATTAAGATGCTTGAATGCTATTTGCTTGGAAAGTACCTGCAATACATAGAATGATATTGCACTTGACAATATCGAATAAAATAACTTAACAATAATGAAAAAAAGAAATGAGCAGAAGCTGTGAAAGTCAAGTTCATGAACTAAAATATTTGTAGCCAACCACAAAGATTAACGAGAGGACTCACAGGGTTGAAAGGGTGTCAAAAACCACAGGTGGAGATAAGAATGACGAAGGCTAAAACGAAGAAAGGGCAAAGCCCTAGAAGATAACAACAGTGTAGGCGACAACGGAAGGACATCCGGCAGATTAAGCTGTTACTCATACAATAGGAAGATTGGATCGTACAGGACATAGAGGAGTTGATTAAAGGTGGGGGTGAAACACTCAGTTTCAGTCAATCTTAAGTGCCTATAGAGTAGCACTGCATTCTTCATATCTCCGAAAAGTCTTTAGTTTTATTATATTAATAAAAGAAAGATACGCTGTACCGAGTCTTTCCGGAAAAAAAACGAGCGGCTGGAGGTGTATAATGTGGGCGGAGCTAAAGAATCACAAGCACGCACAGCGATTGCGTTGAGAGAGCTGAGAAAGCTGTGACATCCTTAAACGTGGAAAAAAACGTTATCCTAAATAAACCATGGAGATCAATCGGATTTAGCCATACATACATGATCCAGAATCAGATCTAGAGGCTGAAATTGAACAGGAGAAGCAACAACGACGACTACAGCAGGACGTTTCTATGGTATGTACTGTAAAACGTATAACTTATAATGGTACCTGCTTATAGCGGCTTGTCATGCGCGAGTTTTACAACATTTGTGTGTGTTTACTCATGGTTTATGAGGACACAATGGGATTTATGGACTATTGTATGTGATTTAATGTTAGCAGTAGCAACAAGTTTTGCAAGTTAGACTAGTGTGTTTACATAGAAAAACAATGAAATAGTAGCGCATTTGAATGAACGAGTCTATAGTTAACAACACAAAGACATTTGAAGCAGTTTTACTCACCGCCTGCTTCCAACCTTAATCGCTGGATCCGCTCCATCTTTCAGTGTTAGACGAGCTACAAATCCGGAGTTGAACTGGACCTTGTTTCTAAAACGATCGTCACCGAAATACAGGGATACCATTAACACTGGGTTCTTTGGGAAGCTGTACAGGGTTGTCTTGGGTTTCCCGGACAACCAAAAACACAAATCTTTGTTGACATTGTTGATTTCGTGATGTCATATGACTGCAGCGCAGCCAGCTTCCCTAAAGCCGAGCACAGCGCTATAATTAGGGATGGGCATTTCAAGCAAAAATAATATTCGAAGATCGCTGGGAATTATTCGATTTTTATTCGAAAATCGCAACTCCTCCCCTGGCATGCACGCATGTAAAGGCTACACACATATAAACAGAGAGAGAGGCCATTCACGCTCTCAATCTGTATGATAACAAACTGTTTAATTCATTAGGGAATAGGCTATATCAACTCAAGCAATATAATTATTGTAACATGCTGAAACATATGACTGTTATTTGACATCGCCCCAAAAGTTACCGCAACCGTTAAATGCCACAAGTCTACAGTGTGCGCGTGAGAGGATGTGTTGTTCTTCTGTTGTCTCAGGGTGTTTTTACTCTGGCAGTTTAGTTCGAAATGGAGCACGGTTCGCATAAAAAATTGCTAATGTGAAAGCTTGGTGTGCACTGAGGTATCAAACCCGAGAACACACAACCGGAGTTCGGTTGCTCTCGGAGCTGTGCCACGATTCACGTGAATATGCAAACAACACTCGGGTGCGCACTTGTTCTGGAAGAAAAGTAACCAGCGCATGCGTTTTAGCCGATTACAATGTTATTAGTTCAATAACATACATGTAAGTGATGATAGTGTTGATGATTTACCTGAGATACAATCGCGAGAGCGAGCCTGCAGTGAATTTGCGCATAGAGTGCAATCAGGGCAGCAAATTAATGGCAATTCACGTCTCCTCAAAAGAGTCTGTTTGCAAGCAGCAAAGCCGCCTTCAAGCGACACCCATACGGTAAACCCAAGTGTCGTTTACTCAGCTGCACATAATAGCACCAGATTAATAATAAAAAATATATATATATTTGACCCGCGTTCTGTTTTCTATCATGCCCGTGCACGTTTGTGATGACGTAAGATGAACGCAAACACACCAGGGTTCAAGTTGAGTGTGAAACCAGACCAACGCTGCAGAGGCACAAGGAAGAATCACGCTCGGACCACATCAAACGTGCCCAGTATAAAACACCCCGAGAGCTGACTGACAGCTTTTAGGTGCGTTATTGGCAGCGCCTCCCTCTGGTTACATGAACGCGTCACCACCACATCAGCACCGAAAACATGGGGATTTTTTTGGGACGATAATCGCACAAACTATTCAATATTATATAATTAAATCAACTAATCGAATATTTGAAAATCGCGACCCATCCCTACACCACATGGTTCACACGGTTAGCCAACTGTGCTGAGAATTTCGGGTGACGTGCCGAACCAGGCTCAATGGAAACATAACTGGAAACCATCCTTAGAACTGTTCGGTCCAACAGTAGAAAAGCATCTATAGTCAGTAAAAAGGGTCCGTAGGGGTTGCTTGAAATGGCATCATATTTTTCTTTTTCTTGTGATGCTAGGTAAAGGTTGTGATACTTGGCCAGGACCCTTATCATGGGCCGAACCAGGCTCATGGGCTTTGCTTCAGCGTTCAGAGACCTGTGCCACCTCCACCAAGGTATTGTCTAGCAGTTGCCAAGTCAGGGTGTATTTTTATAGCACTTTTCCCAATACAAATAATTTCAAAGCAGCTTTACAGATTACTATGCTGTGATATGTATCCATGAGTTGTGCATCTTGAGACTGTTGCCAGTCATGACTCACATGATCCGCCTATTTTGTGCATGTGCAATCATTCTCCTAATTATTGCTTTTGACTTGACTTTGTTTACATATTTGACCTTGAAGGAATCCAATAGTAATCAGATTACATTACTTTCATATTGCGGTTCTTGGATTACGTTACTGAATAATTTGTTTATGAAGTAATTTGTAACTGTAACAGAATACATTTTTAAAGTAACCCTCTCAACTCGTGACAAAATATATTCTGGCAGTTTATGTTTAATTTCAACCTGTTATTTTGAATGACATTTAACATATAAGCACAAGGATGTTACAAATTATTATAAGGGCTAGATGATTCTTTGTTTTTGGATGCAATGATTTTTATAACACTTTTTCTGTTCACAGTTTGGTGAACATATTCAAAGAACTGGCTTCAGACATCGAAGGCTTTAAGCAACCCGGTCATGGAGATCTTACGGGATGGGCAAAGCAAGGTGTGTTTCCCCTGCTTTCTCCTTTTCATGGCTTAATGGTTAAGTACACAACCGATGCCAGTCTTGCAAGACACCCCGTCCGCGCGCAGCCCAATTTTCGAGACCGCGCGGATGGTCCGCGTGCAACAGCGCATGCGCCAGCAGTACAGAAGAGTCCACTAGGTGGCAATACGCACAGTATTGAGCACAGTGTTCAGCCGTCGAAGAAGAGTGTGCAAAGACCGGTTTAAAAACAACACGCTTTTATGCTTTTCATCGTTTATGATTCTTCAGTATTTCTTCCAAACTTCTTGCAATGGTGGATGCACTACAGTTCTTCTCCGATCATGCCCAGCGAATGTCCCGTTGATAACAGGACTCAGTGCTGCCCCCCAATGTCTGGTAGAGCATAGGGAAAAAATGTACTGCGCATGCGTCGAACGCGATCATCCGCGCACATCCGTTGTGTAGTATACTTTGAAAGACGCGCGGACAGGGCTGCGCGCGTGACGCGTCCGGGCACGGTAAGTGAAGTATACCCGGGCCTTTAGTGCTTCAGGTGACCCAAGTTTGAGTTTGTGGCTGGTTGGATAAACCGCTTGGACTAGTCTTACAAGTTAGTCATGGTTTTTTTTTCTTTAAAACCCAAGTCATAACTTTAACTCAGTTACATAAAAAGGTAGATTGGTCTAATTTGAATCTGGAAAAGTAAGACTGATTACCCCCTTGGCTAACTGTTAGTTGGTCAAACTAGCTCTTAACTCTTTCAGCGCCATTTACGAGATTTTCCGTCATACATGCTTCCCCGTCATTGGAGAGAGATTTTGCTCTTTTGATATATTGACTTTGTACATATTCATACAACAAAGTATTTTGGGTGCCATGAATGTTTTTTTTATTAAACGCTGGTAGGGAAAGAGTTAAGACAGTCTTAACATATGCTTATGCATCTGGCCCCACCGACTCGAGGTCCTTTCCTGATCCTGTTGTCCTCTCTCTTCTCCCTTTCCCTTCCTGTCTTCTCTCACTCTGAAAATATAAGAAAAAAAGTTCACAAGGATATAAATTGTGATGTTATATTAATATGAAATGTTATATTATGAAATGTTATATTATCAGAGAGAGGATTATTGTACCAGCAAACAAATCAAAGCAAATCAAAATTTTGGTCTGGAACTATTGTTTATTAATAAAATAAGAAATAAAACATGCTTTGTTGTTTAAACTATTAATATTGTGTATATATATTAGTATTTTCTACATTAACAAATTACACTGAATCAGTAATTTGCATTACCAGTTGTTCTATTTGCAATTCACTTTTATCCATTATCCTGCAGTTAGTCTCTATGAGGGTACGTTTACACGACAACTAGGGATGGGGCCGATCCGATCCAGTATCAGGACCGATACCAGCGTAATTCACGTATCGGATTTTCCCGATCCAACCTGCGGAGAAATCCGATAACATGAGCCATGTCTGCGCTTAAACGTTGTCTGCTGAAATGACTCCAAGTGATTCCCGCCGGCTTGTCTGCTAGCTGGCTGCAAACTATGGAATGGATTTCCTGAACGGAGGCGCGGCTCAATGAGATACAGAGTTATGAGACACACCCCACTCAGGAACCCCATTCCGCAGTTTGCAGCCAGATAGCAGGATAGCATTGAGCAGCATTGTGGGTAGCCAACATGTCAGCTGTGTGGAAATACTTCACATTGGAAACACAGCAGAGAAAGACAATGTTTGCAAAACCGTAATTAAGAGAGGTGGAAGCTCCCTCGCGTCGTATAACATAACGAACGCAATCAAACATTTAAAAAAGCAGACAAGTTCAAACAAGACTAGGGTGACATTTAAGAGATAATAATCAGGGCTTGACATTAACAATCACCATCTGCGTGTGTATTTCGGCTGTGGCGTGTAACACTCACACTAGCCACTTTGAACTTATTATGGTCTTCTCAAAAGCCATCTGTTATAATCGCTTTGCGCATTATAACCAATCACACGTGTTTCTATTGAGTTTATGAATATAATAATAAGAGGCATTCAGATTAGCGGAGTTTTGTTCAGAGTGCGCGCCGCTCTCACTCGCTGAAATCTACACTCAAAGCAGAGATGAACGTGCGATGTACACAGGAGATTCATTCATCATACAGTGGTTGACTGTTTTTGTTCTATGTCAGCACCGAAAATAGTTTCAAACAAACACAGCAGAACCACAGCGCATCTGATATGACTGGCATAAAGTTGGCTTGACGTTCGCAAATTTAGGGACCGTCTCTAAAGTTACATAAAACATTGGTAGGCTATACACGTTTCTAACTTAAATGGCTTGTCAGGTATGATGCACACCTTTTGGATTTTTGATATTTAATAACATAAACTCAAATCATATGAAAATAAATGCATTATTTCACTAGGATACTGTATGGGCTCTTACACGAAATATGCTAGATTTAAATGCGTCACAGCTGATAAAACACAGATGAGAATATTGCTTGAGAATATATTTACAGAGATAATATTAGAGGTATAATATTAGAGATTTATGCATTATGCGTTGCCATTGACGACGGCCATTATAAGGAAGGAAAGCCCACAGAATCTAGCTTAAAAAAGTGCGTAGAGCTGCTTGATTTATTTTTTGTTTGTTGATTTTCAAATATAAATTGATAACCGTGATAATTTGGGTCACTATTATCATGATGTGAAATTTCCATACTATTTCATCCCAAATACGTAGCAAACACAGCTCTGGTATCGGTATTGGCCGATATCCAAATTCAGGTATCGGGATCGGATCGGAAGTGAAAAAATGTGGATCGGTGCATCCCTAACGACAACAAAGTACTAAAAAGGAATTTTTTTTTTTCCTTTGCGTTTTCACATACAGATGACAACATTGCCCGCGAATGTTGTGGATCCACAAAAACGATTAAAAACGCTGTTTTCTGCTGCATGGCAATGTCACTTTGTAAAGAAACACTAAACGC
The DNA here is from genome assembly GCA_023566225.1 of Romanogobio albipinnatus. Taxonomy (NCBI): domain Eukaryota; kingdom Metazoa; phylum Chordata; class Actinopteri; order Cypriniformes; family Gobionidae; genus Romanogobio; species Romanogobio albipinnatus. The sequence continues at coordinate 64,078,218 of CM042242.1, read as the reverse complement.
CTATAGACTGAACATGTAATACGCACGCACATGACGTCACCGTTTTCACAAAGTTCACACATTTTTGTAGTTTACACAAAGACGATATTGCTATAGTTTTCAAACTTGCACTTTGAAACCCGTTTTCAAAAGTTAGCATTTCCAGGCCCCCAAAACGCTGTTTTTGTGTAAATAAACGGACAAAATGCATAGTTTTCTATTTTTAGTTGAAAATGGTGTTGTCTAAACAACCCCAAAGTGTAGTCATTTTGTCAAGACAAAGTTGGGACAAATGTCTGATCCACCCATTATTTAAATTTTTTAAGTGAGGAAGCCAAACGGCACCTTTACCTGTTCTACTTGATTTCAGGTGCTTAAACTTTAGCAAATCATACAAAAAAATGTTGGCCTTGGTTTTGTTTTGGAGCTCTACTAGAATAGGTTTTCATGCTTGAATGTTCAAAAAAGTCATTATTTTTCAAATATTGACACCAATGGTGTTTAGTACGATCAACTAATGGTGTGCTTTTCCACTGCCTGGTATTGCTTGGTTTAGGTTCCAAGTTTGTCGTACCGATACTAAAATGTGACGTGCAGGGCCTGAAATTAACTTTTTTGACCACCAGCCACTATGACTTTTTACCAGCCACTTTTTTTTTCTCCTCGACATTAAGCCTGTCCACGTGCTTGTCCGGATTTTTGTGTGTGTATTGTAAATAGGGCTGGGTATCGATTCAGATGTTCCAGATCGATTCGATTTCGATTCACAAGCTCTCAAATCGATTCGATTTCGATTCTCGATTCGATTTTCTTTATTCGATTCAACTCAATGAATATAGATTTAATACATATACTATATTTATAAAAAAGAACAGTGACCATAAGTTTAAAAGTGGGTAATTAATAAAGAGAAATTAAGCCACAAACCTCTTTTATTTTAGGTACACTTGGGTACATTAAAACAGAACCCAGCTTTAATTTTCAAATTCATACAATTATGCTAAATAAAAACAATACAATTTTGATGCAAGATGAAAAATGTATGCTGAAAAAAGTCAGAACAGTCGCATTCCTTGATCAAACAGGTTATTTCATTTTTAAGATAAAATAATAATAAAATCTTACAAAATTAGCTGTAACATGGATGCTGCAAGCCTATGAACAATGTAGGACAGCTAATACTGGCTTATTGGTGATAGTTCACCCAAAAATAAAAAAAATGTCATAATTTATGCATGTATTCATCATGTATAATAACTGTTTTCTTCTGCTGAACAAAAAAATTTTTTTTGTTTGTTTGCGGAAATAAATATGGGAAAAAAATCGATTCGTGGCCTTTGAGAATCGATTTTGAGTCGACCACGTTATAAAAAACGATTAATCGAAAAATCTATTTTTTTGCCCAGCCCTAATTGTAAATATAATTTATTCTGAAGAAATGTTCTCAACAGTGTTCAATCAGCTTTGACATATTTAAATCTGCATATCTTTGATATTTTTACCTTTTTATAAAGGGCATTTTTTTTAGGCTATATGCTTCAGCTTTCAGTTTATATTTTTAAATTTGATCTATAAATTAAATTAGAATAATAAGACACTTTAGGGCTGTTAGCAATCAACTTAAATAATTTACACTGAAAAATTACAAAAAAAAATTAAAATTTTTTTTACAATTGCATTAAAACATTTTATGAGATTGTTTTGAATATACAAATAAGAAAAGTTGGAAAGAATGTTTAAACATGAAACTAAACCACCAGTAGGTGGCAGCAGGTGACCGTTTTAATGAGTGAGTCATTGAGTCGATTCGTTCAAACGGATGATTGATTTAAAAATGAGGCAGTCATTTATGGATAGGTCATTGAATTTTTGATACAAACGATTCATTCAAAGCGCTGAATCATTCAGTAACATTGATTTCTCCTCGAGGGGCTGCGCAAGCGTCAACAGCGCAACATTGTTACCGTCAGTTTATTATACATTAGGCTATTATTATCCACTATCGATCGCCACTTACGCTGAATTAATGCAGAATCATTCTTGCATTTTGTTGATTCCCTAGTTTTTTGTTATTGATGTTTTAATCTGTCTAGTAAACTGTCTCTTTCACTTGCCCCTTCAAAAATCCACTTGTGCCACAAACATTGTTCTTTAACTTGTAAGAATACATATTTAAGTGCTGTCAAGTCATTAACGAAATCAATATAAGTAATAATAACTCTTATAATATACATTTTTTTTTTTTTAATTTTTATTCATTGATGTCACAGACAGTCATACTGACTCAGATATAGCCCTACCGCAGCTCGTATGTGAACACATCACACACACGGCTGTGTTGATGGATGATTTAGTCACGTCCAGGAACGGTTAAAGTCGGCATGAAACGGAAGTTGAGATCGTCTTTTTCTCCTTATTGTGACGTATATCCGAGTGAAACGGCTTCTGAAATTAGAAAAAATGTAGGGCGAGGCTTGATTTCGTCCTTCGGGAATTGATTGGATCGTTGGAAGTTGGGCGTTGCTAATAAAATGGAGGCAGATTTGAAGTTTGCACTCAGTTGTGGAGAAAAACTCGATCTATCTCTTAAATAAATGTATTTTCTCTCTAATTCTTTTCTACATATGTTACTGAGCATATTTCCTCACTTTTCGCTGGTTTATGCTACATATTTCACTTATTTTAAGCCTTTTATGGCTTTATTTCTGTCAAACTTTTTTCTCAGTTCTCCCATATAAGGGGGGCGCGCCATAAGCGCGTTCACACACGCTGCATTCCTAAGTGCGAGCCGTCACTACAAGCTGTTCGTCCGTCTATATTGAGTAATTTTTACATTAAAAATGCTTTTATTTCTCATATATTTCTCTCTTTTTGTCTCAATTCCTTCTCGAAGAAGGTACTGTGTACATTGAGAAAAATGCACTTAACCACCATGCTACGATCAGTGAAAGGTTTCTGAGAGGCGGTATAGAAACGAGATGGGGCGATAACCCCGCCCTCGCACCATAGCACATGACCGGGAGAGAAGAGAGGTCGTTTCGATGGGGGAGGGAAAGTTAACATATTTGATTAAAGATTATAAGGGTAAATTAATTTTTTTTAAATAATGAAGTGCACAGATAAATCAGTTATAGTTAACACTACAATATTAAATATAAAATACGAATTGTAAAATTTGATTTCATGCCGCCTTTAAACAGAACCAAAATAATATTATTACTGGTAAAGTCACCACGTACCGGACATTTTCTCACCACTTCTCAACTCCCAACTTGCACACGCACACGATGCACACGCAACTGTCGTTGTACGGTAGCCTACGTCAGCGTTGTATTATTATCCCATCTCACCAACAGTTTAATACTCGCACATCCAGACGTAGTCAGAGAAGGGCCTCATCTTCTTTCTGATCGCATGAACGTAGTCGCATCCTCTCAAACTGCCCAATGAATCACTCAATTCTCATTGGCTACCTGCCAATGTGGCAGGTAGATTGACAGTGTTACCCGCCAATTGCAAAATTCACCCGCATTTGGTGGGTGGTCGGTGTTAATTTCAGGCCCTGGTGACGTGTAAACACTGCAGATCACCGACTGGTCAGAGAGAATCGTCTCTATCAGCGTCGTTGGATTTGCAACACGAGACACCAAACCCACTAGCAGCAACAGCCACCGCAGTATCATTGTTTGCACAACTTTTTAAAATGATTTGCTTGAAAAAAAGAAAAAAAACGTGCGAAAAGAAATGGCTGAATCATGGTCAGTAGACGAAGTGCAGACGTTCCTCTCGTTGGTTGCCGAGGCGCGGCTTGTGCTGTGATTGGTCAACCGCTTTGAGTGTGTTTGGGAACTGCCCCTTTATTTTGCTTATGCCTTGAGCGGGAATTATTTTAATGAGGAATATTGTGACTTGTTTGTTCCTGAAATAACTAGGGCTGTAATCAACCAAAGAAAATCTTGGTCGACTGAAGTCCTGAAATTTTCGACTAAAAATGACATTAGGAAAAAGAATGTTAAAATAATAAGCGGCGCACTGTGCGCAGTACTTGGTAGCCTTGTTGCGGGCCTAAATGAATTATAAATAAACATAAAACACTTGTAGGTTATTTGCAGTAAATTAAATCGTTTTTGAGCTGATTATTTTGCACTGAAATGAGTCTGACACACGAGTCTGTCGGCTCTGACAGCGTTGCATCACGTGCACCTGCGAAATATCATAGCCTATGATTTCCGAAAATATAGTACTATGTTGTCGACTAGTGATATCATCACAAGAACTTTTGAGGAATATGCAACAATTTAGACAATTGTTTTTGTCATATGTATTATAATAACTGACAGACACTATCATTTCAGCCGCTCTGTGCAGCTCGAACACAGGATCGGCTCAGCTTCGCGGCTGAGGCACGAATAGACTATTAAAGGGGTGGTAAAGCACACTCTTTCGAAGGCTTGATTGTGTTTGTGGGCTGCACTGTAACATGTGTTCATGCTTCGTTTTTAAAAAATTGCATTATTTTTCATATATTTTACCTTTATTCTTCACTGCTCTGTCCCTCCTTGTAAAAACGGTCTGATGGTTTCCGGATTCTATGAAGCCAGTCCCTCAAAAATACGCAATGGGCTCTGATTGGTTAGCTGGCCCAGTGTGTTGTGATTGGCTAACCGCCCGCCTAGAGCACGTTTATCAGAACATCACGCCCCTTACCTTCGCCGGTAGCCTCAAGCTAAGCGTGTGCTTCGGGTACAATAGCGTCAATAAAACCATACCAATTTGAGCCCGAATCAGACCCAGACAATTTTAGTGAAGATGATCGAGCAGAACCTGTTCAGTCCTCAAGAGTAAAGACTGCGGATCTATAGTGATCGATTTGCCAAATATCTGTTGCAAGAACGAACACTAACCATTGGCTTTACTAGTATCCAAATCAAACACAGAACCATGTTTAGCATGCCTGTAGATAAACAATACATAAAAGCTCTAATCAAAGAATAATTTACACTAATGCCAAGTTCGCTGTTGAGATTTTAAAACGTTTGTAACGTTAGGTGTTTGTCGGATAACGTTAAGTATGAATGAGCATTTAACAAACTGGTTTGCAGAGCCAAATGAGCGTTATCTGTTTACTTCCTTGCTACAACATAGACTACAATTAACAACACAAACTATTACAGGAAAACACATAGACGAAAAATAAATCCTACTTACAGTTTGTGGCCCGTAAACAGCTTCTTTTAATCCATCTTTCAGGACAAGCCGTTGTGCGAATCCCGCTTTCATAGCGCTCGTGAAGATTGTGGAAGCTTTGCTCCGTGAGATGAGCCGCGGTCATCCGCGCGCGCCCGTCTCTTGCGGCGTTCACACCGGACGTGAATAAATCACGCTATTCGCGCGAAGGTGGACGCTTGAACATTTTGAGTTTACTCGCTTCATTCGCGCGTGACATTCACTGCACAACAGACGCGAATTCTCGTCATAGGAGGGACTTCTGCCAGCGGCTCGTCTCGGTGAGAAATGACTGACATGGGCTGTGTTTACGCCTTTTTTTGTTAAAATGTACTGTTAATGTGTGACAAAACGGAGTTTTAAGACTTTTTCAGTCGATAATGTAGTTGTTTAAAGCTCAAATCTGTGGTTTATTTATATAAAGAGTGCCTAATAGTACATTTTATCTGGCGTTTTCGGAGTTGTGAGCTCCAGCGGATCAGCGGCGCTTACACTGGCTGGTTTATCTCGTGCATCTGAACCGCAGCTCCTGTATAGCAAATACAGACGAATATTGTCCATTATGTCACATTTTCTGGTCTTCTCCTCTGACCCCTGTCTGTCTCGTGCTTTGATTTCGTCGGCATTGGCATCAACACTCTCCAGCCTACTAACTAGCCTACCACAACAACTATTCCTCGCTGCGATTCAAAATGGCCTCGCTCCCCCTTATTTCATATTCTCGGAGGAGGGCTTTATGCAAATATTGGGGCTGGTGATGTCAGCACACCCTGGAGGAATGTGTAGTAGTCCCTACTGGCCGTTTGCTGTAGTCCTTAGAAATCGATTTCTTTAAAAGCAAATATCTCCCTTTGCTTTAAACTTTGAACGTTGTAACTTTGCAGATGTTGTTTATGCTCAAACAGCAACATTACACACTAGCTAAAGTTAGAAAAGTGAAATCGTGGTTTACCACCCCTTTAACTTAAAGCTTTTACTCTTCAACACAAAAGGCACATCCACTTTAATAAAAAAGGAATATTTATTAAACAAGCCAGATCAAGAGCAGAAACGAAATAAAGTGCATAACTGAAAAATAAAGCATAGGCTCAAAACTAATACAAACAGTGGCCACAGCGCATTGTGCATTAGGCTCCAAAAAAATAAATAAATAAAGTGCCCAAATCCAATAAATATTATTAGAAATAAATGTGCAGTTTGCACAATAATAAAAGGGACGGGGCAACTCAAAACAGACGGGTAACCTAACGCACACAAGTTAGCTTACCGTCTTTAGGTGATATATGACATGTTTGTTGTCGAGCTGTGAAGTGCAAACTGTTGCTTGCAAAATTTGCATTCAACTTTTCCCATTTTCTATTTTTTAAAAATGCTGCCACACTGCCGATGTCTTTGTTGACATGGTAGAAGAGGACTGACTAGGAAAACGCTCTCACAATTAAATAAATAATATACGGCAAATCCTACTTCAATCTGTCTCTCTTCTCCAGTGGGTTGGGCTAATCCAAAAGAAGTGAAAACAAGGGGGTGTTCTGAAGACAGACTGTTACCTGTGAAACAGGGGTGCTCTGAAAACACCCCCATTAGCAATTAGTGCTTTCCACCTGATGAAATGAACCGGGCAAAACTGATTAAATTAACATGGCAAAAAATCGACCAATCAGAATTTTGGTCGAGCCAGAACGTATCGACTGGGAGATTACAGCCCTAGAAATAACGTTTGTTTGTTCAGAAACAGTTCGCTCTCATATAGGGAATAACTTTGTTTGACTTTGTGCATTGTAACTTTACAGACCTTTTTTATCCTTAAATGTCAGTATTACACACAACAAAGAAAGTTGAAAAAGTGGAAAATCATAATAATACTAATTCCAAAGTCGTGTCTACTTACATGTACATGTCTGTCATTATATTGCATAGCCATATAAGCTCATTTTCTTGTGCATGTGAATGTGTTCAGTGACAACCCCTTTATGAATGGCTGTTGTAGGAGTCCTGTTGCTGAATGCTGTGCTGTCTGTGCGTGCGCACCAGGCCAACTCTCACAAAGACAAGGGCTGGGAGATCTTCACCGATGCTGTGGTACACTGGCTCAGCACTAACATGCAGGGTCTTGTTTTTATTCTCTGGGGCTCATACGCTCAAAAGAAAGGGGCTGCAATTAACAAGGTATGTTGGAAACAAAGAACTTGTGTGTGATTCTTTCCGTTCATAACTGAACTAGAATTGTCTGCTTAAATTTGTGAAAGTATATGCCAGTACATCCGATAAATATTCCAAATGGTTGTACATTTGTTTTCTGATTGTTGACTAGAATCGACACCATGTTCTGCAAGCTGTCCATCCCTCGCCACTGTCTGCTCACAGAGGCTTCTTCGGATGTAAACATTTCTCAAAGACCAATGAACTGCTGAAGAAGTCAGGAAAGAAACCCATAGACTGGAACGCTTTGTGATGGTTTTCCTGTCTTGTAGGTGGAATGCTGTTTGTCCCGTGTCAAAAGTAAGCTTTATTTTTTTTATTTTCATTTCCTGCTAAAGGGATCAGTGTGTTGGTTCTGAATACATATATTTGTTTCCTTTTAAATAAATGTTTTTCCTTTCCCAAAGAGTTGGTAAATAGTTATTTGAATGACTTTCTCGTTGTTCATTTCCATCTACTTTTCTGCATTTGTCCCTTTTGTGTAGTCAAATGTACAACACTAACAACAGTGAAAGTTTTCGTGTTTGTGCCTGTTAAACAATAAACTATTTTTCTACTGAATGTTTTGTGCACTTGCTTTATCAATTTACGATAGACTGTTTTACAGTGTTTTAAGGCTAGATTAGATGTAATATCTGGCTTTTCAGTGTAAAACATTACGGCCTGGTACTACAGACCGGGCTTAGATTAAGCCAGGATTGGTTGAATTAGTACATATAAGTAGCTTTTATAAACGTGCCTTAGAAAAAACAATTACTGGTGTGCATCTTAAGACAAAACAATGGCACCGACATATTTTAAGATTTGTTTTATTTATCTTTTTATTACGTTGTTTAGTGCAGGGGTCTCCAAACTCGGTCCTGGAGGGCCACTGTCCTGCAGAGTTTAGTTCCAGCCCCAAATTGCCTCACTGCCTTATCAGACAATGGCTTGTAAGGCAGTTTTTTGTGCATGAAGGCACCTCACGAAACTCACTTCAGACAGACTTCTTAGGCAGTGTAACCTGTGTTTAATGATCTACAGCAAAATAGAGAGCGCTTTGGTGAGAACTAAACAAATATTTAACAACTACATTAGTAATTTCTCCCTAGAAATGACATCAGAAGTGGAAAATGTTGGTAAAAAAAAACGTACATTTACACAAACTGAGCAGCAAACACAACTTTCGGACGCCATCCACTTTTCCAGCTTAACTGTCACAGAATTGAAAGCACAGGATTGTGGGATATCAAAGGCAGCGAAGGATACACATATGCTGCCTTCAAAACTCAATCAGATGAAGGTATCTCAGGAGACAGGAAGTGAAGCTAACATTATATTCGGACGTGCCTTGGTGCCTTCCTGCCTTGAAATGTTTCCTCCGAAGGCAGCATTTTCCAGGTTTCAGACGCAGCCATTGTCTTACTAGTCCCTTGTAAGACACTGATTAGCTGGTTCAGGTGTGTTTAATTGGGGTTGGAGCTAAACTCTGCAGGACAGTGGCCCTCCAGAACCGAGTTTGGAGACCCCTGGTATAAGAAACACATGGGGGGGGGGAAACATATTTGATAAAATATATTTTATTCATATGTTATGCTATGTCCTTTGTGGTGGACACCAGGACTTGTGTAAAAATAAAAACACATTATGACAAAAACAATGAGATTTTTATTTTTAGGTTTCAGGATTCTTTTTAACCAAAATTTGATTCATAACCATGTTATGAAAACGGAATTAATCGATATACCATATACTTAAATACACAGTCCCATTCAATACAATGTATAAAATTTGCATAGGAATGTGTTCTTGGGGCAACATGTAATGAAAAAAGTGTAATAATGGGAGTATCAATTTGCAACATTCTCATAATAATATTGAATATTGCATAGGAATATTGATATATCGTTTCTTTCCTTATTCACTTGCTGTGTCTCACAAAATGCCTGATAAACATGCTGTAAATCCCGGTGTCCTCTACAGAGGTCATGCATGAAATCAATGCCTTGTCATATTTTGCTAACGTGTTCCTGAGATGTTGATTTATGGCAAACAATTGGAAAACGAGTCATATTTAAATAATTAGAAAATGTTGTCATATTCCATAAGAGTGCTAAATTTGATCATTAATGTCAGTCATTTTCAGTGTTGGGGTAACGCATTACAAGTAACTTGAGTTGCGTAATAATATTACTTTTTCCAAGTAACTAGTAAAGTAACGCATTACTTTTCAAATTTACAACAAAATATCTGAGTTACTTTTTCACATTAATTTGACTGACAGCTCTCCTGCCCCCATGTTGAGAAAAATAAGTGCAGAGGTGTTTTGTGTGTAAACATGATGGTTATTGTAGTTCTAGACTAAATGTGAGCATTTACTCATCTCACTTGCACAATTAAGATTCAGTACTCCTCAAAATGAATACAATCAGTCAAATGCAAAATCAGAGTACTATGCAAACCTCCAATAATTAAATGTTAAATAAAACAACTATTTTTATGCATAATCTACCTTTATATTTAATAGACCAATGTCTTGCTGCTGACCTTTGATGATGAAAATTACTAGATTTTTTGTTTTTATTTGTAACTTTTTTTCTCCTGCATTCTCTTCTACCATTATCCAGAATGGCAGAGCTGCGCCCTCTACTGTTCACGCATGACTTTGCAGTTTTACCTCAGCCTGGGGGCTTATTATTTCAATTTTGGTATGAAGAGGTCTTTACCGTTGCACAAAAATATAACTTTTTTTGTTATAAAAACAAGCCCAGCCCAGGGGAGAAGAACTAACGCAAAAGTAACGTAACGCATTACTTTTTAAAAAAAGTAACTTTTTTAAGGGAGTAACGCAATATTGTAATGCATTACTTTTCAAAGTAACTTTCCCCAACACTGTTCATTTTTAAAGACCAAGGAGTTGTCATGTTGAAACCCACCAATCATTTGGTATCTCTGAAAAGTGAATGTGCTCTTTACAGAACATCCAGACAGTAAAACTGTGACGTGCTGTTAGAGAAATGTACTAAAATATAATGTCCACTACAAAGGACAAGAGTCTATTACTGTGTCCCAGGTGCAGTGTTGGGCAAAGTTACTTTAAAAAAAATAGTTTCTACTTTTTCTTTTTCACTTGGGCTGTGCTTGCTTTGTCTTTAATAGCAAAAAACCCCTCTTACTTCAGCAATAAAAAGTAATTTTGCTTATTTGTATGGTTGGAATTGGAATAATCGCAAGTCAGCAGTAAATACATTGGTTAATAAAATAAGATTAAATACTTAAGGATATTTGTGTAGTACATGCCTGCTCACATTTAGTCTAGAACTACAATACCCATCATATTCACACAGCGCACACACGCCTCTGAACCTTCAAAAAAACCCACTCCCTTTTTAGAGAACAGTAATGTTTTTCAGAACAGTAATGTGTTAAGTTATTTTTGGGCAAATGTACCAGCCCTTTCACACCAAAATTGAAATAAGGCTGAAGGAAAAGCAAATTCACGCGTGTACAGTAGAGGATGCAGCTCAAACAAACCTTTCAGCTGTGCTGCCATTCTGGATTGCAGAAGAATAGGATGCAGGAGAAGAAAGTGTAAAGGTGCACTGTGTAAATTTTAGCGGCGAGGTTGCGAATTGCAACTGTCCACCGCTCACCCCTCCTTTTCGAAGCACGTAGAGAATCTACGGTGGCCAACACAGGACAAAGATGTCGTATAAAGGCCTGTTCACGCCGGGACGATTTTTGTGTGCGTTTATCGCTGACGTTTAAAGCCTCATGACTAAACAAAGTGAGTGTGCACACCGACGTGCAAAACGGCAGGCGTAAAAGAGTCATTTAAAAAAAACAAAAAACACCTTGGGCATGTTAAAAACCAGCCGACAAATGAGATCAGCGCTTTAGTTCACGTGCCTGGAGCTGCTGAAGTTACAGTAAAACACGACTTGGTGGCGCTCAAGCACAAAACGGTCTTGCACATATTGATACGACGAAGAGGAAGTAAGTAGAAAAAGATGATGATGAGCTGCTAATGAGAACAGAAGAAGAAGAGAGACAGTATTTACGTGCTTGCCAAAACCATTCACACACTTTTTGCTAACTGGCAAGCACGTAAATACCATAGACCGTAAAAAAAATATGGATGACGCGACCTCATTGACTTCCGCTCACGAGAGTTGAAGCTTTCGGAGGCCCGCACACGGCGCTGACATCTTGCGCAGATTTGGGGCCGAGTCTGCGCAGTAGTGACCTCGGGACCGGAGTCTGCTCAGTAGAGATCAGGAAGTAGAGACGCGATTATCAAAAGCCCGCCCCCACACTCTCAGAGATGCAGAACAATTCATTATGTTAGTGTGAAAAACAGTTATGGAAATGTAGAAATTAAAGCTAAAGCTCCAATCTCCTAGCCTGGTCTTACCAGACTCTCGTACATTTCATTTGTACATAGTGTCTGGCCACTCTCCATTGACAAGCGTTTACTTCCCTGAAGGCGGGAACTCTGTTGAAGTTTAAAACTATTGGATCTGCCAAGAGTCACTCTGGATCTGCCTAACCAATCGCTAACGTTTGGTCGTGACGCATCGCCTTTGATTCTCTCACATTAACTGTGCACACCACCTCAGTGTCAGTGATAAAACCTTGTGCATTCGGATTGTTATTTACGGTGGAGAGGAGAGTTTTGTGATCGGAACGCGCTGCTCTCGTGGTGCTTATCTCGTGCAATCATAACATGATTGTATATGCTGTAAATAAAATGTCATATGCTTGGTATGATAAGAATAAATGCTGCCATAAATAACAGCCCAATTCAAATGTTTACGTGCTTTTCTTCTTTTATTTTTTGAGCGGTGATGAAATATTTTGCTCTTGCCAGCATTTAAAGGTCCCGTTTTTCCTGTTTTTTTGAAACTTTGATTGTGTTTACAGTGTGCAATATAACATGTGTTCATGTTTCGCGTGTAAAAAAACACAGTATTTTTCACACAATGTACTTATCTGTACACCGCTGTTTTCCTGTCCTAAAAACGGGCTGATGACTTCCTTGTTCTATGAAGTCCCTCCTTCAGAAATACGTAACGAGTTCTGATTGTGCCAGCGGTTCCCGTGTTGTGATTTGACAGCAGCTTAGCGCATGTTGCCCGGTAAGGTCACGCCTCTTACCAGAGATGCATGCGCTCAGTGTTCGAGTGACTTTATTAAAGAAGGAAGTAGAGGGATGTAGTCCTAATCGGCCGTTCGCTGTAGGCTTTGAAAGGGGACTTCTGTTAAATAAAATATCTCGCTTGGCATTGAACTTTGAGCTTTATAATTTTACAGGTATTATTTATGCTCTAACAGCAACATTACACACTAACTAAAGTTTGAACAATGGGATCACGAAGAACAGGACCTTTAAAGAAATACAAGTCTAGAAATGCATCCAAATTATAGCGCACGCAACCGTACGGTGCTCTGCAGGGGTCTAAAAAGGATATAAACAGTGAATTTTGAAGTGATATATTCTTGAAAACTCAGAGATGTGGATTCGGAGAGCAATTACATTACTACACGACCTGTTTGTCAAAAGCAGTCGGTAATTCAGCCTGGGTTTTTCTCGAGGGACGGCTTCAGCCAACTCCTCCTATAGCAGACAATAATCGCGGGAGCGATCACATGCTTTGCACATGAACTGGAGCGCGTCTCAAATAAACCGAAACTCAGCAGGCTACTTGTCTCAAAAAAATGAGAAATATGTGTATATAAAGCTTGAAATGTCCACTTTTAAACGCAACAAAAAGAAAATAGTCAAACAATGCGCACTGTTCAATAGTGGCAACGATATGCGTCCGTTCATTCATTCTTGTCAAAGACGCTGACGTGCGTCCGTTTACAAACCAATCAATGTCCAGATGCAGCTCACTTAGAGGATGACGAGTGGACGCAAGTGCGTCATGTAAAGTTCTTTAGTGCGCTTGCATAATTGCAATGTGAAACCAAACCAAAACTAACCGAATGTATAAAATGTATCAAATCATGAACTTCAGTTCGGACCTTGGTGCGGACTTTCAGGTGTGAAAACGCCATAAAACCACTTATTTAAAAACTTATTTTAAAAACTAACACTTGAAATTAAATCATCGTGATAAAAACTGCCTAAATTGACAGAAACCATCTTTAGGAAATAATTATTTGAAGTGTAATTTATTTTTTTCGTTTGTCTCACGTCCATTGTAATACATGGAGAGGTGGGGTTTATGAGCTATACTGGGGGCGATCGAGGCACGGAGGCTTCAGTTTCTGAGAGGAGTTGGACACAGTGAAAAGAAGAAATGGACACAGTGACCCCATAGACTTCAACGGGAAAAAGTGAAATCAATTAGAAGCACTCACTTCCTGATGGCTGAGCGTACTGCACAGCCTCAGACTGAGCTTGACGACGTAGATGTGACATGAGCAACCTGTCTGACAGTTGTCGGTAGTCAAGTCCTCTAGTAGTTGTGCAAAGTGAAATCTGAATCACGTTGTTGAAATATTTTGTCCTGTTGCTTTTGGCTCTCTATGTGCTTCTCCCTTGACTTTATCGGACTTAATGCCTCCACGTCCCCCTGATTGCCTCATAGACAGTAAAAGATTGCCTGCGAGCTTCTCCTCCTGTCTAAACGGTAATTTCTCTACTGTGCGACCGAGAGTCGTATGGCTATGACGCAATCGTTAGCCAATGTTTTACAAAAACGGCTTCTACGGGGCGATAGTGTCAGACACAAGGTAATGGAGCATTTTATACATTGTCGTGTGTCTTTAGAAATAAACAATGGTCAAATGGAGTCTTTAAACGCCTCAGATGTAAAGTTATTCGCTGTCAAAGTGACGCCAAAATGAATGGGAGTCAATGGAATGCTAACAGCAGGTGGCTTGGTTAGCAATGGCTGCCCCTATGGAAGGTACGGTTTCCGGGTGCTGGATTACCTCCTTGGGTTAATATATACTGTTTCTCTCTTCTTCTTCTGTGAGACAAGCGAGTGTCAGAAGCGTAAAGTGGCGCAGCACCACATTGTGTCCCGGGAGTGCCATCGACTGAATTTGCACGTTCACTCGGCGCATCGCCAGTGAAAATTGCTTGGGTGTGAACACAGAGACGCACCGAAAAACGCTGGCGATAAGCGTGTGCGATTAATCGTCCCGGTGTGCAGAGCAGAGAGTAGCTAGCGCTCTGTAGAGCAGTTTGTCCGTTTAGGGCTACTGTAGAAACATGCCGGCGCAAAATGGCATCTTCACTGTAAGGGGACCCGTGGTGTATGTAGATAGAAATGGCTCATTCTAAGGTAATAAAAACATAACGGTTCATTATGTCAGGTTATTATACAGCACTGAAAACATGTATATTATATTGCATTTCTGTCAATAGATCCTCGTAAAATTACACACTGCACCTTTAACATTTACAAAAACAGTCATTTTTGCTTATGGTTTAACTGAATCATTGAAGTGCAGCAGCTAGTACATTGGTCAAAGTGAGATTAAATGCATAAAAATATCTGTTTTATTTAACATATTTAATTATTGGAGTTTTGTGTAGTATTCTGGTTTTGCCTTTCACTGATTTTATTCATTTTGAGGAATATGCAATTTTTTTGGAGCAAGTGAAAATTAACTTGCGTTACTTATTTGAAAAAGTAACGCAGATATTTTGTTGTAAATGTAAAAGTAATGCGTTTTACACCGTTGCACTTTACAAGTTACTGGAATAAAGTAATCTTATTATGTAACTTGCGTTAACCCCAACACAGCAGGATATGTCAAGTGCAAGTTGCTTTCAGTTAAAACAGCTCAAATATGCATTTTAGTCTGGGACTTGTATGTGAAACCTCGGGGGAATATGTTTTGACTGACTTGCACAGTTGCAGCCCGCATAGTGTTTCCCTAGTGATGTGTCGTTCATGAACGATTCGTTCATTTTGAACGAATCTTTAATATGACTCGAGAACAACGGGTTGTCTCAGAGAGCGATTCGTTCATTTTGTGTTGACTGTAGCTGTGTCTCATTTCATTTCATTTTGAAGGCTGCATCCTCTGGAGGACACATCCTGTGAAGGATGCGGTATACGGAGTGTCCTTAATCAGAATTAAACGAGACGTCCTCCGTAGGACACACAGGCAGGAAGTATCACGTTGCTATGCCAACATGTTCACGGTGGAGTTGCGCTCTCACACCAGTTATATGAATGAAAATTATTTATAACTTGAAAATGACTATGAAATGTTTTGCCTTGACAGCAAAGTACTGTTCTAAACGTTTAAAAAAAAAAATAGCACTAAACACTTGTAATCCTGTTTACCACAACTATCTATTTGAGGTATATACAGCTTAAAAACAAAAACAAGCTTGAAACTACTTAAGTTTAAACACCACATTTCGCTTGCATGTATATCTGCCGGCGGCGCCATTTTTTCAAATAATATTTAAAAAACATGACGGTTGTTAATGGCGACGCAAGGAATTGTGGGTTATCTGCAGCAACGAAGGATACATCTCATGCACACTCCGAATTCCTGAAAAGAAGGGCGCATTTGAAGGTCGCATTCGGAGTGTCCTACTTACTTTTTTGAAATGAGACCGCCTTCAGACGCATGCAGCCTTCAAATGCGACCTCCGGAGGATGCAGCCTTCCGAAATGAGACACAGCTTGTGCATGCGCAACATCCCATATGTTCTGTACAGGAAACAGAATTGATTAGTTCACCAGTCTCGAGTCATTCGTTCATCAAGTCCCAGCCCATAGGCAAGGCTATGCAGTCACTGGAAACAGAAAAGATTCGTTCATCTCTCGAGTCTTCTCGTTCAAATCGTTCGTTCAAGTCCCCATCGGCTGAATGAAGAAACAGCTCATCTCTCGAGTCTCGTTCTTTTATCACGTGACGTGACAGCCGTGTTGGATACAGAAATTAGTTAATTCCTTTACAGTCTATGGTTAATTCACAATTCCTTAAAAACAAGTGAGGTTTTTTTTAATGTTTGTTTAGTTCAGGTTTTTTTTAGCTAGTTTAATTGATTTTCCTATGAAGTCTGGACACATTGGGTTGTTCAGAACGGATAGGCATAACAAATGTTTATTGCACATATCTTCTGATGATTTTATAATAATAAATATACAACATGCAGTCAATAATACGACTGTAATATTGTATATGTTGCGAGACACTGAACAGGGAAGCGGTCACGTGAAAAAAGAACAAACGACTTGAACGAGAAGACTCGGGAGATGAACTAATCTTCCGGTAAAGTTTCCGGTGACTGCATATTGCATATGGGTCTGGGACTTGATGAACGAATGACTCAAACCCGAAGACTCGAGACTGGTGAACTAATCAATTCTGTTTCCGGACGCATGTATTACATGAGGCTGTCCCGGCCCAGATCAGACATGATGACGGAACTAACGGCTCGAGAGGTGAACTAAACTTTCCAGGGAACAGACGTGTTCAAATGTGAAGTGACAAAGGAAAGCACGATTTGGATCGGGAGGTGAGGTGAACTAACAGACTGCATACATAGACTGAAGCAATTTAAGCAATTAATTAATAATTTATTTCTCAAAGTTTGGCCATGGCTGCATTAGCTTATAGTTTATTTTTTATTATACTACGGGGCCTTTGAATGCTTGAATCTGATTGGCTGATGAACGTTCTGAGGTGTGCAATTATTTTCTGGGAGATGCACAGCGAACGTAGTTCCAGGCAGCTCTTGACCGCATTACAGTTCCATATCACTTCGCATAGTTAACTGTAATAACGGACATTACAGGACTAAAAAACAACAATATGACAGACGATTTTCCTAAACTTTCCTAGCCTAATTCACACAAGCTCTCTCTCTCTCTCTCTCTCTCTCTCTCTCTCTCTCTCTCTCTCTCTCTCTCTCTCTCTCTCTCTCTCTCTCTCTTTCTTTCTAATAACTTTATTAATAACTGCAGTAGAATGCTATCAACGGCTCAAGCCTTCGTTAACAGCTTTAAAATGACGTTTCAGAACTAGCAAAAGAGCCGTTGGATGAGAGGCGGAAGAAATAGTCCTACTCACAATAGCGATTTAAGTACAAAAACCGGACGAATCCCTTTAAATATATCTTTGGATCGATGTCTTGAGGTGTGGTAACCGTAGTATAAGCGGAATAATTGACTCCGGGGCGTTCAATTATTAAAATAATAATTAATAAAACTCCGCTTCGCGACCGCATCACCACCTCGGGTGTGCATTATTATTCTAATAATTGAACGGCCCGTCGTCAATTATTCCTTACTTCCAAAAGTACTAAATGTGTTGAAAAATGTAGCATGTAACGTTTTAATTAGATTCTGCTGAAATGAACGACTTGAAAAAAAGATTCGTTCATTTTGCTGAACGAGATTCAAAGATCCGAGTCAGTAAAATGATCCATCACTAATGTTAGTGGGTGTGCTTTCTAGTCAACCAATCGCGATCGGGTCTGTCATCGCGACGCAACGACCGTCTTGAGTTCACCAAAATCCCTTTAAGTTACAAGGGATAGCATGCTGGCTAATATTCAGGGCGTGCGGTAAAGTCTGGACATCGAAATAGCGTCTAAAACTATACAAAACAATCCGGTAGCAATGGATGAAGTGCGTGGCATAATGTGAAGTATCGCCAGAGCAACAATTCTAGCAAACATCTTTTAACATGGCTACTCGAGACACACGACAATACCGACGGGCTGCTATCAAACAAGAGCAGGACGACGACTCTGACGCCGAGGAACCGACTATCTCGTTAAAGAAACCCGACGGACGAGAGTCCCAGATCATCCACAGTGGTCATTTTATGGTGTCGTCTCCTCATACGGATCACCCCCCGAAGAAAGGTTACGACTTCGACACTGTAAACAAACAAACCTGCCAGACGTATCATTTCGGGAAGACTAGCACATCGCATCTCTCTATTGATGCCTCCCTGACGAAGCTCTTTGAGTGCATGACCCTTGCATACAGGTAGGCTAGTGAACAAAAGAGAGATGGCGAAGGCTTTTGTTAGGCTAAAACTAAATGTTATATCATCTTTCCTATAAAGACATTAGCGCATTGCTAGCTGGGCCAACATCTTGTAGATAAACTAGTCAGTTACAGCTTAATTTCCCCAGCCACACAGGAGGTGTGGAGGTCTTATTGAGTGCAACCTGAGGGAGCAGACGTGAACTAACTTGTTTGTTTGTTTTTGTTAGACACAAATACAATAGCATTGGCCTATTTATGTTTCACTTTTTGTACTTTTAGTTTGGATTAAACGCATTGACCTTAGACATAATGGACCTGTTTATAAAAACCTGTCACTTTTGTCAGGAAGTGTTGAACATTTCCCCCTTCCTATCTCAGCAACCAAATACACAAACACTGATAGTTAAAACAGTATTTTAGAAGTAAATGTGAAGACTGACTATACAAATACACGTTTTCATTTTCGGATCAGGTCATTTATTCAGAAATGCACTGTATACATGCGAGCATTTACTTGAATAGATACACACTTCTGCGATGGACATGTTTAATTTCGTAATTAAAATTCATTATTTTTTCTGTTTACATAGTTAAAGTTTGGCCTATTGTTTTTAAAAGATGTCTCTCATGCTCAAGCCTGTATTTATTTGATTGAAAATACAGAATGTTAAACAGTAATATTGTGAAATATTATTACAATGTTTTTCTATTTGAAAATACTTTAAAATATAATTTATTTCTGTGATGCTAAGCTGAATTGTCAGCATATTTACTCCAGTCTTCGGTGTCACATGATTCTTCAGAGATCATTCTAAAATGCTGATTTATTATAAATGTTAGAAACAGCTGTGCTGCTTCATATTTGTTATAACCTGTGATACGTTTTTCAGGATTCTTTGATAAAAAGTTTAAAAAAGTGCAGCATTTATTTAAAATAGAAATCTTTTGTAACAATATACACTACCATTCAAAAGTTTAGGGTCAGTCATTTTTTCCTTTCTTTTTTTTGTTGTTGAAAGAAATGAATACTTTTATTCAGCAAGGATGTGTTAAATTGATAAAAAGCGATAGTAAATATTTATATTTTGAATAAATGTGGTTGTTTTTAACTTTTTATTCATTAATGTATCCTAAAAAAAATATTAAGCAGCACGACTGTTTCTAACATTAATAATAAATCAGCATATTATTTCTGAAGGGTCTGGAGTAATGGCTGATGGAAATTCAGCTTTGCATCACATAAATAAATAATATTTGAATGTATATTCAAATAGAAAACCATTATTTTAAATTTGTAATGATGTTTCACAATATTACTGTTTTCTTCAGCATTTTTGATCAAATAAATGCAGGCTTGATGAGCATAAGAGTTTTATATATATATATATATATATATATATATATATATAATCTCAAAATTGGACAATCCCCTTGTGTGTTCCAATGAACAAAGAATAGAACAACATAAGGGAAAGTAAATGATGACAGAATTTTCATTTTTAAATGGCACATAATATAGACACGCACTCCTTGCAGAATATGCAAGAGGTTAATTTGACAAAATAAGAGGGATCATAAAAATGGCATGTTATTTTTTTTTAGGACTGAATATGCTGTTTTACATAACGTCATGTTTGCATATAGTACACAAGACCAAAAAACCTCAAATGTTCAAAAGTTTACATACGCTTAATACAGTAAAATACAGTAAAATTAACACAGTAAACACCATAAAACACATTGCTTTCTTCTATTTTTCTCAGCAAAATTGTCTAAGTATGTGAAAACGTGTTCTTTGCTCCATTCTTAAACATAGATATGTTCTGATGATGCTGTTTTAAATGCGTTGCAGCGTTGATATATTTATATAGAACTATATAATGTTGACTTTGTTTTGATTAATTTACTTAAGTACCATTTACAGGTTTTAGCTTTGGGAAATGAGCTAAAAAAACTATAGTCTATAGTACAGTACACTAAATTATGATGAGTTATATGGATAAAATGTAAAACCATTTTTATAGTATGTAATTACTATGCAAGTATGATTCGTCTGCCATCTTTTTTCTTTAATAATTATTAATAGAATAAAAAAAACCTTTAATAGATTTAAATCTCATTACCAGTGGTTTAAAGGTCCTGTTCTTCGTGATCCCATTGTTCAAACTTTAGTTAGTGTGTAATGTTGCTGTTAGGGCATAAATAATACCTGTAAAATTATAAAGCTCAAAGTTCAATGCCAAGCGAGATATTTTATTTAACAGAAGTTCCCTTTCAAAGCCTACAGCGAACGGCCGATTAGGACTACATCCCTCTACTTCCTTCTTTAATAACGTCACTCGAACACTGAGCGCATGCATCTCTGGTAAGAGGCGTGACCTTACCGGGCAACGTGCGCTAAGCTGCTGTCGAATCACAACACGGGAACCGCTGGCACAATCAGATCTCGTTACGTATTTCTGAAGGAGGGACTTCATAGAACAAGGAAGTCATCAGCCCGTTTTTAGGACAGTGAAAACAGCGGTATACAGATGAGTAAATTGTGTGAAAAATACTGTGTTTTTTTACGCGCGAAACATGAACACATGTTATATTGCACACTGTAAACACAATCAAAGCTTCAAAAAAACAGGAAAAACGGGACCTTTAACTGTGCTATTAATTGTAACTTCCTTGTTTTCTTTTTTCTTTTGTTGTGGGTTTTTCATGTCATATGGACAATGCATGTGTCTGTTGTGCCATTGAATTTAATAGGATAGCAAAACAGTCCCTTTAGAAATCCTCAGAAATGGTTCTGTCCCAAATATCCTTTTTTCAGCATTCATGTTGGTGGTTGTTTTATTACCAAGCAACTGCATCTCAATCCAACAACAAACTCTTGTTTTCAGTCAATTTTGCATTCACCAGCATCCATTCAAGTCAAAGTGTCACATATAAATTGAGACCTAAATTCTGTGGTTATGTTTTTTTGGTTGTCTTCATATTAGAATTTCGAGATTCAGACCCAAATTTCACAATTTTATTCCGACTTGTGGAAATCACTAGCCTGACAAGCCAGACCCACATCAAGATGTTGGGTCTGGGAACTCACCATTGGCAGGGCTCAATCCGAGGGGCGGGATAAACGGTTGTCTTTCAAATTCCCTCTGCATGCAATGGGATAGCGCTACAACCAACCAGAGCAATGAAGAAGGTGAAGCGGAGCTATTTGATAGATTAAACTTTCGCCGTATCCGGTCGGCAAAACTACCAACACATCTTCCTTTCTTAAGAATGACTTCAGTACCGTTCTTTCCTCAAAGTAAAGCTTAACTCCAAGTCTTCCAGAGTCGCGGCCAAAGCCGATTCGAAAGACCGCTGTTCACCAGCTTCTTTGTTTTCAAGATGCACGCGGAACCGCCGCAACTCTGCCGTCATTATATTAAGCCCGCCCATCGACTCTATACACGATGTGATTGGCCTGACTAGAGTTTGGTTTTTCCAGCACGCAAGTCGGAAAGAGTTGCTAGATGATCCTGGCTGCAAATTACATTTGATGCCGCTTGGGTGCGTCTAGGTTTCTCGGCTAGGAAATCACATGACCCTGCTATCTTATTCAGATCTTGCTCGTGTCTAGTTTTGTCTGAATTAAGTGGCGTAGTTGCACAGACTCAGGGTTTTTTTCCTTCTTTGGTTGTATTACAACACAGGTCTTATGGCAATATTGTTGATATTTAATTTTCTTATTGTTGTTATTATTATTATTATTATTAATTATTTGATTAATAGAATTTGCATACATATTTTTTGGAAAAAAGAAGTGTACAGTAACTTTGTCATATTAGATTCAACTTTAGATTAGATTCAACTTTATTGTCATTACACAAGTACAAGTACAAGGCAACGAAATGCAGTTTAGGTCTAACCAGAAGTGCAAGTGCAGGATATATACAGTGGTTGCGTAAGTGCAGGACATGGAAATGTACTTAATATATATAAATATGTATAAATAGAGAGATGGTTATTACTATAAACAGAACTGAATTTACAGGTGAATATGTACAGTGAATAAATATACAGATGGCTATTACTATAAACAGAATTTACAGGTGAATATGTACTATGAATATAATATACAGATGGCTATTACTTTAAACAGAATTTTACAGATAGAGGTATACAATAATATGTTAGGCTAATATGAGGAATATAGCAGTGGATTAAGGTACTGCAATAAATTATGGACAGAGCTATCTGAAAAAAAAGTGTAAAAGTGCAGTGGAAAGTGGTTGCATATTACAGTTAGAAGTACGGTGCAAAATGCAAATGTGTAGTGTATACATTAAATGTAAATGTATACACTGCACATTCAAAAAAACAACAACAACAAAGTCACCGTTTGGATTTAAATAGGCAAATGATGAGTCTCTGACTGGATCATTTTTGCAGTGATTATTGTGTTTCTAGCATGTTATATGATTGGCAACAGTTCTTCTAACCCTAAACCCTAGAGTGTGTAGCTTTTCAGTAGAAAAACACATAATACCCATATTCCAGGATGACAATGTCCAGATTCATCATGGTCAAACTGTGAAAGAATATTTGAAGAGTGAAGAATCATTTGCACACATGAATTGGTTCCTCTGAGTCCAGACCATAGACTGTAAAAAAATATGGACGTAGTGTCTGTGACGTCACCCATAGGATTCTGAAGAGCATTTCTGAAGCCTAAAGTGTGGCCGTTGCCATCTTGTCAGCGCACGTCACTCCCGTATATCTGAAAATCGGTGAAGAGAAGCTAACAGGTGGAGTGGGTGGAGCTAACAGACAACAGACAAACGGCTTGTAGTGACAGCAGCAGCAATCCACCTGTCACTCAAGTGGCCACGCCCTTAATTATACAGAACTTTAAGGCTTAAAATAAATAAAACTAATGAGTTATAAAAAAAATTCACCCCCCTCGCAATTGTCATGAAGGGCAAAGTTAGCTGTATAGACCAAAACCACAGTTTGTACCAGGCTGTAAACATGTTTTTCTTTGCTGTAAAGTTGGGCATTTTAACATGGGGCTCAATGAGATTCTGCTCCCTTCTGGAGCCTGTCTCTAGTGGCCAGTCAATCAGGGTTATGCTGCGTTCACACCAAATGCGAATAGAGCGTCTGGCGTGAGTGATTTCAATGTTAAGTCAATGGAAAGGCGTTTTGACACGCGTCTGGAGGTCCTGTGGTGCGATAGACGCGTTTCTCGCGGCGCGATGGATGCGGTACCGCCTCATTCGCACGTCCAGTTCGCACGAACGACACGAATTGAGCGTTATGGCGAGTGGTGCTTTTTGTGCATTCACGCGTTTGAAGCGAATTCGCGTCTGACGCCCGAGTTGAAAAATCTGAACTTAGGCGTCATTTCGCGCCGCATTAACCAATCAGGAGCCTGCTTGCTGCGGTCACGTGGTAAAGTGACGTGATGAGAAACCCTGTATAATTTAAAAATACTACTATTGTGTTACAAAATGTAGTTTTAAGACTTTTTCAGGTGAGAATGTAGTTGTTTAAAGCTCAAATCTGTGTTTTTTTTTATAAAGAGAGTGCCTATTTAAAAAAAACAATCTTGTTTTTGTTTTTGGAGTTGTGAGATCCAGGCAATGACTGGGCGCTCAGCGCTCATTAACCCGGCGAGAGCAGCCTTTCCTCGGCTAGTCCTTCTGACGTTTGCCGCTGGCTCTGATGTCCTGTAGTGGTTCGTCTTGTGTGGATCTAACGGGCGATCTTTGGTGTCATGAATTTACAATTTGTTGCCAAATCGTTTTGACTGAGGGCAAAGAGAAGTTTCATAACTTTATTTTTTAAGGATATTTAAATATACATGCAGTGAAGATAATATAGGAGTTGCCTGGACCACATTTGTGTGGCTATTAATGTTTAATATATATTTTTAATGAAAATGAAAAGAGGCAGAGTGGTGTTTTATGACATATTTCTCCTGGAGCGTCTTGAACGCAGCATTAAAATAACTTTGGCTGAACATATAACATGCTAGAAAGAAACACGATAATCACTGCAATAATAATCCAATCATTGACTCTTAAGGATTTGCCTATTTAAATCCAAACAGTGACTTTTTTGCCCAGGCAGTGTACTTTATGTATTGAATGCTACACATCCAAGCAAGTGGAGCACTTGAGTTCCTTATTTACTTCATTTCCCAATCAATACACTGACTGAACAACTTCACATTGGCAGCATGGAAAACAAAATTATTATTGTGCTTGTGAATAAATGATGCATAGAAAGTAGGCTAAACTGACATAATTGTATTTATTAATTTATCTTTCAATGAATTACGCAGCTTTGACTTTAAAAGAAGTTATTTAAATGTTTTAGACAAGTAGTAAAATGAAATATTTTGCCTGTACAGCCATATTCCAAAGTAATCTGTTGTTCTAATAAGGAATAATTGTCAACAGATCAATGCATTGTTTAAAATTACTGCTCCCTGGGGTGGTAATATGACCACAATGCAATGCGATCCTCTCATGAGGATTGTCTTCAAGTTTACTCTAGCTGCAAGTGTTTCTTTTAACCAGATTAGTCACATTTGAATGATATATATAAAGGCCTATGCGCCACAAATTCAACACAACAATACCAACAATACAATAGACCCAAACCAAGTCCTTGGCGAGATCAAAAACGTTTCTAATCTTGACAACGCATATCGTCGGAAAGGTCTGAGTTTCAAGGTTCCATGTTTTGTGATTAGAAGTGGTATTTGGACAGAAATGTATTAATTTGCTACAGGAAAATGCATGAAAAACAAATTCAAGTGAATGTGGGTGAGACCCAGTGGATATTTTTGGGATAGCGCCTAAACAAAATCCCATAGGAACTTACATTTTTAGGATATCAACTTCAAATTTGGAACTTGGCTAGACATATATCTTTTGATTTTATAGTAATCATTTTATAGTAAAAGTTATTTTGTAAAATATATATTTATATTTTTATACATTTGATTTACAGAACACTTAAACTTCCAGAACTCATACTTTCATTTTTTTGCTTTCACTTCAGCGACAATCTGCTGAGTGTCTTTTTTTTACAACAAGCAAACTGAGGGATATATTCCAAAGCATTCTTGAATTACAGCCGTTTAAGTTTGGATAGTGCATTGTCATGTCTATTCTCAAAAGGGGGGAGATAGTTAAGGATATTGCCACAGTATTTTCAGTATTTTTTAGTATATAACACCAATAATGGTCACAATTTATATTAGGTGGCCTTAATCATTTGACACAATTTACTTCCATACATTTTGGTGCATTGTAATGATATTTAAAGTACTTGCATTTGATTAACATTTGTAGTTACACTGTTAACTTTACCCCTAACCGTAACCCAACCATTACCAATAATCCCAACCCTGCCTTTACTCCTAAACCTAACCATTTCTCAAACTCATTAGCAGTAAATGTGGGAATGTTCCCAAATATAGTAGTTACACAGTAAATTCATAGTCTTTCCATAGGCATTTATTCTTAGTACATAGTTAAGACCACCTAATAATACAAAATATTACTGTAGGTTGACGGTTCTATTCAAGTGTGAATAGTGGAGTAAAGTAGCCTGGATGCCAGACGAACTTAGCCCCGCCCACAAAATTTTTTGCACGGGCAGTTCGGTCTGGACTTGATCCATAGAGAAGTAATTATGCCCGAACAGAAACTGTTCGGACCAATGAAATTGTCAGGGCGGGCTTTAGACGATGATGGACAGATGATAAACAGTAACGTAAACATCCACGTCATCAAAGGCGCTTGGGTTGAATTTGTTCTAATCCTAAACGGAGAACTTGTTCGTATATGTATTCACCTTTTACTATTTCTCTCAGAAATGATGATCGTGTTGGTAAGTACTCTGTGTATCCTTAAATTCTTTTTTACAACACCGGCAAAGATCGTTTACACTCATCTTCTTCTTCTAACGTGACTTATTCTAGCGTGCGTGCAGACAGGGTTGCCAAGTTTTTACAGCAAAACCCGCCCAATCCCGATTGCTACTCAAAACTAGCTAAAAACAAGCCCAATAGCTTTCCGGGTGGGGGGGTTCTCTGGGAAAAATGGCGTTGGGGGGTAAAATATGTGTTATTTTGGCTGGACTGCCTGCTAAATTTCGCATTCCTGGGTCTGTATATCACATAATTGGGGTCGCTTCAACCCGCGGACTTGACAACACAGTGCAGTTGAGTTCTGTTGACATTTGACAACTAACGTTATACGTCGCTCCGTTGCTCTGATTGGTTGTAGGTCTATCCAATTGAGGTCTTTCCTGGTTCGGTTTAAACACGCCCCATAATCACAGCCCAACGGAGCAGTATCAGACTCAAATTCTGACTAGAATTGAGTATGACGACGTCAGGCTAGGAGTAAAGTGGATACAAAAGCAAAATATTTTAAATATTTAGACAATTAATCACCACCAAAAATGTCATGATCTGATCGCCCTAACAAACACATTTGTTCTCTGTCCATAAGTGGAAGATTGGTGTCACCAAAATGGAAGAACTTCAAAGGCCTCAAGCTGCTGTGGAGGGACAAGATTCGCCTCAACAATGCTATTTGGAGAGCCTGGTATATGCAATGTAAGATCAACAATGAACCATGCATACTGTTTAAGGCGGGCGTACACACTGCGTGAGTTCGAACACTTGGGAGGTCGTGAGATATTGCACACGGTACGAGTCAGTTAACTGGATAATCGTGTTAAAGCAGCTGGTACACGGCACGACCATGCACGGCGAGCCGGAGGCAATCACGTGAGTTTTCGCGCTAAACATGAAGGCTGCATCTCAGTTAGCTCCCTAGTTCAGTAGTCAGGGCACTGATCAGGGAGTGAGCTCATTGACTGATTACATGCTCAATGCCCTGACTACTGAACTAGGGAGCTGATTGTGACACACCCACAAAAAAATGGTGCTATATGGCACTGAAAGTGGTTCTTGGCTCGTAATCATAGGCAAACCACTTTTGGTGCTATATAGCGCCATACCTTAACATGTTCTGTATAAGATAGTGGTGCTATATAGCACCTCAGCTAAAGAACCACTGAAGCACCAAGATTGGTGCTATACAGCACTTATACCCCTTTTCCACCAGAATGAACCGGGTTCAACTGACGAGCCTTCTAAGAACCGGTTTGTCTTTCCACATTCTAGAGAGCCGCCACAGAGCCAGGTCTAACGTTACTATTGATGCACATGGCTTTACGATCCTACATCAGCATCAAAACACAGCGAATCCAACGCATTCGTGCAGCTCGCCGTAATTTGTATAGACGGAGATTACAATCGAGCAGCTATTAGCTCTATTAGCTGCTATTTCAAAAATGGCGGTCACAAGTTTGTGTTCGTCTTGTTGATCATGGTAAACCCGCCCCCAGCCCCTGACGCAAGTGGTTCTTACTTCTACACCAGCAATGTTTTGGTGCTACTTAAGAACCACTTTTCCTGGTTCAGAGCTGGTGCTTTGGGTGTGGAAAGACAAAGAACCGATTTGAAACTAGGCTCTGGCTCCGAACCAGCACCAGCACTGCCTCGGTGGAAAAGGGGTATTAAAGAGGTTCTCCTATGATTACGAGCCAAGAACCACTTTTAGTGCCATATAGCACCATTTTTTTTAGAGTGCGATGACTGGAGCCTTCAATGTTGCAGCTATAGCTTCGGATAGGAAAAAGAAAGAAAAAACGATGTGCAAATGATTTGTTGAAAAGCAGAGAACGGCAGCCATTGCTTTAAACAGAAACAACAAGAGAGAGAAAGAGAAAGTGCGCATGCGTTTGTGTGTGTGAGAGACAGTGTACACTCACCTAAAGGATTATTAGGAACACCTGTTCAATTTCTCATTAATGCAATTATCTAATCAACCAATCACATGGCAGTTGCTTCAATGCATTTAGGGGTGCGGTCCTGGTCAAGACAATCTCCTGAACTCCAAACTGAATGTCAGAATGGGAAAGAAAGGTGATTTAAGCAATTTTGAGCGTGGCATGGTTGTTGGTGCCAGACGGGCCGGTCTGAGTATTTCACAATCTGCTCAGTTACTGGGATTTTCAAGCACAACCATTTCTAGGGTTTACAAAGAATGGTGTGAAAAGGGAAAAACATCCAGTATGTGGCAGTCCTGTGGGCGAAAATGCCTTGTTGATGCTAGAGGTCAGAGGAGAATGGGCGACTGATTCAAGCTGACAGAAGAGCAACTTTGCCTGAAATAACCACTCGTTACAACCGAGGTATGCAGCAAAGCATTTGTGAAGCCACAACACGCACAACCTTGAGGCGGATGGGCTACAACAGCAGAAGACCCCACCGGGTACTACTCATCTCCACTACAAATAGAAAAAAGAGGCTACAATTTGCACAAGCTCACCAAAATTGAACAGTTGAAGACTGGAAAAATGTTGCCTGGTCTGATGAGTCTCGATTTCTGTTGAGACATTCAGATGGTAGAGTCAGAATTTGGCGTAAACAGAATGAGAACATGTATCCATCATGCCTTGTTACCACTGTGCAGGCTGGTGGTGGTGGTGTAATGGTGTGGGGGATGTTTTCTTGGCACACTTTAGGCCCCTTATACCCCTTTTCCACCAGAATGAACCGGGTGCTAGTTCAGAGCTAGTGCTAATCCCAGTTCATAGTTGGTTCGACTGAGAAGCCTTCTAAGAACCATTTGCTTTTCCACATGCTGAGAGCCACAACAGAGCCAGGTCTTGCGTCACTGTATTCGTCTCATCTTTCTCAGCAACGCTAGCGAGGCAGCGTCAGTGTTGCCAAGTACTTCATCACTGTTGCCGCGGGCTGTTTTTCATGTCCGCGGGTCGAAGCGATCCGAATTATGTGATATTTAGCCCCAGGAATGCAAATTTTAGTAGGCAACCATGCCAAAAACACATTTTACCCCCAAATGTGATTTTTACCGGGGAATCCCCCCTGAAACGCGATTGGGCTTGTTTTGAGTATCAATTGGGGTTTTGTTGTGAAAACCTGGCAACCCTGGACAGCGGGAAACACAAACACACCAGGCTTGTTCAAGATGCAACGGCGCTGCGCAGACCGATCCATCCACGTATGATATAAAAAAACCGCATGAGTGAATCAAAAGCATAAGGAGTCATATGCTCTCGCTGGACTTGTTATCATACGGCGATCGGTCTCTGCACAGCACCGCTGCCAACAAGCCTTCCAGCAACAATGCAAACGTTGCGTTACTATTGATTCACATGGCTTTACGATCCTACATCGGCATCAAAACACAACGAAAACACAGCGAATCCAACGCATTCATGCAGTACGCCGTAATTTGTATAGACGGAGATTACAAACGAGCAGCAGCTGTTAGCTCCATTAGCTGCTATTTAAAAAATGGCGGATCTCAAGTTTGTGTTGGTCTTGTTGACCCCGCCCCCAGCGCCTGACGTAATCGGATCTTACTTCTAGCCCTGTTCTAGCCCAGAAATGTTTTGGTTCTACTTAAGAACCACTTTTCCTGGCTCGGAGCTGGGGCTTTGGGTGTGGAAACACAAAGAACCGATTTGAAACTAGGCTCTGGCTCCGATCTAGCTCTAGCACTGCCTTGGTGGAAAAGGGGTATTAGTGCAAATTGGGCATCGTTTAAATGCCACGGCCTACCTGAGCATTGTTTCTGACCATGTCCATCCCTTTATGACCACCACATGGTGGGTACATACCCATCCTCTGATGGCTACTTCCAGCAGGATAATGCACCATGTCACAAAGCTCGAATCATTTCAAATTGGTTTCTTGAACATGACAATGAGTTCACTGTACTAAAATGGCCCCCACAGTCACCAGATCTCAACCCAATAGAGCATCTTTGGGATGTGGTGGAACGGGAGCTTCGTGCCCTGGATGTGCATCCCACAAATCTCCATCAACTGCAAGATGCTATCCTATCAATATGGGCCAACATTCAATGCCACGTAGAATTAAGGCAGTTCTGAAGGCGAAAGGGGGTCAAACACAGTATTAGTATGGTGTTCCTAGTAATCCTTTATGTGAGTGTATGTGCACACTTGTATGGTTGCAGCTTTAACCTAATAATAGTCATAGATTTAGCCTATGTGACGTGGTTGTGTATGATTTGACAATAGGGAACAGCCTATACACTGTTGAAAATCGGGCCGACTCCCCAAACTTTTTAAACATTTTTAAAAATGATCAGGAGGTCGTGAGTTGCTCGTAACATGCTTGGCTCATCTCGTAATTCCTCTCACACGCTGCGAGCCGCGACCATACGAGCATCAATGATTTCCGCAAAAATCGCACTGTGTACGCCCGGCTTTAGAAATGTTAAAACGCAGGAGTTTGTTGATTTCTCTCTGCAATGCCTGTCTTTCCTGTAGATGTAGAGAAGAGGCAGAACCCTGTTTGCCATTTTGTCACACCTTTGGATGGCAATATGGATTCGGGAGTACATCGACCAACAGAGGTGAGCATGTTTGGAGTGTCATTTGACTACAGATATTTTTTCAAACCTGCATAACTGTTTTTTCCCTTGAAGAATTTGCACCTTTCATTTCTTTCGTTTGATCACTTTCTCTTGTTGTTCTGTTTCCTAGGCAATAGCAACAGAAGGAAAGTACTGGAAAAGGAGAATTGAAATCGTCATCAGGGAATATCATAAATGGAGAACATATTTCAAGAAAAGAGTATGATTATTTTCCCCTTACACTGAACTTACTTGCAGTGCTGTGTAACTCGGATGTTATTTATAAATGTCTTATATTATTTACAACATGAATGCACCAATTAATACGATTTCTTTAAGATCTCTTACAAATTAAAATGTATAGTTACAGAAGCACAAGGATGAAGACCTGTCCAGCCTTCTCAAGGTAATTTCCAGAATGTTTTCCACTATTGTTGATAAAGCATTGCTTCAAAATAATTCTGCATCAAAGTAAAAAAGTGTGTACATGCATGCAGTTATTGCAGTTGTTTTCTGTTACTTGTTCCGCAAACGTTGTTGTTGATTTGTGATTAAGCACTGCCTGTCTTAATGTCACATCAGATTTTAATAGTCCATGCATTTTAGAGTTGCGAATCTCTATTTTTCAGTGTAACGAATCTTGGTTTAAAAGCGCCAAATACATTTTTGTTGCAAACTTTTGAAAGACAGCATTTCACATTAATTTAGCTGTTTTTTATATAGAGAAACTTACAAATATGGAGATTTTATAAAACCAGCGATTCATCCAAACCAGAATGCAAATGTTCAGAATTAGTAAAGAAATTACGAGCAAGTACAGAAATCTATGTGTGACAGTAGAGTAAAAAAACTCAAGATTTGTGAATGGCTATGATTATGTATTACAATATAGATTATATATTGTAGTTTAGTCTGAAGCCACTTAAGGGACATAATGGAAATAAAATATGAGATGGGAGGAACAGGTATATTTGAAAACTTTTGCTTGTTCTTATGTAAAAGTATTGCAAGTTTTTCTCCCACCTCATATTATTTAAAGGGTAACTCAACCCCAGCTCAGAGCCTAACTCCACCCACTGGCAATATTTGAAAAATGCTGGAAAAGTGGGCAGAGGGGACGAACCGAGGGTGGGGCTGAGCGGGGGGGCGTGCACCTGAGACCCGCAGTGACGAATTGATTGACAGCTGTCTGACTGGCAAAGATGGAGAATGACTGGAGTGACGCCAGTAGATTTGCAACTAGGGATGAAACGATTACCGGTTTCACGATAAACCACGATAAAATTTAGTGACGGTTAGTAATATCGTATAAAATTTTATTATCATTAAAACCGCGTGTGATTATCACAGTTGTGAAAACTCGCGGTAAATCTTGTCCAGTCAGCGTCAGTCTGGCGCACCGCTGTTTTCTGAATGAGGAGAAATGGCAGAAAGCAGTGACAGCACTCGGGGGATTGTTCAGACTTCTAAAAGGACCAAATCTGAGGCGTGGTCATATTTTGGCTTTTACAAAAGTCCTGAGGGAAACTTAATCGAAGATGGTCACCCTGTCTGCAAACATGCCAGAAGAAAGTCGCTGTAATAGGGAAAACACTTCAAAACTACGAACGCAAGGCAAGTGGACTTTGACCTCAATACCAAACCTACGTCTGGGAAATAATAACGTGAAGCGAACGAACAAATTCAGACAAGACTAGGGTGACATTTAAGGGATAATAATCAGGGTTTGACATTAACAACCGCCATTTGCGGGTGTAACGTTATTTCGGCTGCACACTAGCCACTCTGGCTGTTGAACTTATAATAGTCTTCTCAAAAGCCATCTGTTATAATCGCGTTGCGCATTATAAGCACTTACACGTGCTTCTATTGAGTTTATGAATGCAATATCTCATAATCAGAGGCGTTCAGATTAGCGGAGTTTTGTTCAGAGCGCGCGCCGCTCTCACACGCTGAAATCTGCACTCGAAGCAGAGATAAACATGCGATGCACGCAGGAGATTCACTCATCATACAGTGGTTGACTGTTTTTGTTCTATTTCAGCAGCGAAAATGGTTTAAAAAAAACACATGATATGATATGACTGGCATAACGCAGGCGAATTTAGGGACCGTCTGTAAAGTTACATACAACATTGGTAACGTTATACACGTTTCAAACTTCAATAGCATTTGAAGAGAATGACAGTCATAAAAAGACTGTAAAGTGTTCATCTAGGTGTCAGGTATGATGCGCACATTTTGATATTTAATAAAATAAACTGTCAAATCATATGGAAATATGGATATGCATTATTTCACTAGGATACTGTTTGGGCTCTAACACAAAATATGCTAGATTTAAATGTGTCTGATAGAACACTGATGAGAATATTGCTTGGGAATATATTTACAGTGATAATATTAGAGATTATATTTACGACAAATGATTATTATTTATGCGTTGCTATATTGATGACGGCCATTAAGGAAGGAAATCCCACAGAATCTAGCTTAAAAAAGTGCTTAGAGCTGCTTTAGTTATTTGTTGTTTGTTGAATTTCAAATGTAAAACTTGTTGAAATGTTTTAAGTGTGTGCATCTGTTCTTTTTGAACACTTTCATTTCGTTTGAACAAAACCGTGATAATATTGATAACCGTGATAATTTGGGTCACTATAATCGTGATGTTAAATTTCCATACCGTTTCATCCCTATTTGCAACAGAGCGGTCATTCGAAGTAGAGGACTTTTCTCCCTCCACCTGAAGTGGAGGAGGGTGAATTGTCTTTAGACACAAGCCTCTGGCTCAAACTGCGTTAACTCCTGATGCGGATGATGCTAGCGAAGCAGCAGCACAAGAGAGAATGGAACCACTGACCTAATCTATGAACAGTTAAATCCTTAAACTGAATGCCACTAAAAATAGATCAGACAAAATAGATTTACAGACAAATAAAACAGACTCTTCCAAAATCTGTTTAAGCCTGTAGTGAATGACAGGGCATTTGCCAATAACTGGAAGAATCATGAAGTGAATTTATCCTCAAATTAATTGAAATATCATCTTAATCTCAGGGAGTGACCAGGGCTTGACATTAAGACCCACCAACCCGCCAAATGCGTGTGTATTTCAGCAGTGGCAGGTTGAATTTTATATATAATGTATACATTTTTCAATTGTAGTCTTCAAGTGCAATATAGTGTTGTCAAATATATCAATTATTCGAAACATATCAATACTGAAATATCTGAAACCACAGAATTGACACACAATACCATCTGCGCTATCTCCCTCATCTCTCCAACACACAAACCTGCCTCCCCTCACTCACTTGTTTCATTTGCTCCAGGTGAAGATTGTTGCTGTCACATGGCTTGAATTTCGCTGTGGGATTGCACGCATTGCACATCATTTTACTCATTCTCGCAAAATTTGTGCTCACACCCAAAGTGCGTGAACATAAAGCCTCCTCTCTGCTAAATTGAGTTCTTTTCCGCTGCTTATTGCGCTTAAACAGTCAAATACACACAAAATAATGTCAAAATGACAGTCTTGGTGAGTATTCACGTAAACAAAGTCAGTTCTGTTTTAAGTGAACGTAAACAGTTGAGAAAGAAAACACATGTGTAACATGGATCCGTGCGTCAGGTCTTAAGGTAACAGCAGCCTAATATACCTGCAAAACTATTTGAGATAAATTATGACGGGCTTTATACGATTATGGACAGATGATCAACAGTAACGTAATCATTCACGTCACCAAAGACCGCTTGGGTTGAATTTTATTTACAACACCGGCAAAGATCGTTTGCACTCTTCTTCTTCTACTTCTTCCAGTGTGCGTTCTGTTGACAACTATGCGTTGATCAACATACGTCACTTACTCCGTTGCTCTGATTTATTTGTAGGTCTATCCAATTGAGTTCAGAGGCATTTTCTTTCCTGGTTTGGTTGAAACACGCCCCCATAATCAGAGCCCAATGGAGCAGTATCAGACTCATATTCTGACTAGAATCTGAGTGTGACGACGTCAGGCTATGACTAAGGAGTTCGGCTGGCAAAAATATTTTAGGAACCCCTGGTTTAACCTTTAGATGAAAGTGCTTTCAAAGATAACAAGAAACATAGTCAGTTGTGTCCTAACTTTTGACTGGCAGTGCATGCTAATACACATTCTTGATGCTTGCATTTTACTCTGCATGAACCCTGAGTGTGTCTGTTGACCTGGCCTGCTTGTTGCATTTTGACCTCCCAAAGGGTGCGGAGGAACAGTTTTCGCTCTTTGGGGAAGTGTGTCCAGACACCTACCGTGTCCTCTTCTGCCAGGATGAGGATCTCAGTGTGGGAGGTCGTCGTAGGTCCCGCAAGAGTAGTGAATCACCTATTCCAATGGAGATGGACTCCCTTTTTGACATGGACGTGCTCATGTCTGAATTCTCAGACACTCTCTTTTCCACACTGGCCTCTCATCAACCTGTAGCATGGCCCAATCCAAGGGAGATTGGTGAGAAATGACAGTCAAGTCGGCATTAACGCATTTATTCTTGAGTAAGATGAACTGACTCTAAACCCCCTTTCTGTCTTCTTAGCCCATGCAGGAAATGCAGATATGATCCAGCCAGGCCTCATCCCACTGCAGCCCAATCTGGACTTCATGGACACTTTTGAGCCTCTGCAAGGTGCGAGCACAATTCCTCTTTATTACTTGCAGATGAATGATAGACTTGTTGACAACATGACTAGTTGATGAAGAAATGTTGTTTGTGCAGTTATGGCCTTGCATCTACTAGGGCTGGGTATTGACACAAGTTTCAATATTCGATTTCATTTCACTAGCTAGCAATTCAATTCAAATCTCGATCTCTTGTTTATCAGGTACAGTACAATGAAAAATCTCCCTCAAATAATGTTGTAAACTGCAACAGTGCCTGCCTAATCTTTCAGCGGCCTTGGTGTCGGAAGTATTTTTTTTCCATTGATTTTCTCCCATAGGGATTTCACAAACATTT
This sequence comes from Romanogobio albipinnatus, assembly GCA_023566225.1. Taxonomy (NCBI): domain Eukaryota; kingdom Metazoa; phylum Chordata; class Actinopteri; order Cypriniformes; family Gobionidae; genus Romanogobio; species Romanogobio albipinnatus. The sequence continues at coordinate 64,042,379 of CM042242.1, read as the reverse complement.
CATTAAAGTTTTATGTTATGAACCAAGCCAACCAGCTATGAGGTGAATCACAACATTACAAACTTTGATTTGAAGCAAAAAAAATCAGGGAAAAGTAGTAAAGGGATAGTTCACCCCAAAGGGATCGTGTTTATCTGCTTACCCCCAGGGCATCTAAAATATAGGTGACTTTGTTTCTTCAGTAGAACACAAATGAAGATTTTTAACTCCAACCGTTGCAGTCTGTCAGTCGTATAATGCATGTGAATGGTAGCAAAATCTATGAGAGTAAAAAATAACATGCACAGACAAATCCAAATTAAACCCTGCGGCTCGTGATTTCAGTGTTGAAACGCGATCTTGCGTAAACTATGCCAGATTGTGTACAGACCTCACTCACCGGAAGTGAGAGCACGCTCAAGGCTGTTGGACATGCACTTCCGGTAAGTGTCCTGTTGGACATGTTATACTGTTTGGTTTCTCGCACAAACTGATCGTTTCATGTCTTAAGACGTCAATGTGACATCACAAGTTTTTGTCATAAGTTCGAGTTAGAGGTTTTTTTTACTCTCATAGATTTTGCTACCCTTCACATGCATTATACGACTGACAGACTGCAATGGTTGGAGTTTAAAATCTTCATTTGTGTTCTGCTGAAGAAACAAAGTCACCTATATCTTGGATGCCCTGAGGGTAAGCAGATAAACATCAAATTTCCCTTTAAGGTACAAGAAGAACTACAATCCCATCAAGCATTGCAAACAGCGTAATCAAATTAAAAATGGGGAAATGTAAAACTACTCATTCAAAAATGTTGATTATATGTGTATTGCAAAATATTCATATATTTAAGTATTTTGACAATTACGTCATTCGCTGTGTTTAATGAGAGATCTTTTGACACATTTTTCTTGCTTCAATTCTGATTGGTGGAAATTTCTGTGCAGCATCATGGTTAATGTAGTTTTTCACCACGAATTCCACTGTTAAGCACGATTATTTTAAAACTAAGTTACCGAACAAATACAGTAACACGTTATTTTAACGAGACGTAGTTGCACGTTACTACATGTACTTACTATAGTAATAAATAGTAAATTATGCATAATTACAATTAACTGACCCTAAACCAAACCCCAACTATAACTATATAGTAAGTACATATAGTTAATTCGTTTAACTCAGTACTTATTTGAGTGGGTACAATGTAACTACGTCACCTTTAAATAAAGTGTAACCGCAAATTCTATGGATTGACAACCTCATAGCCCACATTAAAGCTGTCTTTTAAAGGTTAATACATTATTTTTTACTTCCGGAACCCGTTTTTATGATACTATGTTAAAAAACTTTTGTGATTTAAATAATTTTGAAATATAAACATTTAAACAGTGTCTGTCTTAAATAAAAATGACAGATTATTCAAACATAGATTAAATATTGAAGAACAGGTCAAGTAAAAATATGATTATGTAATATAATACGTACAGTATATTTACCAAATCCTCTCTAGAGTTTATATTTCTTCAAGCTATGGACATTTAATGGCTCTTAAAAGTAATGTTCCATGACAGATAGTTAAAAGCTGTTTTATTGATGTCTTTCCGCAGTTAAAACACTGACTGAGCGATTACAGGAGACATGATACAATTCAGTAAGCTGTACTGTATCTTTCAACATACATTCTGCTTCATGTTTATTTCATGCTATAATTAGAAGTAAAGAGGAAGAGATGATCGGTTCATGTGCTGCTTGAACTGAAGCACTACAGGGATCTGTCACACCACATTATGCCAAAATGGTATTTATGTTTGAATTTTGTCATAAAATTTACTTCGTTTCATATGAATAGTAACAAAGCACAAATCTTTTTGCAATTAATTAAATTATGATTAATTAAAATTGAAATTGAGAAATCAATAGTCAACCCAGTCCTATCATCATATACTGGCAACTGGTAATATCTGATTTTGTGACTAAATCACAAATTTTTAATTCATGAATCAATCAAACAATTTTGTCGAACATTCTTCATCAATGTCAGAAATCAGTCAGAAATTCAATGAATTTACAACAAATTCACTTAATCTGTCAGAGTAGTTTTAGAGTTAACTCACTGGATCAATAGTCTTTTTTGTTTTCCCAACTAGATTTGTTTCACACCCTGCGTCCGCCAGCCTTCCCCTTCACTTCCCCCACTGCCCCACAAGTCACCCCCTTAACCAGCAGCAGCTCCCAAACACAGGTAACAACCCTGAACATGCATACACAGATTTTGTAGGGCTGCAAGTTATTCCTGTTTCATATGCACTTCCTTTCCTCCACCACAGATGCACAGTTGCTTCATGTTAATTACAAAAATCCCATTAGAATCATAAAAAATAAGGGTAACACTTTAGTTTAGGGTCCAATTGTCACTATTTACTAGTTGGTTATTAGCATGCATATTACTTGGATATTGGCTGTTTATTAGTACTTATAACACACATATTAAAGGGATAGTTCTCCCAAAAATGAAAATTACCATTCCACAATTACAATTACCATGTATATGACATTCTTCTTTCAGACGAATACAATCAGAGTTATATTAAGTCCTGGCTAATCCAAGCTTTATAATGGCAGCCCAAAATTTGAAGACCAAAAAAGTGCATCCATCCATTATGAAAGTACTCCACACGACTCCGAGGGGTTAATAAAGTACTTCTGAAGGAAAGAAAAGATGGGTTTGTGTAAGAAACGTATCCATATCTAAAACTTTATAAAGTAAAATATCTAGCTTCCGGTGGACCGCCTTCCGTATTCAACTTACGAAGAAAATGTAACGCCTCTCACATTTCCAAACAATTAAACTACATCCGATGTTGTCGTTGCGCTAGTTACACTTTTTTTTGTAAGTTGAATACAGATGGCGGTAGAAGCTAGATATTTTACTTTATGAAGTTTTAAATACGGAAATTATTCTTACAAAAACCCATCAGTTCGCTTCAGAAGGCTTTTATTAAAGGATTAGTTCACTTCAAATTTAAAATTTCCTGATAATTTAGTGTGTTTTCACACTTGGGTCCTCTTTAAAAGAACCAAACTCAGACTCCTTTAAGTGGACCAAGAGGTGAACCAAGTGAAAAAGACCCAGTGCTCTTCATGTTCACACTGATGACCAAACTACATTGGAATTCGCAAACATAAAAATCAAGTAAGGCCAGAGCGGTTTGTGTTTAGATTGTGTGTTTTTAGCGAACCACACCATAAGATGAGATCGAACCGTACCCAGACCACCTCCTGAGATGGTCTCGGTTCGCTTTAAAGGGGTCTGAGATCGTTAGGAGTGTTCACACATATGGGCCAACAATCACGCGAACCGTGCTCAGACCCCTGAAACGGACCAAGTGTGAAAACTCCCTTAGTCACCCCCATCTCATCCAAGATGTTTGTGTCTTTCTTTGCTCAGTCGAAAAGAAATACATTTTTTTGAGGGAAATATATCCCTGGAGTTTTCTCCATATAATGGACTTCAATTGCAACCAAATCAATGTATTTTTAATTTGAAAGGGCTTTGAAGGGCTTCAGAGGCTCTACACGATCACAGACGAGGAATATGGTCTTATCTAGTCAAACCATCTGTCATTTTCTAAAAAAATAAACCTTTAGATACTTTTTAACCTCAAATACACGACTTCTGTGTTATTCTTTACTGCGTATGACGTCATGTCGGAAAGGTCACGTATGTGGAAGTACAGACAGTGTTAAAACAAACGTACAAAGACCAAATCAAACACCCTTTACAAAAATAAAGGAAAAACAATGTACGTCACGGCCATGACCTTTCCTATGTGATGACGTCATACGCAGTGAAGAAGAACAACACCAAAGTTGCGCATTTGAGGTTAAAAAGTATATAAATGTTTAATTTTTATTTTTTAAATGAAGCCTCTGAAGCCCTTCAAAGCCCTTTGAAACTGCATTGATTTGGTTGTCATTTGAAGTCCATTATATGGAGAAAAATCTTGGAATGTTTTCCTTAAAAAACATAATTTCTTTTCGACTGACGAGAGAAAGTCATGAATGAACATCTTGGATGAGATGGGGGTGAGTAAATTATCAGGAAATTTTGAAGTGAACTAATCCTTTAACCCCTGGAGTTGTGTGGATTACTTTTATAATGGATGGATGCACTTTTTTGGTCTTCAAATTTTGTAAGAGCCAGGACATTTTTTTTTTTTATAACTCCGATTGTATTCGTCTGAAAGAAGAATGTCAAATACACCTAGGATGGCTTGAGGGTGAGTAAGTCATGGGCTAATTTTCAATTTTGGGTGAACTAACCCTTTATTCTACCCAATACCTTAACTTAACTTAACTTTACCTTACTAACTATTAATAAGCAGTAATTAGGAGTTTCAGGTAAAAATTGTTGTTAATAGTTAGTTAATATGAGAATTGGACCCTAATCTAAAGTGCGACTGAGATAAGTATGCATAACCGAACATCTGTGTAAATGTGCATAGTATAATAAGACACAATGGGTTACAATTGACAGTAGGGATGGGCTGTATATGGCTTCAAAATAGCTTATTCAGGAGAGTACTAATTAAAAGCCATTTTTATTATCCTTCTTATTTTGTTAAAATGATTAACATTTCACAGATTCTGCCACAACTGACCAAATGTATATTTTTTTACTAAAACGTCTTAAAGACAGAGGACTTTTCCAACACTGAAATCAACACACTTGGCAGTAAAACAACAACTTTTATTCCTTTTCACACAAATTATGATAGTAATTGTGCAAGGAACCGCACGATGTTATGAACTCAAAACATTTTTACCACAGTGCATGATTTGTAAATTAATACATTTTGACATTTGCATCACATAACCGGCTTTTCTGACGTAGTAAACTTGCTCAACTGGTACAGCATTGCATTTGAGTCCCGTGAAACACGAGTCACGGCAAAAGAGCTCAAAGATTTGTAGAAGCGAGCTAAAATGTCATTGTTGCTTCAGCAAATGAGTTTGCATCTCCCGTTTGCTTTTGTTAACACAATCCGGTATGTTTAGGGTTTAGTGTAAGTGGTAGGTTATTTTCAAATGCGAAGAACAGCATTAAGTGCCTCTCACCAACTGCCGTGATGAAACTGTACACACTTTTAGCACCACTCATTGGACATTTTGCTTTGAAAGTGTCACGAAACATGCAAGTAACGTAATATCGTTTTGCAGAAATGTCCCCACAGGCACGTTTCCAATGATCCTGGATTGATTAAATCATAAATACAATGGAAGACCACTTTTTTCCATTTAAAGGTCCCGTTCTTTGTGTTTTTTTGAAGCTTTGATTGTGTTTACAGTGTGCAATATAAGATGTGTTCATGTTTCGCGTGCAAAAAAACACAGTATTTTTCAGTTCCTTGTTCTATGAAGTCCCTCCTTCAGAAATACGTAACGAGTTCTGATTGTGCCAGCGGTTCCTGTGTTGTGATTTGACCGCAGCTTAGCGAACGTGGCACGGTTCCTGTGTTGTGATTCGACAGCAGCTTAGCGAACGTGGCACGGTTCCTGTGTTGTGATTCGACAGCAGCTTAGCGCACGTAACTTGCACGGAAAGGTCACGCCTCTTAACAGGAGATATATGCGCTTAATGATCTCTACAGCGTCCCTGGGAAAGCCAAACAAAGTTGATTTGACTCCGGGATGAAAATAACAGCGTCTCGACGACATGGCGACAAACACAGTCAAACGCAACAATTCCTTTTCTCCACGCGACACTTCCTCTTCTCCACGTGGGACAGCAACAAGACCACGCCCCCTTTTTTCGCATATTCTTGTGGGCGGAGGTTAGTCTGTTCTACTGTTCTACTGACGTAATTAATGAAGGAAGTACCAGGATGTAGTCCAAGCCGGCCGTTCGCTGTAGGCTTTGAAAGGGATCTTCTGTTAAATAAAATATCTCGCTTGGCATTGAACTTTGAGCTTTATAATTTTACAGGTATTATTTATGCTCTAACAGCAACATTACACACTAACTAAAGTTTGAACAATGGGATCACGAAGAACGGGACCTTTAAGTCTGGAATTGAACAATATATAAACTTTTATACTAAAGATTTATATTTACATTTATGCATTTAGCAGACGCTTTTATCCAAAGCGACTTACAACTTGGGGGTACATGAAGCGATAGGTCATGAAGAGTCGAGAAGCGCAATAAGAGCCTGAAATACTGAGACCGTGTACATTGCTCAGTGTAGCACAGGCTAGAGTAGGGAGAGAAGAAGGAAGAGAAAGAGGAAAGGAAAGTGGTTTTTTTTTTGTTTTTATGAGGTTAAGTGTTCACGGAAGAGCTGAGTTTTAAGTTGACTTTTGAATGATGTCAATGATTCTGCGTTTCGGATGGCGTTGGGAAGATCGTTCCACCAGCTGGGAACGTTGAATGAAAATGTTCTGGAAAGGGATTTTTTCCCCCTCTGTGATGGTACTACAAGCCGTCGTTCCTTTGCTGAGCGCTGAGGCTTCTGGTGGGGGTGTGGATTTGTAGAATGGAGTCAAAGTAAGCAGGAGCTGAGCACGTGGTGGCTCTGTATGCGAGTGGTAGCCAGTGCAGAGAGATGAAGAGAGGTGTGACGTGGGTCCTTTTGGGCTTGTTGAAGACAAGACATGCTGCTGCATTCTGGATCATTATATAGTTTTTGAAAAATGTATGTGTCAAAATATTAGATGTATGTATTTGGTCTGGCAGTTTGAATGCAGTATAATAGCTCCAAATACCTATCGCTGACTTTGTGTGTTAATATTAATTGAAAATTAATATTAATCATATAAATTTGTGTTAACAATAATGCCCAAAAATTAAGAAACCACTCACTGCTCTTGTAGTTGTAGCTTTAATGAGTATTAAAGGGTTAGTTCACCCAAAAACAATGTCTGTCATTTGTACTCACTCTCATGTCGTTCCAAAGCCTTTCGTTCATCTTCAGAACACAAATGAAGATATTTTTGATGAAATCTGAGAGCTTTCTGTCCCTCCATTGACAGCTACGCAACTACCACTTTTACGCTTCGTAAAGTTCATAAAGAGATCGTAAAATTAATCCATATGAATTGAGTGATTTAGTCAATTTTCTGAAAAGACTTGATCGCTTTATATGATGAACAGATTGAATTTAGGCTTTTGTTCACATTTAAACATTGATCAGCACATAAACAGAAGCTCAACCGAACCTGCTTGATGCGTGAGCACAAATCTCATTGGTGCTTGTGGAAAAAAAATTAACCTTATTGGCTATCACAAATCAAGCAAACATACTTAACCACAACTGATGTGTGAGTTGATGAATGTTTATATGTGAATAAAAGCCTAAATTAAATCTGTTCTTCATATAAAGCCATCAAATCTCTTCCGAAAATTTGGACAAAAGCGCTCAATTCATATGGATTTGTTTTGCGATTTCTTTATGAATTTTTTGAAGCGTCAAAGTGGTATTTGCATAGCTGTCAATGGAGGGACTGAAAGTTTTCAGATTTCATCAGAAAGATCTTCATTTGTGTTCCGAAGATGAACAAAAGTCTTACGGGTTTAGAGCAACATTGAGTAATTAATGACAGAATTTTCATTTTTGTGATCTATCCCATCAATGTATTATGTCTTCTACCACATTTGAAAATTATCTCACATATTTACTATATGGTCTATCCCTACTTGTTAGGTTTAGTACTTATCTTTCTCACTATGATGTGCACACAGCAAAGGAAGAAAAGACTGCATTGTGCTGATATTCATATCTGTTGTTTGCTAGAATCCCTTGCTGTCATCCATGCCGCTCTCCTCAGAGCTTCCCTCTCTGCCACTGGACTACCGTCTCATACCGTCTTCTCCACTGCCCAGCCATCTCTCAGTCACCAACCAGGACAATGGTAATGCTGTTGGCCCATCCTACCAACAAACCTACATGCCTCTTTTCACCGAGCAAGTGACACCCTCCGTCCCATCTCTCCTGCCACCACCAGCTCCGCCTCTCCCACCAGCTTCACAGCCTCTCCAGTGTGGAGGTGTTTCTACAGGCACTACAGTCCCTCAGCCCTCCCCAAGCATCCCACCTCCATCTGTAATAACGCACTCCGCCCCTTCCACAGTAACTCCCACTGATGCAGCCACTACCTTCAGTCGCAGGTCAAGCTTTGAGCTGCCTGCTGCACAATCTCCACAGCCTGCAGCTTCTACCTCTGCCTCACTGAACTCACAGCCGGTCAACTTTGCCTTGCCAAAATCCATTCTGCCTCCTGTTTCTAGCAAAAAGGCCAGACACCCACAGAGACAGATTGTCCCGGCCAATCCACTGCCATCCCCTCAACTCATACTCACAGGTTTGTGTTTCTCCTCAAAGCAGATTTTGTAACACGCACACACACAAAAAAAGTTACATTTACGGGACAAAACGGCAGTTGTGGTTGCGAGGTCGTCTTTCGATCTGGAGATTCTGCAGCCAGAAAATTCCCTCAATGGCGGGGAAAGAGTTCATATACTAAAATCATTTTTTTTACTTTTAAAATATACTGACATCCACATGAATCAAAGTTCAAAGCAAATACTAATATATAGAAGGTGTGCGCACTGTGCGGTGTCATGTACACAAATACAAAACGCCATCATGGTAACACACAGCACTAAAATAGTGTTAATTTTGTCACCTATTTTTAATTTAGTCTTAGTCTTGTGCCAAATGTCCTTGTTAGTTTTAGTCATATTTAGTCATTCACATATCTTTTTTTGTTAGTTAAGTTTTAGTCGACTAAAAGTCTCGTCATTTTAGTCTAGTTTTAGTCAAAAGACAACTCAAGGTATCTTAGTCAAGTTTTAGTCGACTATAAGTCTAGTCATTTTAGTCTAGTTTTAGTCAAAGGAAAACTCAATATATTTTGTGGCAAAATAAGTTACATAAAATATATATAACCTGCATAATGTATGTGCCACAACACCATAGCTAACTGGTTGATTTACAGCGTAGATGCCTAAAATCAGCATTAGCTTATGAGACGATGGGCACAAATATTGATTTCGATCTTGATTCAGTATGAATTCATATGTATATAGCCTACTGTACATATAAGGAAAAATAAGTTTGCCTTTTAGCACTATTTTACATTTTTTGGGGGTTACATTATATTTGCTTGCATTCTTTACTATTCACTATCATTAACATTTCAACATTTCACAAATAAGTAAGCAGTTATGATCTGCAATACTTTTTTGAGCAACTAGACTACATGTATATTTATTAAAGAGCCATACAGGCATCCAGTGGGTAATGGCATTAGAAGTGAAATTCTTTATTTTTCCAGCCACAAAATGGCTCTAATTTGCCTCTTTGCAATGGAATTCTCTATTTTAACCTTAATTAATACACTAATTGTAATAAAATATTTTTCTTATTTATAAGTGGTCATTAATGGACCATACGTATTGCACAAATAGTATTTAGTACCAAAAGATCTCCTCAAAATATTCAATAAATATTATTGAATTCAAATATAGGCTATTTATTTTTAAAATAGTTAAGGTGTATGGTCACATTTGACCATCAATGAGTATAAGTGTGACTTAATTAGTAAGGAATACCTGAGGGCTAAATACAAGAAAAACATTAATATTAATGTTAACAATGTTGCATCTCTACCACTCTCCAGAATAAAATGATACTGTAAATGTGGCTGACGTAATAATCAATGCACACTATGTTGTACTGTTTACAAAAACTTGCTGCAAACACCTGTAAAGTGAAGCTGTTGTGTAACTTGCGTGGCTTAAGCCATTCAAATGTACTGACACAGAGCTAGAAGTATTGAGCGCTCCGGGAACCACGTGACCGCGCGCCGCAGCGAGATGACAGGCTTGCAGCAACAGGAGGAATATGAGAGAGACCTGTAGCCTACTCGAGCAACAGCGAGAGATTAAGAGAGATTTTATCTTAGTTTTTATTTTATGCAAAACATTTTAGTCTCGTCCTTTTTCGTCAACAATAATGCATGTTAATTTAGTCTTAGTCAGCGTTTTTGGACATTGGTGCAGTCTCGTCTTCGTCATGGAAAAAAAGGTCGTTGACGAACATATTTAGTCTCGTCTCGTCTGACGAAATTAACACTACACTAAAATAATGCAATAATTTAACAACATAAGGTGTAATAAAACCCTAACAAATGATAACAAAAAACTTAGAAGAAACAAGGATTTCAAGGAAAAAGTTGCCCCAAAGTGCTTTACAGAAATGAAAACATTATTCTCTGAACTGTACAGTTCTATGAAGTAAAAAAAGAAAATTTTAACCGGATTTCATTATAAAATTACATTAAATGTTGTATTAGATCTATCAGTTTTTCACTGTGTAAAGTAAAGGAACTAGCCATTAACCAATGAACAATTGTTTGTTTTTTTTTTTACTGTTTTTAACCACGTTTTTCCATTTTAAAATGACTAACATTTTTTGTGCCGTTCAGTGATGGACACTCAACGTACATGTTTATTTTGAAAAACGGAGACATTTCCCTTCGTTTGCGACCTTTGTTTACACGCAAACGGAGAATTCTCCTCTGAAAACGAGTCTTTCTAAAAACTCCGGGCAGAGTGTAGATTTTGAAAATCTTCGTTTGCACGTTTGTATGTCAACTGAGACAAACGGGTGTTTAGGCAGCCAACGTCACAGTATGCGCCAGAGCTCGCACCTACGTCAAAATCATTACACTTGACACATTTAGATAAATGTGCCATAATAATCAACAAATTATTGAAAAAAATCTATGTACACATTTAGAGAAAGAGATGGTAAAATAAATACACCTCCTGGTTCTGCATCTGCAACAGCACAGATTTCTCCTTCAGTCTGTGAACACATCCTCGCGCTGGTCTTTCTCTTGATGAGGAAGGGCCTGGAATTAATTTACTACAGTCCATCTTTCGCTGTGAAAACACTGATGCACCTTGTAATCTTCGTGGCAATCGTCCTCGGTGCCGCAAGTGGGGCTGCAAATCCGCCAGTCAGTGTGGTTTGGCCTGTTATCTTTTACATGCAGACGGAGGTGACTGGAGCCTCTCACTGTGGCGATTATCAGTATTCAGAAAGTCAAAATGCCACCACACCTTCGATTTGAGTCAACGTAAACTGCGCGCTTGCCGTCGCCATGCTTCTGTTTGACGCACAGTCTGTAACGCTATGGCTACAACTTGCTCATTGCTATCGTGCCTGTAAAGTGAGGTGACCGTATATGGTTTCAGTGTCCCTGCTGTTTAAAACGTGTATCGCGTGTATTCGTTTAACATCTCAACCGACTTGAATCAGCACACATTTGTATCTTTTTTTAACCGCTCCGACTGAATCGTTACATCCCTAACTACAATGGATCCCCAAAAATCATCCAAAAACTGATAGTAGGCTAAAAATCAACCGCATTGCCAATGCTGAAATGTGTTCTCATCATTTACATATCCCATCATAACCATCCCCAGGTCCCACCAGTGCTGTCATTGTTACCTCGTCCCCTCTCAACACTGATGTTGTCCCCACCACTGGTATGGTCATTGCCTCCTCCAGTATTCCTTGTGTAAGCTTTTCACCCTTCATGTCCTATCATGTTTTACAATAGGTACAGTGCATCCGGAAAGTATTCACAGCGCTTCACTTTTTACACATTTTGTTATGTTACAGCCTTATTCCAAAATGGATTAAATTCATTATTTTCCTCAAAATTCTACAAACAATACCCCATAATGACAGCGTGAAAGAAGTTTGTTTGAAATCTGTGCAAATGTATTAAAAAGAAAAAACATCACGTACATAAGTATTCACAGCCTTTGCTGATGCACCTTTGGCACCAATTACTGCCTCAAGTCTTGTTGAGTATGATGCTACAAGCTTGGCACACCTATTTTTGGGCAGTTTCTCCCATTCTTCTTTGTAGGACCTCTCAAGCTCCATCAGGTTGGATGGGGAGCATCGGTGCACAGCCATTTTTTAGAGATGTTCAAGTCTGGGCTCTGGCTGGGCCACTGAAGGACATTCACAGAGTTGTCCTGTAGCCACTCCTTTGTTATCTTGGCTTTGTGCTTAGGATCGTTGTCCTATTGGAAGATGAACCTTCGCCCCAGTCTGAGGTCCAGAGCGCTCTGCAGCAGGTTTTCATCGAGGATGTCTCTGTACATTGCTGCATTCATCTTTCCCTCAATCCTGACTAATCTCCCAGTTCCTGCCGCTGAAAACATCCCCACAGCAGGATGGTATTGGCCAGACATGACGCTTGCCATTCGGGCCAAAGAGTTCAATCTTTGTTTCATCAGACCAGAGAATTTTGTTTCTCATGGTCTGAGAGTCCTTCAGGTGCCTTTTGGCAAACTCCAGATGGGCTGTCATGTGCCGTCTGGCCACTCTACCATACAGGTCTGATCGGTGGAGTGCTGCAGAGATGGTTATTCTTCTGGAAGGTTCTTCTCTCTCCACAGAGAAACGCTGGAGCTCTGTCAGAGTGACCATCGGGTTCCTGGTCACCTCCCTGACTAAGGCCCTTCTCCCCTGATCACTCAGTTTGGCCGGGCGGCCAGCTCTAGGAAGAGCACTGGTGGTTCCAAACTTCTTCAAATTACGGATAATGGAGGCCACTGTGCTCATTGGGACCTTCAATACTGCAGAAATATTTCTGTACCCTTCCCCAGATCTGTGCCTTGATACAATCCTGTCTCTGAGGTCTACTGACAGTTCCTTGGACTTCATGGCTTGGTTTGTGCTCTGACATGCACTGTTAACTGTGGGACCTTATATAGATAGACAGGTGTGAGCCTTTCCAAATCACATCCAATCAACTGAATTTGCCACAGGTGGATTCCAATCAAGTTGTAGAAACATCTCAAGGACGATCGGTGGACTCAGGAGTACCTGAGCTCAATTTTGGCAAAGGCTGTGAATACTTATGTACATGTGATTTTTATTTTTTATTTCAAACAAACTTCTTTCACGTTGTCATTATGGGGTATTGTTTGTAGAATTTTTAAGGCTGTGACATAACAAAATGTGGAAAAAGTGAAGCGCTATGAATACTTTCTGGATGCACTGTAGTCTATATAACAGGGTTGTGGTATCATTCAGAATTGATTTAAAGAAACTTTTGGTAACACTTTACAAATAAGGTCTCATTTGTTAACATTACTTGCTGTATTAATAACTAACATGAACTAACAATAAGTAATACATTTGTTATTATACATTACAATGTTAACAAATAAATGTTGCAATAAAAGTAAATGTTGAAATTAACATTAACTAAGATTAATAAATGGTGTATAAGTATTGTTCATCCTCAGTTCATGTTAACTAAAGTAGTTAACTAATGAAACCCTATTGTAAAGTGTTACCAAATTTACCAAGCAGGATGCAGAATTATAATTCAAATTGAATGAAATTTAAAGAACTGCATGTATTGGCTATTAGTTTTTTTTATTTTTTATAAAATGTTCAGTTCTGTTCAAAAGTTTGAAGTTGGTAAGCTTTTTAAAGTCTCTTCTGCTCATCAAGGCTGCATTTATTTGATTAAAAAATACAGTAAAACAGTAATATCATGAAATATTACAATTTTAATATATTTTACACTTATTTTAAAATGTAATTGTAAAAAAACAGCATCATTACTCCAGTCTTCAGTGTCACATGATCCTTCAGAAATCATTCTAATAGGCTGATTTGGTGAAACATTTCTTATCAATGTTGAAAACGTTTTTTGCTACAATTTTTGTTTAAATTGTGATACAAAATTCTGGATTCTTTGAGAAGAACAGCATGTATTTGGAATAGAAACCTTTTGTGTTTACTGTAATTTATGATCAATTTAACCTAAAAAAAAACTAAACTTGTCAATTTTCTGGAGTGTGACTTCAGTTTCTTTGAATTTCAATTCACTAAATTCGTCTTCCTATCATTCCAATTCAGAATCATGTATGTTGTGGTTTGTTCCATTTCTGATTCATGAATTGAAAATGGAGCCAATTCTTAATTTTGAATTCTGCCCAACCCTTGTAAATAATCATTAATTTTGGCCCCAAGCAATGCAAAATTGCAATTAAAAAATTACACTGCTTTGCAGGGTTCTGCTGGTTTTCATATTCTTCCTCAGACACAGAAGTCTCCCCAACTAATCGTACCCAAGGAGGAAACCGCCACAACTGTGTCCAACAAGACATCAGTACAGTCCGCCAGTGCAGGTTCGATTCAGCCCAGTCACTTTCACTATATGCTGATATTTCTTTGTGTTTTTGTCATTATTCTGTTTGAGATTCACTGAATTTAGGGTTCTGAGCAAACAGCGTTTTTTTTTTTCTTCTTTAGCGCACGACGGACGGATCTCAGGTCAAGGGTCACCATTGGGAGCAGAACAGGTACCTAGCCCCCAGTCACCTCTCAACACCAGTGCAGGCATGAGAAAAAATGAAACCTGTAAGGTATGGTTCATGAGATTACACTCTACTAATGTTGTCTAACTCTACACTGATGCGATGTATCCTGAAATTCATTTACATACATTTTCAAAGCAGAATGTTTGAAATGTAAACATTTATTTGCACAATAAATTATAGTACAACATTTTTCTTATATTGATATTTTACAGATTTACTCAGTTCACCAAAAAGGAAGTATTTTTTTGTGTGTGGGTGAACTCTCTTAATTGGCCAATTGAGCATAATTGTCACTAATTTTGTTGTTGAAATATTCAAATCTCTACCAATTTCTGTTTTTTTCACCCCAAGTTTGTAATATTTTTGTCTTGTGCTTTGACAGAGTCGCAGAGTAACTCACATATCTGCAGAGCAGAAGAGGCGGTTTACCATAAATGTCTGCTTTAAGACATTGTCTAATCTTGTGCCGACTCTCAAGTCTCAATCAAATGTAAATCTGCATACATCTTACTCAAAATCCACATTCTTTTTATTATAGAGCATGTAAATTGCTTGTCTCTGCACAACTGTAGTGGGAGAAAGTATTTTAAAGAAGCCATATGATGTTCATTTAAAAGGTCATTTATTATGTTTTTTGAGTGTACTAGAATATGTTAACATGATTTAATGTAAAAAAAACACATTATTTTCCACATACTGTACATTGCAGCTCCTCTATTCCCAGTCTGTCTTAAACACTGATTTCTAGAAAGCCCCTTCTTCCAAAAAAGCCCAGAGTGCTTTGATTGGCCAACTGACCCAGTGCGTTGTGATTGGCCAAACACCTCAAGTGTGTTTTGAAAATGTAATGCCCCCTACCATAATCACGAGCTTCAGGTTCCAAGGCTTCTTAAGCAATTGTAAACAAACAGTTAATAATGTTGTTGGTTTTTGCCACATCAGTTCGAGTCAGATTCTGAAAATGTGAACGATCGATCTACTTGACCAGAAACAACTTTTCAAGCACAACTTGAGCAGAACATTTCAGAGTGTGTATGGCTTTGGATGGGCATTTTGCTAATATATGACATTGGCCACTTACACACTGCAGCTGAATTTGGTTGTCAATTCACCTTTTAATGCTTGATCCTGTTCTCTACACACAGTTCAGTTATTTATGGGAGTGACAACCACATTCTACAACCGAATTAACAAAATGCATTTAAAAAAGTTCTACACAGTGTGTATGGAACTGATCTGAACAAGTAGTTGATCGGATCACAAGTAGACGAGGGAGACACATTCCCGTCTCTTTTGTCCACTTTTCAACCACTGTCCTGATTTCTTCAAGGGGAGGGTCTATAGGTGGGTAAATGTATGGGTTTTTTCAGATCTTTCAATCTAATGGACAAAATGAGCTCACGCAATTTACATATGAATGCGCCTGGAGACAACGGAAAAACATACGGAGAGCAGCATTTTTCATTCCTGCTCTGACAGATGCGAGACCAGCTGAACGCTGTGAGTGTGTGTTAGAAATCAGGAATTGTTAAAGAACATTGTGCTTCTAACTAAACTTGGGTCTCCAGCCAAAGTTTAAATCCTCTCTGGCTAGCGCGCTTCCTATAATGTTTACGCGTTAGGTCAGTAGGCGGAGAGTAGGTGGTCTTTTGTGGCTGTTTGAACACATTCTACACAACGAAAGCAATCCGGTCAAATGTGTTTTTGACTACCTCTGGAAGTGGTCGAATGTAGACAAGCTCAAAACGTTTTAGACCCCATTTACACCTGTATTTAGAGTCGTCCACTTGTGATCCGATCAACCAAAACAGGGCCTAATGCACGTTAAAATACGAGCCAAGTTTACACAATGCCTCCGTAGACTCACTGTGCATTAGTTAAAAGATTAGTACTTTATTCGTTCTGTTGAAATCACAAAATGAAATGCACCCAAACGTGTCCCTGTTCTTGATATACAATCACTGATTAACATCTTTGGTTTTAATGAGAAAATAAATATATAAATAAACTATACAATGATGGATTAGACCGATTACCTCTGGCACGTTTAACAAAATTCTTCCACTAGACCATCAAGAGCTCACACACACTCACAGCGGATCTATGTATTTATTTACTAACATAAAGAATCTCTGGACTACAAAATATTGAGTTACAGTGGGGAGAACAAGTATTTGATACACTGCCGATTTTGCAGGTTTGCCCACTTACAAAGCATGTAGAAGTCTGTCATTTTTATTATAGGTACTCTTCAACTGTGAGTGACGGAATCTAAAACAAAAATCCAGGAAAGCACATTGTATGATTTTTAAGTAATTAATTAGCATGTTATTGCATGACATAAGTATTTGATACATCAGAAAAGCAGAACTTAATATTTGGTACAGAAACCTTTGTTTGCAATTACAGAAATCATACGTTTCCTGTAGTTCTTGACCAGGTTTGCACACACTGCAGCAGGGATTTTGTCCCACTCCTCCATACAGACCTCCAGACCCTTCAGGTTTCAGGGATGTCGCTGGGCAATACAGACTTTCAGCTCCCTCCAAAGATTTTCTATTGGGTTCAGGTCTGGAGACTGGCTAGGCCACTCCAGGACCTTGATATGCTTCTTACAGAGCCACTCCTTGGTTATCCTGGCTGTGTGTTTCGGATCGTTGTCATTCTGGAAGACCCAGCCTCGACCCATCTTCAATGCTCTAACTGAGGGAAAGAGGTTGTTGGCCAAGATCTTGCGATACATGGCCCCATCCATCCTCCCCTCAATACGGTGCAGTCGTCCTGTCCCCTTTGCAGAAAAGCATCCCCAAAGAATGATGTTTCCACCTCCATACTTCACGGTTGTGTTGGTGATCTTGGGGTTGTACTCATCCTTCTTCTTCCTCCAAACATGGCAAGTGGAGTTTAGACCAAAAAGCTCTATTTTTGTCTCATCAGACCACATGACCTTCTCCCATTCCTCCTCTGGGGCATCCAGATGGTCATTGGCAAACTTCAGACGGGCCTGGACATGCGCTGGCTTGAGCAGGGGGACCTTGCGTGCGCTCCAGGATTTTAATCCATGACGGCGTAGTGTGTTACTAATGGTTTTCTTTGAGACTGTGGTCCCAGCTCTCTTCAGGTCATTGACCAGGTCCTGCCGTGTAGTTCTGGGCTGATCCCTCACCTTCCTCATGATCATTGATGCCTCACGAGGTGAGATCTTGCATGGTGCCCCAGACCGAGGGAGATTGACCGTCGTCTTGAACTTCTTCCATTTTCGAATAATTGCGCCAACAGTTGTTGCCTTCTCACCAAGCTGCTTGCCTATTGTCCTGTAGCCCATCCCAGCCTTGTGCAGGTCTACAATTTTACACAGCTCTCTGGTCTTGGCCATTGTGGAGAGGTTTGAGTCTGTTTGATTGAGTGTGTGGACAGGTGTGTATACAGGTTACGAGTTCAAACAGGTGCAGTTAAAGGAGAACTCCGGAGAATTTTTAAGTTAATCTTGATCGTTATACCTTTTGTCAGTACTGTTATAGAAAAAAAAAAACGAACCGGATTGGTGCCTCGCAACACGGAGCTGTTACAGTTAATGTATATTAATTTATATATATAAATTAATTTATATACATAAATTGATACTCATTAATATACACTTTTTATGTTAATTTATATACATAAAGAGTGTCTTTGTGCCTCTTAACAGACACAAAATGCAATTAAAATGTCTGTCCAACATGAACAGGGCCCTTACATGACAACGAGATGCGTTTAGCAACTTAGCCATTGTTTAAACTCACCAAATAGTGTTTTAGACGGCAAGCAGTAGTCTCGCGCTGAGAACTCAGTTGTATCCGGTAAAAATGTAAATAGTCCAGGGAGGAGGAGCATTACGAACCATTTCTTCTTCACTTGTGAGCCGATCATCACTCTTCACACACATGACGCTCCTCCCCCCTGGACTATTTACATTTTACCGGCTACAACTGAGTTCCCACGGGACTTCAGCGAGACTACAACTTGCCGTCTAAAACACAATTTTGGTGAGTTTAAACAAATGGCTAAGTAGCTAAACGCATCTCGTTGTCATGTAAGGGCCCTGTTCATGTTGGACAGACATTTAAATTGCATTTTGTGTCTGTTAAGAGGCACAAAGACACTCTTTATGTATATGCCCCCATAGCTGCCGTGTTAGCTGAGTGGGAGCTCTGGGCATTAACTGTAACCGCTCCGTGTTGCAAGCACCAATCCGGTTCGGTTTTTTTTTTTTTTCTATAGACAGTACTCACAAAGGTATAACGATCAAGATTAACTTAAAAATTCACCGGAGTTCTCCTTTAATACAGGTAATGAGTGGAGAACAGGAGGGCAATTTTTACTGGTTGGTTGGTGATCAAATACTTATGTCATGCAATACAATGCAAATTAATTATTTAAAAATCATACAATGTGATTTTCTGGATTTTTGTTTTAGATTGCGTCTCTCACAGTGGAAGAGTACCTATGATAAAAAATACAGACCTCTACATGCTTTGTAAGTAGGAAAACCTGCAAAATCGGCAGTGTATCAAGTACTTTTTCTCCCCACTGTATATAGCAGATGTAAGGATTAAAACTATCTTCCCATTTCTGGACACACACTCCTATTGCAGATTTTAAAAATGCATTTATTGACCTGAGGGAGGGGTTCTGGCAGACCAATCACAGCACTTAAAGTCCGCGTAGAATTGACACGTTGTTACATTTTTGGAGAGGTGCACGTCAGGGTATGTTGAAGGCTATGTGTGCAACACCCAGCCTATGACGTAGCTATGGCGTACACTTGACGCAGAAGTATAAATTGGGCTTTACTCCCACATTTAACTGCAGTTGTCAATTCTGAAACTTTGCCATTGTGACATAGACGTGCAGAAGTAATCTGGGCTTCAATCGAGGTGTTTTGGGCTGTTCTGAAACTGTGTTCTCTGTTAGATATAATCTATTTGTGAAACGCAATGAGCTTTGTAACTTTGCAGATCTTATCTGCATGCACAAACCGACACATTGCACACTAAAGGAAAAGGAATACATTAAAAAGCATCATATGGCCTCTTTAATATTGAAAAATAATGTAATTTATTGTTTAATTTTGGCCCTTAAACAGCATCAACTTCCCATTTCTGTGTTTTCAGATCAGTAATGCTGCAACGCTTCAAAAGACAGTTGATTACATAGGCAAACTACAACTAGAGAGACAACAGATGCAGGAAGAGACCAAGAGACTACGAGAGGAGATTGAGGAGCTTAATACATCTATAAGGTACGCTTGTTGTGATCAAGTGTTCATTAAAAAGAAATATTGGGAGCCAATTTCTTTTTACTATTTAAAAGTATTGCATTTGGATAAACTGCTGTTTCATAGCCAGGCTATTTCAGTGTGAAAGGGAGCACAAAAATGTGCATGTAGACTTGCTTATACTCTGTATAAGATGCCCACTGTTTATTTCAGCTTGTGCCAGGAACAGCTTCCTGACACAGGGGTTCCCGTCACACGCCATCGCTTTGATCACATGAGGGAGAAGTTTGAGGACTATGTGAAGAGCAGAACTCTTCAGAACTGGAAATTCTGGATAGTATCCTTAAGCCTGAAGAGATTGAACCGAATAGTCAAAATGTTTGTACGGATTGGACTCCACAGGCTTCTTATTTTCTTTAATTCTCCTCTCTCAGTTTAGCGTCATTATTCAACCTCTGTTTGAGTCCTTCAATGGGACCGTGTCTACCACCAACAACACAGAGCTATGTGAAACCACCATGCAGTGGCTGGATCGTTATTGTTCCCTCCCTGTCCTCCGACCTAGTAAGTTCAGCGCTTCATTTTATTGAAACGTCAGCTACTGAAAATTGGACGGTAGTAGTCTCACGCAGCCAAACCTTTAGGCTGGTGGCAGAAGGTCTGGACTCCATAGCAGCTTTCATTGGCCAAGGCCGACCCAAGGGGACGTCTGACCTAAATGTCAAGCAGCCAATCATAGTTTGTTTTGTTCAAAAACGCTTTTATTGAAACCAAGCTGCCATAACGACTCGCTTGTTGTACTTCCTTGTCTTTATGAAGTCATAGAGATGAATACATCAGCACAAGACAGATCAACACCTCTTCTTCTCTTTGTCCTTATTGGCGCATTTGTGAAGGCAGAGACACTAAAAAAGATTCCGCATACCTTCCAAGGATTCAAACATTTGGGGGAAGTGGCTGTTTTTTTTTTTTTTTTTAAGTTCATTATTAACTTTGTGTGTAATGTTTCTGTTAGAGCATAAACTCTTCCACAAAACATAGGGCTGGGCGGTATATCAAGTTTGTACAATACATTTATATATTTTTTAGAAACAATATGGAATGAGACCATACCGTTTATATCGATATACAGTAGATTGATACGAACGCATCTGAAAAATAGCAGAATGAGCTGATGCATGATACAGTTCAGGGCTCCAGACTGCGACCAAATGGTTGCATTTTGCGACTAAAATTTGAGAATGTGCGACTGAATTTTACATCCAGTCGCACATGGGCGCCCAGTAAATTTGCCTGCTGTCGGTACTGGAGAAATTAAGAAAATACACTTACTATTTATAATTGATAGACGTTATATCTGGAAAATTCTATCTTTGCCAGCCGTTTCTATATGAGATAATATTAAACCATTTGTCCGTGATGCATTTTTGCTATTCGCAATCCAGAAGAGAGAGAAAGCGAGCGAGCTCTCTCACGTGGAGCTACAGTGAACAACACCACAGTCAACTTAATGAGTGACGATGGCCAAGAGAACTAAACTAAAGTTTAGTCTGCTTAAACTTTATGGATGTGCTGTGATATTAATCTAATTTTGTTTTAGATTTCGGCTTCCAAGAATTATAAAAAGATGATATGAGGTAAAACTATTCCTATAGCCGTGTTCCGTCGAGCGCGACTTCCTTCCCTTCACAGCCTTGCGCTGTCATTTCTCCCTAAACCTAAATTTAACGTCAGAATCAGTGATTGTTGTAAACTGCAGTCTCTACTGTTGCTAAACTGCGGGATGTGTTTGATAATAAAGAGCTATTAAATTCACAATAATGACGCAAGAGACGCTGTTTCCAACTTCAAGGCGGCTTAAGTGTGTGTGCTGCGAAATGGACCGACTTGCACTTTATATTTTAGGCTTTGTGTGCGCGTCTAAACCATCAAATAAACAACAAATAGCCTGTGTCAAAATGACTGGATTGGAGAGTAGTTACTTTAACAGTTTATATCTTAAATGGGTGTAAATAGTTTGGAGAAATAGGAGAATATGATATTATTAGTTCTGCATTCGGTCTTAAAGGGGCAGCGTCTAATAAACCTGCTGACGATTGAGCCATTAATTCAAATCGAACAAAAGGCAAATAGAAAATATTCACATCTCTTGAACGAATAACTTTAGCTTTTATAAGCATTAATCTATCAATTCATACAGTGAAAACTATGCAGTGTTATTTTACATTTCATTACTTTATTAGATTTCTTTGTAGGTTTGTTCTTTCTAAGTAATATTAATGTTAGCAGACCTTCCGAATGCCAGCACACTGGTCCATTTACAAATAGATGTTTTATATTTTTGTTCAAACATTGCTGTTCTTTTTCTTTTTATAATAAAAAGAACCGATAAGAATACCGTTAAAGTACCGGATCGATAAGCAGTATCGGAAAGAAATATAAATACCGTTAAAACCTTAACGATACCCATCCCTATTAGTAATACAGTGGAAATTAGTAGATTTGGTTAGCATGTTGATTTACGGTGTGCGCCCCTACATTTTCTGGTTGTGCCCCTAAAATGGTCAGTTGGGGGCCACTGTGCTCCTAGTGAGAAAAGTTAGTCTGGAGCCCTGCAGTTTGTCCTCAACATGACAAATGCTTTATACTAAGGGTGAGAAATGGTTAACACGAATAGTTTAAAGCAGCTTGCCCTGTCAGATGCTCTGAGGCTACTTGTGCTGACAGACACATAAATACCTGCGGTGTTTAATGCGTTTGAAATGTGCTGCTTTCTTCAGTGCATAACTTGCATTTCACAGGTATTGTCTCCATCTGTAAATGTTAGCAAGTCAAGAAAATACGTCCATTTTGCTGTCAGGAGAGGACGAACCTTCTGCATGAGAATCTCCGCTAAAATTCAGGCTTCCGTGAACGAGCGCCGCCGTGTACATGCGCGCCAAACAGACGCAGCGCAATAGAATAGAAGCACAATTATTCTGACTAAAGTATACAGTGAGGAAAATAAGTATTTGAACTGACTGTTCAAAGTTGCGCCCGCCAAACGAAACAAAGAGCTGCTCGGAACGGCTGAACGCGGCGGAGCGCGTGGCGTAAACTCTCAATGCCCTGACAGGGCAAAGGAGGTTATCACTGTCCCCGTTATCGGATGCTGGCAGAGCCGAAAGGGAGATGATTTGTGCCCTAAAGGGGGTCCCAATCACTTTGGGGATGTAACGTGTCTCTGTCTGAGGATGACTTTTGAGTCATTCGGTCCGAACTCAAGACATGCAGGGCTAACAGAAAGCGCGTGCAGATCCCCCACACGTTTTACTGAAGACAGAGTTATCAGAAAAACGGTTTTGAGCGAAAGATACTTAGACTCCACGGATTCAAGTGGTTCAAAGGGAAAAGCCTTCAGGGCCTCCAAGACCAAGGACAGATCCCAAATAGGAACCGAAGGGGGTCGCGGGGGATTCATCCGTCTGGCTCCTCTGAGGAAACTGATAATAAGCTCGTTCCTTCCTAATGCGCGGCCGAGCGTCGTCTGAGCGAACGCTGCAATAGCCGCCACATAAACTTAGAGCGTGGAAGGGGACCTGCCCAAATCCAACAGCTCCTGTAGGAAGGAGAGCACCCGCGGGACCCCACATGTCTGTGGATCCAAGCTCTTAGTAGCGCACCATTTAGAGAACACAGACCATTTGGAGACATATAGCCGCCTCGTAGAGGGAGCTCTAGACTGCGCGATCGTGTTCACGACCCCCTCTGGCAGGTAAACCGGTATTCGTTGATCACCCATGCATGCAGAGACCAACGCTCCGGATGGGGATGCCAGATCGATCCTCCGGCTTGAGAGAGGAGATCCTTTCTCAGCGGGATCGGCCATGGGGGTAAGTGCGACAGCTCCACTAGCTCTGGGTACCAGATTTGGTTCTCCCGGCGCGGCGCTATAAGAAGCGCTGGGCGGCGTGTTTCCCTGATCCTTGCTATGATCTGTGGTAACAGGGAGATCGGAGGGAAAGCGTAAAGCGGGAGGCTGGGCCAGGCTTGGGACAGCGCGTCCTCGCTTTTTGATAGGAATATCGGGCAGTGAGCGTTGTCTTTTGACGCAAAGAGGTCGACTTCCGCTCTGCCGAATAGGCGCCATAGGCCCTGGACTGTCTGAGGGTGCAGGGACCATTCTCCCGGGGGAATGATGTCTCTGGACAGCCTGTCTGGGCCGACGTTCAGGTGGCCCGGCACGTGCGTGGCTCTCAGCGAGCGCAACGAGCGGTGAGCCCACACGAGAAGGCGTTCTGTCAGTTTGCCCAGGCTCCTAGACCTGACGCCGCCTTGTCGGTTCACATAGGACACCACGGACATGTTGTCCGAGCGGACTAGCACGTGGTGATCCCGTATAAATGGGAGAAAGCGCTTGAGCGCGTTCTCGACCGCAATCATCTCCAAACAATTTATGTGGAGGCATTTCTCCCGGTTTGACCACAGGCCAAAGGCTGGTTTGCCCTCAAAAAGAGTGCCCCAACCTGAGGTGGAAGCGTCCGTCGAGATAACTTTGCGGTGTTAGATGGCTCCCATTGTCACCCCCCGCTGGTACCAGTCGGCTGCTAACCAGGGCTTCAGTGCTGAAACGCAGCTCTGAGTCACTCTGATTCGAATGCCGCCGGAAGCCCAGGCTCTGTGAGGCACTCGGGCATTCAACCAGCGTTGTAGCGGGCGCATACGCAATAGACCCAGCTGAAGCACTGCTGCAGCTGAAGCCATACACCCCAGCATCCTCTGAAAAGCTTTGAGAGGTGCGTTGCTGCCCGGCTGGAAGGATGCGGCCAAGTGTAGAATGCGGAGCGTGCGCTGTGGTGACAGGCGGCCCGTCATTGCCACAGTGTCCAGATCCAAACCCAGAAAAGAGGTTGATTGACTGGGCACTAATGAGCTCTTGGTCCAGTTGACCGTGAGCCCCAGGCTGTCCAAGTGGCTGAGAAGCACTGTTCTGTGGGCGAGGAGCTCGGCCTCTGACTGTGCTAGAATCAGCCAATCGTCCAAATAATTCAAAATCCGCATTCCCTGCCCTCTCAGGGGCGTTAGGGTCTCTGGCGTTACAGCCTATGATTCTGCCACTGGGGTACAGGGGAGAACACATTAGCTTTTGGTTAGCGCGAGCATATAACAGTACGTCCTCATGTTTGTTTGCAGTCGTGCGTGTATTAAAAACAGGCTCGTTTACTGCAATAGTAATATTTCCAGCTGCCTGAACTTAAGAGGGGAGTGAGAAATGTTTGAGAATTGGCGGTTTGTCCGGCC
Organism: Romanogobio albipinnatus; assembly: GCA_023566225.1. Classification (NCBI taxonomy): domain Eukaryota; kingdom Metazoa; phylum Chordata; class Actinopteri; order Cypriniformes; family Gobionidae; genus Romanogobio; species Romanogobio albipinnatus. The sequence continues at coordinate 64,017,435 of CM042242.1, read as the reverse complement.
GCAGCGGGACGAAAACACTCTCTCCTCTTTTCGCCGGTGAGTGAGGTTGAACGTTGCTCGTGACCATCCGCTCTGTCATCCCTTGTGAACGGCGCAATCTGCGCGGCCCAACAAGAGGGAGTGCGGGTTCGCTTTCTGTATTATCTGCCGCAAGAGCTGGGATCGAACCCGGGTCTCTGGCGCAAAAGCCTAATATTCTGCCACTGAGCCACAGGGGGGAGAATACATTAGCTTAGGTCTTGTGACAGCGTTTGCTTGCAGGCGTGCGTGTATTTATAACAGGCTCGTATATACTGCAATATGAACAATTCCAGTCGCCTGAACTTGAGAGGGGACTGAGAATGTGTGCGAGGACGGAGTAGCTTTCTTGTAACGTAAAGAGAGCTCCAGGACCGACCGTTTCTGCTATCCCTTGTGAGCGGCGCAGTTTGCGCAGCTTGAACAGAGGGAGAGAGGAGCTCGCTCCGAGATCGTCCACTTCTGCCATCCCTCGCTCATTCGCCTCATCCCCTGACGCGGCGGCAGTTGAGCGGCCGGGAGGGGGGGCGGAGAGGGCGAGAGAGAAGCTCGAGGGAGAGGTTCCGGTGAGCTCCTCAGTCAAATCAGTCTCCGGTGGTCTCTGCGAGCGGCGCTTCTTATTGCGCGGCCCGGCAGGGACAGGCGGAGCGACAGCTTGGTTGAAAACTTCAAGTCGAGCCCGCAGGGTCGACATTGAAAGTTCTTCGCACTCGGGGCAGCCGCCCGTAGAGAGTGCGATGGTGGCGTGCTCGCGGCCCAGTTTTGACAAAAACGCCTCGTGCTCTTTTAGAACAGAGAGAGATGGTGTGTGTCGCAGGGCGAGCACACACAGCAGTAATAAAAGGATATGTCGCCGGATAGCGTAGCAGGCACGGATGGCTGAAGGCGGCGAAGGCGGCCGGCTTCTTCAGGCGCTGTCCTATGCTTGCTGGTCGCTGGTTTCAACGGCGGCGGCTCTCAAGATCCAGCGACGCGAAGAGCTTCGCTGAAGACAAGAAAATCGGATTTTCAGCCTGTGAGCCCTGCTTATATACACACTGGCCACACCCTACCTGTCGGTTAGTAGGGTGTGGAGGGCGCGAAGTTGTCATTTATTGACAATAAATGCAAAATTAGGATAATTTTTGGCTTCAGATCTCGAAGAAAGAAGACTTTCCCGTAGTGTAAGCAACTTTATGTAAGAACCTCTCGTAAGAGAACGCGGCTACTGACAGCCCGAGAAGAGAGGTGCTGCAACAATGGAGAATATGTGGAAAAAACATTCACATTTTAACATTCAAGCATGAAATCCTATTCTAGTAGCGCCCAAAAACAAAATCAAGACTTTGAAAAAGGGCATATGTCTGCAGGAATTATCTCTACGTTGTGAAATGATGATAGTAATGTCAGTAATAGTGTGTTGGTCCTGGCACTTTCTATTCGGTGTTTACCATTTCTTCATTTTGATGTACTATCTTGAATATCTATGTATTATGTTCACCATTTTCTGTGTTTGTGTGTTTTTTGTGTGTCCTACAGTGGTACTCAGGACATTACGACAGCTCTGTACCAGCACCGCCATCTTGACCGATCCTGCACTTTTACCTGAGGAAGCCAAAAAAGCCGTTCTCAACCCAAAAAAACATTCCTCATGATCCTCAGTTTTAACCCTCTGACATGGAAAATGTGATTTTTAAGAATTTTTACCCAGGCATATCAGTCTTCAGGAGCCTTGTGCCTGCGGTGAGGTCTTTGAGTGGAGTTAAATGAGTAACAACAAAGCAAAGTAGTGGAAATGCTCATATGATGCTCTATGATGCTCATAGAAGTGTTGTGAACAAAATGGACAACTGTACGAACATGGTCAAATCCCTATTGTATGCTTCTCTTATGTACAGGAAGATACAAATGGCCACTCAATCCTGAAAATAATAGGTAATAGGCGATTTATTTTAAAAGGACAAACCAAAGTCAATCTCTCTTGTTTGCGTTCACCGTCTTGAGAGTTCTTTGCATTGTTTTACTAGACCTGTTGCCTTGAGACTTATGGATGTTTTGTGTTTGGGTGTCTTCCATATTAGAATCTGTTATTCTGATTATTTAGTACCCTTTTGGAAATTGATCCTCTTCACCCAAAAACTGCAACACCATTTAACAAATACCATGATTGAGACTGGCTTATTGAAGCATTTTAGTGCATGGACAGACACATGAGCCTGTAAAAATATCTGCCGAAAATAACAAATACAATACAGCCACATATATTTATATTCATAGAAGTGTGAGATGCATTTGTTGTTTGTCAAGATGAATATTTAAAAGCCCTTTTGATTTACCTTCTCTCAGGGAGGATGTCTTAAAGGGATCGTTTACTCGAGCTGTCAAGCTGTCCTAGATGTATATAACATTCTTCGTTCAGACAAATACAATCATAGTTATATTATTCATGTCCTGACTCTTCCAGGCTTTATAATGGCAGTGAATGTGGGATGAGATTTTGAAGGCCAAAAAAGTGCATCCATCCAGGTTAATAAAGGACGTCTGAAGGAAAAAGCCATGCATTTTGTGTGAGAAAAATATCCATATTTAAATCTTTATAAAATACAATAACTAGCTTCCGACAGACGGCCGTACGCATTGATTAACGGCGAAAGAGTAACCCTTGACCTGGCACATGATGCATTGATGAACACGGAAGCACAGAGGAAAAAGCAAAACAAAACACCGGCCATGGATTTAGAAGTCTGAAATGAGAATCTTTAAAGAGAAATGTCGGAGGATTTCGAAATAAGAGAAGAGGGGCTTGAGTTACCCAGCCCTATCTGCGAGAGGCGTCAAAGCTAACTCTACTCTTACATCCCACGGCATTCATTGTGTCAGCGGTTAGCCTTCTGGCATAAGTCGACTTGCGTATCTGCTGGAAGCTAGTTAGTTATTTTAGTTTATAAAGTTTTAAATATGGATATTTTTCTTACTAAAACCCATTGGTTCGTTTCAGAGGGCCTTTATTAACCCCCTGGAGTTGTATGGAACACGTTTACGATGGATAGATGCACTTTTTTTGGACTGCCATTCACTACCATTATAAAGCTTGGAAGAGCAATTATATTTTTTAATATAACTCCCGATTGTGTTTGACTGAAAGGAGATATAAACACCTAGGATGACTTGAGGGTGATTAAATCATGGGATAATTTTCATTTTGGGGCGAAACATCCCTTTAATGTCAGACACCTCATTTCAGCAGTTCATATTAAAGGCTCACAGGTCTCAAATATAAGGACGTAGCATCTATTATTAAATATTAAGGGTTATTTTTCACTGTGTGCTTTGAATGCTGATCATTTTTGTTTCTGCATTTACTTGGTGAAAAAAAAAAAAAAAAAAATCCAATTGTGGGCTGTTCCCAATAAAAATATAAGATTTTGCATTCATTTGTATGCAAGGCGTTTGATTAAAGTCATTTGTATGTGAAGTTGGAGGGTATTTTTACTAATCTGAGCAAAGCAGGTCAAGATATAGTTAACTAGGGGTGTAACGGTACATGTATTCGTACGTTTCCGAATGCAATCTTTAACAGTTAACAGTCGGCTTGTTTAAGTGCGGAACGCACTTCAATCCGAGTTCCCACAGGAACATGTTAAGCATTCAGTTCATTTTATCACGAAATCCAAACGATAAATGCCTTTTTGACGCTCTAATGTGGCGTGACTGATCACATCACAGTTCAAGCGGCCGCGCGCGCGTGAACGCGATCGATCATCTCTTCATAAAGAACAAACATGAATGAACATCTGAAGGTGTGTTGAGGATACATTACAACTTACTGTCACGTATCATATGTGGTGTAATCGCTCAATCAGTGTTTCAACGTCGGAAAGACGTCAATAACTGCTTACAAACATAATGTCACGCAGCATCACATTTACCTCAGGCAGTCATTCGGTGTCCACAGAATTGTATTCACTAGAGAAATCAACTCTTTCGCTAAATATATGCTCTATATTAGCCTATATATTCATTATATTCTACTTAACCTGTTAGTGTTGATTATTTCATAGGCTATAGTCATGCCTGTCATGAAAATGGCAGACACTATATGTAAATTATTATATTTAAACAACGGATTGGAGAAAAAACTATTTTATAATTAGATTTAGAAGTTATTGCAAAAACTACCTTATGTGAAGTTTACATGTTTGCGTACTGTGTTATTTGAGTGTTGATTATTATACCTAAAAATAAATAGCAACTGAATTTAGGCTAATAGTTTGGGCTCTGTTGTTAACCTTTAATATTAATGTGCAAGTAAGGGCTCCCTATATAGTTTATAGCAATATCTTCAATAAACTTTTAGTTATAATTTAATTAATTCAAGGACAGACACTTTTTCCTCCCCCAGTAAACCACTGTTTAATAAAAATAAATAAAAAGCAATTTTGTAAAACTGCTGTGCCAAACCCATACCGAACCATGACTTCAAAACTGAGGTAGGTACCGAACCGTCAGTTTTGTGTACCGTTACACCCCTAGTATTTACCATACACACAGTTATGCGTCTCTTATTAGTTCAGGCTTCACTTTCACAGAGTGAAACTAAATCATTGAAACCTTCTGTTTTAAAATGTTCGACTCCTGGAAATGAGTTTGCATTTTAGCCCTTCCAGTTCCATAGTGCTGAAGTCATGGGTTTTCGTTAAGGTCAGTGGTGAACACGAGCTCAGGATAATATCGTGTTTTATTCACTATGGAGGATTTCTCCTTTTTGTTTTTGAGGGAGTACATAAAATGCCACGTTCTTGCCTTACCCCAAGCCTTCACAGTAGGCCTACAATAAAGGTTGAAAAAGTTACCGCTCGCAACTGCAAAGGTATAATATGTTGTTTTTTTCCTTCTGTGAATCTGCACAGAACTAATCGCCGGTTAGAAATGTGTCCCAGTGTTGTCTCACTTGCTCTGAATGCCAAACCACAGTTACTCTGTGCTGACTGAAGGTATGATTGTAACTTGATGCTTATTGGTTTAAACAACCGTGATGTTTTAAAAATTTTGATTTATAACTTTGATATCATGTTTAATGTGATACATTCTCTGTGGATATTCCCAAACACTCTTGACAGTGAATCTGCATTCTCTTTAGATATAGTTATATTAAAAAAAAAGTCTAAAATACATCTTTTTTTTCTTTTTTTTTTCTTCAATAAAAAGGAATGGAAAACACGTCAAAATAACCACACTTTGGATGTCTTGTTCATTTGTATTTTCATTAAAAAAAAGCATAAAAATGTCCAATTATATCCAATGTAGAGTTCTGCAGGGATGACACATTTTTTAGCCGAAACCTGGAAATGAGTTTGCAGTTTAGCCCCTGCGGTTCCTTGTGGGTTTTTGTTTGAAAGTAGGGATGGAACCGCTGAGCTATACAGAGAAGTCATTTATATAGATCAGTGGATGGAACGGTATGAAAATTTCATATCACAGTGACCCAGATTATCAATATTATCACGATTTTGTTCAAATGAGATGAAAGTGTTCAAAAGGAACTCATGCACACACTGAAAACATTTCAACAAGTTTTCTATTTGGAAATCAACAAACATAAAATCAGCTGCTCTATGCACTTTTTTTAAAGCAAGATTCTATTATGTGGCACAATGGACGTGCTCTCATTTCATTCAAATGCAACTTGCATCTCTGTTTTTGATTGAATTGAAAATGAAATCAGAGGACTTTACTATAATTATTACTATGTGATCATCTAGTCTGGACGATTGTTTTGTAAAATGGATTTACAATCTCAATTCAATATGTCCCTGTAAGTATTTATGTGGTAAAGAAAATCTGTGTAATAAGTGTACAATGCATATACATTATTATCTCTTAAAGGGGTAATGAATGAGAAATCAACTTTCCCTTGAGCTTTTGAAATTAAAGGTCCCGTTCTTCATGTTTTTTTGAAGCTTTGATTGTGTTTACAGTGTGCAATATAACATGTGTTCATGTTTCGCGTGTAAAAAAACAGTATTTTTCACCCAATTTACTTATCTGTATACCGCTGTTTTCACTGTCCTAAAAACGGCTGATGAGTTCCTTGTTCTATGAAGTCCCTCCTTCAGAAATACGTAACGAGTTCTGATTGTGCCAGCGGTTCCCGTGTTGTGATTTGACAGCAGCTTAGCGAACGTGGAACGGTTCCTGTGTTGTGATTCGACAGCAGCTTAGCGCACGTAACTTGCACGGAAAGGTCACGCCTCTTAACGGGAGATATATGCGCTTAATGATCTCTACAGCGTCCCTGGGAAAGCCAAACAAAGGTGATTTGACTCCGGGATGAAAATAACAGCGTCTCGACGACATGGCGACAAACACACTCAAACGCAACAATTCCTTTTCTCCACGCGACACTTCCTCTTCTCCACGTGGGACAGCAACAAGACCACGCCCCCTTTTTTTGCGTATTCTTGTGGGCGGAGGTTAGTCTGTTCTACTGACGTAATTAATGAAGGAAGTACCAGGATGTAGTCCAAGCCGGCCGTTCGCTGTAGGCTTTGAAAGGGAACTTCTGTTAAATAAAATATCTCACTTGGCATTGAACTTTGAGCTTTATAATTTTACAGGTATTATTTATGCTCTAACAGCAACATTACACACTAACTAAAGTTTGAACAATGGGATCACGAAGAACGGGACCTTTAAAAGGTCATGGTAAGAATATCCTGTAAGTTTCAGAGCTGAAAACTTTTTTTGAGCTGTCAAAAGAAAAAGCTTTTATAGACACCAGGCCCAGCAAACAATCGATCTCAGAATGTGTCAGGCTGTGACGTCAGAAGAAGAAGAACGCCTGATTCTGTAGCCCCGCCCACCGACTTGTGCCACTAACATGACATAGGCCTACAGAGAGAGCTGAACCGCATCAAATTTCTAAACATACCGCATAAGCTTCATTCAGATTCCAATATTGTGAATGGATGAACTTTATTTTGAATGAATATCCAGCTCACGTGGGGAAGACTGCGTTTGTTCCTTCATTTCTGATCATGGATTCGTTTGTGAACAAGAGACTGGATTTTTTTGCAGACATGATTGAATGAAGCAACACACTAATGTGAGTAAAACATGTTTTTTATATATGATATTCAGAGGTGGGTAGTAACGAATTACATTTACTTCGTTACATTTACTTGAGTAAATTTTTTGGGTAACTTGTACTTTTAGAGTATATTTAAAGATGGGTACTTTTACTCAAGTACATTTCTTGTGAAAAAACTTTTACTTAGTTACATTCGGTGGCGTTCCTCCGCTACTGTCAAATGGTAAATATTTTTAATAAGTTAATATGACTTTCGCAAGTCTCGCGAAACGTTGGAGAGGCTGCTTTGCGAGAGGTGGCTACGCATCACCCGCTCGTGCGTTTAGTCGGAAGATGATGGCCGAAGCAGAGGAAGATGTGTGTGAGCTACGGGAGGCAGATCACCCGTGGCATCAAATTCAGTCTGTTTTCACTCCAAGATGTCAAAAAGAATAGTTTCATAATGTGTGTGCACCAAAACGAACTGACATCTCAGCATACAAGAATTCCACCCTGAAAAAACATGCAGCGGTAAGTGTCACAATGATGCCTATATTTGAACACTATTAATGACAATTTGATAACTATGGGAAATTTTCCCTTATTGTAATTTCACACACTGTCCGAGTGTTTTCCTCATATGCGCTCTTGTACAAGCATAATCGTTTGAATCCTCCAAACAACACACGTCCACGAACAAACGTTCATATTTATATTAGTGGTGGGCCGTTATCGGCGTTGGGAGCTGAGTCTATACTACGCAAGCTATGATGACTTTCACCTTGATATTTTAGCACAGATTTACACCTAGCCGAATTGCACTGTAGGGGGCGAGAGAACGAGTCTTCGAACCTGTGTGTACGCCTACTAGTGTTGTCAAAAATATCGATATTTCGCTATGTATCGATACTGAAATATCTGAAACGGTACAATACTCATTTTCTACAGTATAGATATCAGCTGCGCTCTCCTCTCCGACCGACAGCGAGTTGACACCACCCGCCTCCTCTCATTCATACCCCTTTTCCACCAAGGCAGTGCTAGAGCTAGATCGGAGCCAGAGCCTAGTTTCAAATCGGTTCTTTGTTTCCACACCCAAAGCCCCAGCTCCGAGCCAGGAAAAGTGGTTCTTAAGTAGCACCAAAATATTGCTGGGCTAGAACAGGGCTAGAAGTAAGAACCGATTACGTCAGGCGCTGGGGGCGGGGTCAACAAGACCAACACAAACTTGAGATCCGCCATTTTTTAAATAGCAGCTAATGGAGCTAACAGCTGCTGCTCGTTTGTAATCTCCGTCTATACAAATTATGGCAAACTGCATGAATGCGTTGGATTCGCTGTGTTTTCGTTGTGTTTTGATGCCGATGTAGGATCGTAAAGCCATGTGAATCAATAGTAACGCAACGTTTGCATTGTTGATACGGGGTTGGCAGCGGTGCTGTGCAGAGACCGATCGCCGTATGATAACAAGTCCAGCGAGAGCATATGACTCCTTATGCTTTTGATTCACTCATGCGGTTTTTTATATCATACGTGGATGGAACAGTCTGCGCAGCGCCGATGCATCTCGAACAAGCCTGGTGTGTTTGTGTTTCCCGCTGTCCAGGGTTGCCAGGTTTTCACAACAAAACCCGCCCAATTGCTACTCAAAACAAGCCCAATCGCGTTTCAGGGGGGCTTCCCTGGTAAAAATCACATTTGGGGGTAAAATATGTGTTTTTTTTGGCATGGTTGGCTACTAAAATTCGCATTCCCGGGGCTAAATATCACATAATTGGGGTCGCTTCAACCCGCGGACATGAAAAACAGCCCGCGGCAACAGTGATGAAGTAGCCCAATTCCGCGGGAAAACCACGGACTTGGCAACACTGCCACTGCCTCACTAGCGTTGCTGAGAAAGATGAGACGTATACAGTACAGTGAGGTAAGACCTGGCTCTGTTGTGGCTCTCAGCATGTGGAAAAGCAAACGGTTCTTAGAAGGCTCCTCAGTTGATCCAACTATGAACTGGGACTAGCTCTGGCTCTGAACTAGCTCTAGCACTGCCTTGGTGGAAAAGGGATAAAAGAGTGGACTGGAGCTGGAGTCAGTGCTTCAAGAACCACTACGGACAGACACATGCAAGACATGGGTTTCAGCTGTCGCATTCCTTGTGTCAAGCCACTCTTGAACAACAGACAGCGTCAGAAGCGTCTCGTCTGTGCTAAAGACAAAAAGGAAAAAAAGTGGTCCAAAGATATGTTCTCTGATGAAAGTAAATTTTGCATTTCCTTTGGAAATCAGGGTCCCAGAGTCTGGAGGAAAAGAGGAGAGGCACACAATCCACGCTGCTTGAGGTCCAGTGTAAAGTTTCCACAGTCAGTGATAGTTTGGGGTGCCATGCCATCTGCTGGTGTTGGTCCACTGTGTTTTCTGAGGTCCAAGGTCAACGCAGCCGTATACCAGGAAGTTTTAGAGCACTTCATGCTTCCTGCTGCTGACCAACTTTATGGAGATGCAGATTTCATTTTCCAGCAGGACTTGGCACCTGCACACAGTGCCAAAGCAACCAGTACCTGGTTTAAGGACCATGGTATCCCTGTTCTTAATTGGCCAGCAAACTCGCCTGACCTTAACCCCAAAGAAAATCTATGGGGTATTGTGAAGAGGAATATGCAATATGCCAGACCCAACAATGCAGAAGAGCTGAAGGCCACTATCAGAGCAACCTGGGCTCTCATATCACCTGAGCAGTGCCACAGGCTGATCGACTCCATGCCACGCCGCATTGCTGCAGTAATTCAGGCAAAAGGAGCCCCAACTAAGTATTGAGTGCTGTACATGCTCATACTTTTCATGTTCATACTTTTCAGTTGGCCAAGATTTCTAAAAATCCTTTCTTTGTATTGGTCTTAAGTAATATTCAAATTTTCTGAGATACTGAATTTGGGATTTTCCTTAGTTGTCTGTTATAATCATCAAAATTAAAAGAAATAAACATTTAAAAATATCAGTCTGTGTAATGAATTAATATAATATACAAGTTTAACTTTTTGAATGGAATTAGTGAAATAAATCAACTTTTTGATGCTATTCTAATTATATGACCAGCACCTGTAAGTACAGTATAAAAATCCTTGTCTATGGAAAGTCTCCATAAAACATGAAAACCCAATGTGTGTGTGTTTGTGAGTCTGTCTATGTGGGCATGTGCGTGAGAGTGTCTGTGTGTGCGTGTGTGCATGTGTGTGTCTTTCTGTGCACGTGTTTGTTTGTGTGTGTGTGTGTGTGTGTGTTCATGTTTTTCTATGGGGACTTGTGTCACAGTTGGGACCTAAATTGAGGTCCCATGAGGAAAACAGCTTATAAATTCCTACAGAGTGAGTTTTTTTTCCAGAAAGTTTTGTGTGATGGGTAGGGTTAGTGTAAAGGTATAGAAAATACAGTCAGCAAAAAAAAAAACATTACGTCAGTCTATGGAGAGTGTGTGTCTGTGTGTGTGTGTGCATGCATGTGTGAGTCTGTGTGCGCATGTGTCTGTGTGTGTTTGTTTGTGTGCGTGTGTGTGTGTGCAAGTGTGTGTCTGTCTGTGTGAATGTGTCTGTGTGTGTGTGTGTGTGTGCGTGTGCATGTTTTTCTATCCCGGTGGGGACTCTTGGGGACTCGTGTCACTGTGGGGACCTAAATTGGAAAACAGCTTATGAGTTTTTTTTTTTCCAGAAGGTTTTGTGTGATGAGTAGGGTTAGTGTAAAGGCAGAGAAAATACAGTTTATTTAACCATTAAAACCATTACGTCTATGGAGAGTCCCCACAAAGATAGTGTACCAAACGTGTTTGTGTGTTTACACGCACCACTGCAGTTATACTTTCTGTTAGTAATGTTAGCTCATATATTGCTAGCTATTTTTAGTGCTATATTTAGTGGTTTCAAAATAAATAAGCTGACATTACTAAATTGGCTTCTTAACTCCTTGTGTCTACTAAATTTTATTGTTCATGGTTCATATGGTTTATATTTCAAGTTATTCAGATTTACTTAGATTGACTTAATTCGGTATAGTTCACTGATTGCACAACTTTAAAGTTTATGCAATATTTACAAGTGTAAAATCAAGTAAAGTTTTTAGTTTTTTTTCACAGACTGTGATTTCACTGGAAGAGGTGGCGTTTAATTTCAAATCATAATCAGATGATGGTCATATGCTCAGATATTATATTTCATATAACATTGTCTGTGAGAGCGTACAAAAATAGGATTGCTTGAAAACAAGCATAACAGATCTAAAACCTTTAATCGTCCTTCAAGTAGGGCTTACGTTTAAGTCCCTTGGGGTCAGATAGACCCCAAACGTTTACAGAGCGATTGCATAAGGAAATATACATTTTTTACATGGAAAACTATATATCATTTTTTTTTATTTACTTCTCAACTATACATTTATGCTGTGTTTTTGTGTATATTTGGTAGTTTTTTACCTATTTACTGCACAATTATTTAACAATGCCATAAATTGGCTCATGAAAAAAAAAATAATGAAAGAAATCACTTAAATGATGATCTTAATTAAATCTAAATTGTTTTTGGACATTGCCGTATGTGTTAGGGGTGTGTTAACCATCTGCAGGTTTGTGGAAAAACTTAAGGAATTATAGTTAAAGAAAGAGAGTGCAATGACCACATTATCCACTAGAGGTCCACAGGGACTCATTATCATTAAACATTGATAATAATAATAATAAATGTTTCTTGAGCCGCAAATCATCATATTAGAATGATTTCTGAAGGATCGTGTGACTGAAGACTGGAGTAATGATGCTGAAAATTCAGCTTTGATCACAGAAATAAATTACACTTTACTATATATTCAAATAGAAAAGTATTTTCAATCAACAAGAGCCAGAGCAAACACTTTACATTGTATCAACAGTTTTATATAGAATCAATACAGAAACAAACTATCTGTGAACTGAGATACTAGAAACACAGAGCTGCCAACTCTCACGCATTGGCCGTGAGACACACGCATTTGATTGGTTTCACACGCTCACACGCCACACCCTCGATTTCTCACGCTGAAGTGTCAACCCGGTCAGTCAAATGCCTGAAAGATGAGTTTATCTATAGATCTACATGTTGAGCCGATCATGTTGATCGATTAGTTATGCTCTCGGTGAGGGGGTTCAAGATAAATGGGCAAATAAATACGGTGTTTCGCGCGACCTAAAGCTACATTCCGTTTTGGGTTCTGACGAGAACGAGCCTGTAATGAGCGAAGCGGAGCGCTGTGACGCTCAGGGGTGCGTTTCCCGAAAGCGTTGTTCGCTAACTATGGTCACAAGTTCCGTCATTATAAGCATAGTTAAAGGAGTCGTGTTTCCTGAAACCACAGTTCCAACGAACGTTCGCAAACAGCATCGCAAAGTTGATTTGCATACATTTTGTTCTTGCACTGATGTTAAATGTGTAGCCATTTTGCACTTTGGCAGCCAGTTTGAGATATAGGCTATATTTGAGTATTGTGTGTAATGATTCTGACAGTTTTTTTTTCATAGAAATGACTGGGGCAAAGTGTCCCAATAACCCTGAATTCACCCTATACTCTTAGAAATCATTATTACATTGCACTATGAAGCTTAAAACCCCAAATATTATAACATTCTTCATTAACAATTATTCAGTTATTTGTAACAATCTCATTGTAAAAAAAAAAGAAAAAGAAAAAAGTGTAGCCAGCTACTTTTTGATAGTAACTTGTAGTGTAGCTACTTTTTCAAAAGGGTAGCTTGAATGTAACTTAACTACTCAAAGTAGTTTTTACTACAACACTGTTTTTTTAGATCAGCCACAGCAAAAAAAGAACCACACAACAGACAGAAGAGCAACAGACAGGACAGACTCTTTTTTTCATTTTTCTTCCCTGTAAAAGTATGCTGTAGGTTGATGTATAATCAATTTGTTCTATTTATATATATATAATATTATTATTTATTTTATTTTTTGTTGTTGCAATTTTTGCTTTCTACGCGGCAAAATTTTGGTTGGCCCCACCAAATCTCACTCTAAGCTTTTTTGAAAAGTTGGCAGCTCTGGAAACACATCTGTGGATATTCCGTAGCCTATATCACACACACACACACACACACACACACACACACACACACACACACACACACACACACACACACACACACACACACACACACACACACACACACACACACACACACACACACACACACACACACACACACACACACACACACAGACAGAGGTTAGGGGTGATTACGCGTCCCCCGCGTAATCTACGCCCGTGTGTGTGTGTGTGTGTGTGTGAGATAGAAAGTTAGTTCCACTTTGGGTTTATGCTCTAGGAACAGACATTGATTTAAATGTAGAAATTTTCAGATTCCGGATTTATTATTTTTTTTTACAAAAGTAAATAAATAAATATTATTATTATTATTATTATTTTTTATATATATATATATATACATTTTCCCATTCATTGACCCCGAGGGACTTACACTTTTTATACACCTTTAGTCCCTGAGATGAAGGGAACACTTTTTTAAAAGTGTATTAAACTAGGGCTGGGTAAAAAAATAAATAGATTTCTCTATTTTAATCGATTCTCATTTTTACGAATCGATTCATAAATCCCAATAATCGATTAGTCATCCTTTGATAAATGAACGGATCATTCGAGCATGCCTCCCATCCCAAAAAAAATCGCAATAATCTTTGTGCTTTGTTACTTTTGATTTGAAGAAAAATCTCAGGTTTCAAATTACATCCATTTTATTACGAAATTAAAAAAAAGAGATACCCTTTTGGCACTGTTTAATGTGGTGTGACAGATCGCATTAGCCTCAGTTCAAGAGGAGCAGCACGTGAACTGATCATCTCCAATATCATTAGCGCGAAATAAACATGAATGAACATCTCTAAGGTATGTTAAAAAATACATTACAACTTTCCGAAATCTGCATCATGTCTCATGTAATCGCCCAATCAGTGTTTCAACAGCTTGTAAACAATAGGTCACATTTACCTCAGAAAAACCATTCAGTGACCATAAACAAGTCAGCTAGAAAATGAACCGTAGAGATGAGCATTTTGATAAATATATGCAGCACAATACATATTCATTCATATTTAATGTTCTTCATGAATAAATCTGTCAAGTTCTTATGACTGCCACCATTTAAATGTTTATTCCCACATGAAAAAATACTATAGTATATTATAGTAAAATTACTCTAGTAAATACTATAGTGTTTTTGAAGTAAGTAAGTCAACTTTATTTATATAGCACCTATCACAGATAAAAATCACAAAGTGCTTTACAAAGAATATACAACACAAACAAAACAAACCCAAATAAAACAAAAGCCCAAAATTAACTAAAAGCTTGACCTGAGGAACGAAGAGTACGAGAGGAATTGTACGGTGACAGCAAGTCTGTGATATATTGGCGGGTCTGACCATGTAGTGCTCTAAAAGTTAGAACTAAAATTTTATAATCAATTCTGTATTTAACAGGCAGCCAATGTAATGTAAATAAAATTGGAGTAATGTGTGTCCTTCTATTGGTTCCTGTTAAAAGCCTGGCAGCAGCGTGTTGCACCGTCTGGAGACGACTCAGAGAAGATTTGTCAAAGCAAGTAAAAAGAGAATTACAGTAATCTAGACGTGATGAAATAAAAGCATGACTTATCAACTCCATAGTAGCTTTGGGCAACAAAGTCCTCAGTTTAGAGATATTTCTCAAATGATAATAACAGTTTCTGACCAACTGTCTAGAATGACCATCCAGAGACATTGATTGGTCAAACCGAACACCAAGGTTTCTAAGGCTCAACTGAACGGTTGAGTCCAAGGAACCGAGATGCAGTTTTATTAGAGGTATTTTTTTGTCTGGAGCAATGATTAAGGTTTCCGTCTTTTTTGTATTTAATTGTAAGTAATTATTATTTAACCAGATTTTAATGCAAGACATGCATTCCAGCTATTCAGTTAACTTACCTAACTCTGACTCTTTAAATGAGCAGTACAACTGAACGTCGTACTATAACCGTACTATAGTAAATATACTACAGTAAATTAACAAAGTGTAGTAAATATACTATAATAAACTACAATATACTACAATTTACTGTAGTATCTTTACTATAGTATGGTTCAAAAACACTATAGTATTTACTAGAGTAATTTTACTATAATATACTATAGTATTTTTTCATGTGGGCACTATTTCAAAAAACAAATTGGAGTAGAAATATGATCATGCAATTGTAAAGTTAGTATTATAGCTTTATTGTTATTACAAAAACATAATTGAGTATAATTTGTTTATGTTTAAATCAGTTCATTTTAACATTCAATATTACAGCAATGTAGTACCAACTGACACCCATGTATAGTTTACAGCATTAGTTTTTAGAGATTTTTTTTCCCTTAAGAAAATTTGCATTGTACTGTATCTGATATATATCCACAATAATCGATATTGAATCGAATCGTGAAATTTGTGTCAATACCCAACCTTACTTTAAACATTACAGGCCTTTTTCCTTGACATGCAGAAATATTCAGAGGCACTAATGCTACAAAGCATCAATGTATAAATAAATAAAACACAATAAATAAAGCAAAAATAAATAATTTCTATAAATAAGTGAACCAGCATAGTTTAAATGAACCCTAGAGATGAGCATTTTGCTTAGCAGAACTCCATAGGTTTGACAATCCATTTTCGGTAAAGCACAAGTAAGCTTCTCAGCTTTTCTAATTTCTGGTAAGATTTCTCATCTTGAAAGATTGACTCACAGATGTTTGCTGAACAACTGCTGCACGTTGCGTTTAGGCTCTCAACAGACTCAATGATAGCCCACAGCTTTCCGCCAAGTATGTCGTCTACTTCGTCAAGATGAGATGCCGCCTTCAAGTAAGAGCTGAACGTAGAGATGAGAGAGCAGTTGAGGCGTTCGTGCTCCTTTGGCCCCGTAATGCATCCAGCCGTGTGGGGCCCTTTGTGACTCCTCAGGGCCGACGCAGCTGACGAGTTCTTGGGGGGGGAAAGCAACCAATCACTTTTTTAGAAAACCTCAAGTTGTTCCTCGTGTAAATCTGTGTAACACCATCATATGAATTCAACTCGAGAAGCCGATTTCATTTCCTGGTTCAAGGCCTGCAATGTTTCTTATCTATGTCCTCTATAAAGTTCCTCCTTATCAACCCAATAGTAGATGATTGCTCAACACGTTCAAAAAAAGTGAAAAGTTAGTTGATGTCTTTTTTAAACACTCACCAGATACGTCGATGCATTTTCAGCCAAACGTGCCCTTTGATTTGTAACTGCAGCTGTAATAGATGCAGACTGAGTGGTTTGCAGTAAAGACAGTAGCAGGAGTAAACCTACAAATGCAAGAGAAATGTTCAAATAAAACAACAGCTGAAAATATAGACATTAGTGAGGGGATTTGATCTGGAATATCGATCATTTGCTGCCGTTTTATTCTGTTAAAGATACAAACGGCAACTCTGATGCTGAGAGATCAAGGATGTGCTACGCCAACTTTAACAGCGTCTCATTCCTCTCAAATCAAGTCAGAGAATGTTCTGTTTCTACCAAATTTGAAAGCAGACTTACCAGCGGTACAAATCTCTTTTCTGTAAGCCATGCTGAGACTCTTTGTTGATGTGTGTAGATGCGTTTAGCCATATTTATGCTGTCAAACTGCTCATCACTTATCAGCTCATCACTTTACTAATTTGGGGTTTTACAGGTCTGATGCTGATTCACTACTAGAATCCCCCCCAAACTTCAGTTGCTTTTGATTGGAAAAGTTAGTAACAGGATGACTTTTTGGTGCCTATATATTTTACAGTTAACTATATAACTGATCTGTAGTTATATATTAACTGTTATTAACTGATAAGGACTCCATATATCAATAGCATAAAGGCAACTACACTAGAAAAAAAGTCATTTAAATTACATTAAACTGACTTAAAAAAAAAGAAAAAAGAAGAGTTGATACATTGTAGAACTTTCACAATTTTTTTTTCGAAATTTGCTTGACTTATTTAAAACATATGTTGTCATAATTATTGGTTGTGCTATGGTTGGTATGACATATCTCCAGGGGTGTCTATAGTTTATTGATTGATTTTTCTGCCTAAGTTGGTTCTTGAGTTTTGTGAATTCTCCTTACTCTTGGTCCTATTGTACATTTCACTTTTTCATTTCATGCATGTATTAAAAAAAAAACATTTTTGTTGTGTGTCAGACAACTTGTGTTTGCTGCTGTTAATGCGTTAAAGTTCATTAAATATATTACCATTCCTGAACCATTTTTGTTTTGTGGCAGGGCGCATTATCCTGCGGAAAGAGGCCACAGCCACCAGGGAATACCGTTTCCATGAAAGGGTGTATGGTCTGCAACAATGCTTAGGTAGGTGGTACGTGTCAAAGTAACATCCACATGGCTGGCAGGACCCAAGGTTTCCCAGCAGAACATTGCCCAAAGCATCACACTGCCTCCGCCGGCTTGTCTTCTTCCCATAGTGCATCCTGGTCCCATGTGTTCCCCAGGTAAGCCACGCACACTCACCCAGCCATCCACGCGATGTAAAAGAAAACCTGATTCATCAGACCAGGCCGCCTTCTTCCATTGCTCCGTGGTCCAGTTCTGATGCTCACGTGCAGTACAGTAGCTTGTCTGTTTGAGTGGATCACACAGGCCAGCCTTCGCTCCCCACATGCATCAATGAGCCTTGGCCGCCCAATAAGTTAGGTCAATAATAAAATTGTCAATAGTAATAATAATCATAAATAAAAATATAGCTGCAAGCAGCCATTAACGGGGCCAAGTGCAACAGAAGCAAACAAGGAAGATAGCAACAGACCAACTGAAAATTTGAGTGAAGACATTTGAAGCAAAAACGTTTAAACACATTGAGTTGTATAGAGCCAATGTCATGTTTTGTTCTATCATAGCGCCACCAAGAGGCACAATCCTACACATTTTTTTATGTGTCATCGGAGTGAGCCCATGTGTGTGTAAATTTTGGTGAAAATATCTCATTTCGTTTTGGAGTTATAGACATTTATATGAAAAAACATGTAAAAAATGACTGACACCTGACTTTGATTGGATTTTACTACCCCTTACTATCAATATTTTGACATTTGGGCATAAGCTTTCAACTATCAACCTATGTTTCCGATTTTCTGGCGCTGGTTTCGTCTCGATCGGACTAGCGGTTTCGAAGATATCAGCTAATGTTTTTTAAGAGCTAAATTACCGCACTGCACAAACCATACGTCGAAACCTGGCAGGTCTGGTATCGTAGGACTTGGCAAGGATTCAGGAGACTAAAAAAGTTAGTCAAAAATAAAATAAGTCAACCCCACCCAAAGTTATAAGCGTTTGAAAAAGAAAATCTCCACTAGGTGGCGCTGTTTTGAAACTTCTCAGGCTACTTCAGGGCATCGTGCTGATGACCCATACCGAGTTTAGTAACAATCCGTTCATGCGTTCATAAAATACAGCATTTTAGCACATAATTCAAAATGGCCGACAGTCAAAATGGCCGATATGGTAAAATTGGATATCAGACGACTCGGCATGACGTCCTGAATCTAACGATACCCCTTTTATGATTGGACAAACAGTTCAAAAGTTATAAGCAAAAATAGCTATTTTTCATATCTCCGGACCAGTAGGTGGTGCTGCGCCGAAACGCTGCACGTTGCCTCAGGTCATGCTTGTGATGACTTGTACCAAGTTTGGTTTGAATACGATAAAGCGTTGCGGAGATATTGCCTTAAGTGTGTTTTTGCAAACGTTACGTAAAATTTGCTTGTGTGTTTATTGAAAACGATGTGACGAATCAACTTGAATTCCGTGTTTTTTTGTCAGCATGGTCTGAAGATGATCTGGTTCAATTTTCGTGCAAATCGGATGAACCGTATAGGACGAGTTCGCAATCGAATCGGCTTGAGCCAAGGAATCAGAGGACAAAATAATTTTGTTTCTAGCCCTTATGGTTCAAAAGTTATTAGCATAAACATGAGTGCAACTTTGGACAGGTGGTGGCGCTAGAGGGATTGAGTTAGAGACTCCAAATTTGCTATGTTGACACTTCAGACTGTCCTCTATGAGTGTGCCAAATTTCATAACTTTCCCGCGAACGGTTCTATGGGCTGCCATAGACTCAAGAGCGGAAGAATAATAATATTTTCAATAGGTGCCTTCGGTGCTTGGCCCCTAATTAAGTTCCCAGGTGTCTGATGTCGGTTAATGGTCATGACATGCAGGTGAAAAAAATTGATCCATCACAAACCTCGGTCTGGAAAACACTGATGTAATGAAATATTCAGTGCACTTCATGTTGTTGATAACAAAGAATGGAATATATTTTCTCTCTCTCTGTATTGTTATATCAATATGGTACACGCTTATCCTATTCAAACCAATGTGATAAACGAGTTAGGTGGATCTCAGTTTTACTGTGTGTGCAATTCCACAAACCCGGAAGACCTTCTGATATCAAAGCTAGGCTTTTTTGGAAAGGAAAAATTAACAGATAAATAAAAAAGAAGCAGTAGAGAGAATCAGCGAATTATGAATAATTAACTGCCATTGTGAGAATAACATGGAATCATGCAATCAATAAAAAAGTAACTGTAGTTTGATTACGGCCATTTTAAAATGTAATATAATCTAATTTAAAGTACCTAAATAATCCAGATTACATTTAAATATTATATACATTTTTCCTTTAAAATAAACACCTCTCCAAGATGAAATGCGATTGCAAAAGGAAGAAGTATTGGATCGTAACTTGCGTCGAAATTTAAATCCATTTTCTTTACTCTCCTGTTACTGTTACTGTTACCAGACAGGTTTCTTCCATCACTTCGTATGCCCCACTTCTCAACACCCTGCGCTCTTTCCCATTTTGTTTGCATCTTAAAAGCACAAGTGCATTCCTTAATTTAGCTCACTGCAGTTTTAAAGGATTGGTTCACTTTAAAATGAAAGTTACTCAATGATTTACTCACCCTCAAGACATCATAGGTGTATATGACTTTCTTATTTCTCATGAACACAATCAGAGTTCTATTAATAATATGCATATTTTCCACTAGACCGACTTCTGTATTCAGCTCACGCAGAAAGTGAGGGGATGTAGGGTTGTGGAATGATTTAAATGATGAGACCCTACTGACCCCATAATGAAAGAAAAAATGCAGCTGTGTTCTAACATACAGTGAAAGCTTTTAAGGAGTCTGGGTCATCATGAAAATGTATGAAGCCGGGAACAATGCATTTGGGTCCCTCCTTCTGGGACAACATTCCCAGTTGTCCAGTCCTACCAGACCTACACATACTTGCTTAATGTCTTCTAACACAAAAAATATATGTAAAACCTTTTTAAAACCTTCCATATTTGGCTTGTAGGATATTGATGAGCTTTAATGATCCTTGAATTGCACTATAAATGATGAAAAATGATGACTTAGTCTTTTTTAGTTGATTTAATTTTAGTTAATTTCATTTCTTGTAGTCTTCAGTTAATGTTTGTTTTATTTCAAGTGATTTTTTGAATGTCTTAAGTTAACGATAATAACCCGGTTCTGTGATTGCCTCCAAAATTGATGACAAACAAACAAGTGCAGGGGTCTCATTAAAGAGGGAAGAAGCTACTTGAATCCAAATGTGAATTAATAGTATAGTATCAAATGTTTTAATGTGAAAATGTAATGCAGGACAAATGAGCAAGACAACACTTCAGCTAAACAAGCTTAATTAATCAGTAAGTCATATTAAATTTAGGACTGATAGTTCCTTATTAGTTAATCAATAATTACTGAATGAGAATAGCCTCATTACCGGCTATCAACTAACTGATACGTTATAAGGAATGACCAATTAATTACAATCAGTTAATGTTATTATAAAATAAGCCTAATACAACTATCAAAGTAAGGTCTGCTTTCACAGACAAGGCTTAGATTAAGCCAGGATTAGTTCTTAGTTCAATTGGACATTTAAGTAGCTTTTATAAGCATGCATTGACTGGTGTGCATCTTGAGACAAAACAATGGCACTGACCTATATTAAAGGTCCCGTTCTTCGTGTTTTTTTGAAGCTTTGATTGTGTTTACAGTGTGCAATATAACATGTGTTCATGTTTCGCGTGTAAAAAAAAACAGTATTTTTCACACAATTTACTCATCTGTACACCGCTGTTTTCACTGTCCTAAAAACGGCTGATGACTTCCTTTATTCTATGAAGTCCCTCCTTCAGAAATACGTAACGAGTTCTGATTGTGCCAGCGGTTCCTCTGTTGTGATTCGACAGCAGCTTAGCGCACGTGGAAAGGTCACGCCTCTTAACGGGAGATGTATGCGTTCAATGATCTCTACAGCGTCCCTGGGAAAGCCAAACAAAGGTGATTTGACTCCGGGATGAAAATAACAGCGTCTCGACGACATGGCGACAAACACACTCAAACGCACCACTTCCTTTTCTCCATGCGACACGTCCTCTTCTCCACGTGGGACAGCAACAAGACCACGCCCCCTTTTTTCGTGTATTCTTGTGGGCGGAGGTTAGTCTGTTCTACTGACGTAATTAATGAAGGAAGTACCAGGATGTAGTCCAAGCCGGCCGTTCGCTGTAGGCTTTGAAAGGGAACTTCTTTTAAATAAAATATCTCGCTTGGCATTGAACTTTGAGCTTTATAATTTTACAGGTATTATTTATGCTCTAACAGCAACATTACACACTAACTAAAGTTTGAACAGTGGGATCACGAAGAACGGGACCTTTAAGATACATCAGTGCTTTCAGTTAAAACAGTTCAAACATGCATTTTTGTCTGGGACTTAAAGGCATAGTTCACCCAAAAATGAAAATTAGCCCATGATTTACTCACACTCAAGTCATCCTACACTCAAAAAAAAAATGATACGTTGGATTTATTTGGATTTTCTATGTCAGCAGGTTTCACGTAATTGGGTTATGTTGAATTTAATTCAATTGTTTATTTCAGTAAACTTAAGTTTTTTACGTAAGGTTAATTCAATGCCATTTAGTTAAATCAGGTTAACATTCTTAATTTTGTCCAAAACTATTCAATTGAATTATTCTAAAATGAATATAAAAAACCAAAACAAGTTATCCAGTTTAATTTATTATTTCTATTTAGTAAATTACTATTTTTACAACATTTACAAAACCTTTTACAAGATCTTATTGGCTAGTCAGAAGATAGTTTAGTAACATCCATAGCATGCACAAAGTAGTTTAACTTTAATTGTTATTAGCAGGTCCTCAGCCCAAGCACATGCCCTACACTTCACCACAATGGCAACCTCCAAAAACACTAACCTAACAAAAACTTTTAAATACCAACATAACAAAACATTAAGCATTAAAAAGTCTCTCCATTTTCTCATCTTGTAAAAAATGCATCAAATGGCACTTTATTTAAACATTTACTCTCCGAATTCAGCCCTTTTGCAAAGCATGATGGGAAGTCAAAGTCTTGAAAACAAAAGTTTTGGCAGAGAGTAACGGTTTTAAGTCAGTTTAACATGAATCAATTACATTTGAACCAGAAACTTGATATAATAGTGTTTAACCCTTTAGGCGCCAGAGGTTTTTTCCTAAAACGTTTGATTTTGACGTCTTAATTTCAAAAGGCTATATCTTAAAAGTGATAACAGATAGAGACTTTCTGTAAATTAGAGAAATATTAAGGATGACCCAAAGTTTATGTAGGGATTACATAGGGACTTTGTAGGGACGTAGGGACTTTGACTTGGGCGGCAGTGGCTCAGTGGTTCATGTAGGTTGTCTACAAACCGGAAGGTTGGTGGTTCGATCCCCGGTTCCACCTGACCAAGTGTCGAGGTGTCCATGAGCAAGACACCTAACCCCAGCTGCTCCCGATGAGCTGGAATGCGCCTTGCATGGCTGACTCCGCCGTCGGTGTGCGAATGGGTGAATGTGAGGCAATGTGTAAAGCGCTTTGGATGGCCATTGGTCTGTTAAAAGCGCTATATAAATGCAGTCCATTTACCATTACATTTTCCCATCTAATTTGCATATTATGACGTCATATGGTGGCGGCCATCTTGGATTATAGAATTTTCATGAAAAATCACATGTTTAAATGATAAAATGCAGCACTTCTTTCCCCCCAAAATGTCCCTCACCTTCTGTATATTATATTGCACAATACTGAATGCTCAGGTAAATAGTAAATAGTAAATAAACTGTGTAAATCATTACTAATAAATGGTAGAAACTAACCGAATGCATGTAACGGTTGACCTTTTGCTGTAGAGATTTTCCATTTACTACATACAGTAGGCACTCTGATTCCATGTATGGGGCACATATATATTATTCATATGACACACAAACACAAGTAGACAAGACCTGTTTAGTTCAAAAGCTCACTCGCCACGGCAAGGCACAAAATGAATTGTTTAAATAAAGTGAACAACATCATAAAATAATTTTTTGAGTGTAGGTGTATATGACATTCTTCTTTCAGACGAATAAAATCTGAGTTATATTAAACATTTTCTGGCTAATCCAAGCTTTATAATGGCACTAATAGTTGCTCTGTTTTTGAAGTCCATAAAAAGTGCATCTGTCCGTCGAACAACGTGCTCCACACGGCTACGGGGTGTTAATAAAGGCCTTCTGAAGCGAATCGATGCGTTTATGTAAGAAAAATATCCATATTTAAAACTTTATCAAGTAAAGTTCCAGCCGATCGCCTTCCATGGCAACCTTTTTTAAAGTTTGCAATTCAAGATGCGTACGTTACGTCTGACGAGCGTAACTGGTAACGTAAGCCTTTGATCGGCAGAGGCACTTTCAACACTTTTTCCATAAATTGTATACGGAAGGCGGTCGGCCGAAACTTTACTTTATAAAGTTTTAAATATGGATATTTTTCTTACACAAACGCATCGATTCGCTTCAGAAGGCCTTTATTAACACCCCGTAGCCATGTGGAGCACGTTATTCGACGGACAGATGCACTTTTTATGGACTTCAAAAACAGAGCAACTATTAGTGCCATTATAAAGCTTGGATTAGCCTGGACTTTTGTAATATAACTCAGATTTTATTCGTCTGAAAGAAGAATGTCATATACACCTATAGGATGACTTGAGGGTGAGTAAATCATGGTGAACTATCTCTTTAAGCCTTGTCTGTGAAACCAAAAAACAATTCATTTTCGCAGGGGAAAAAGACTGACCTTGAGAAAATCTTGCGTCAACAAAAGGATTGCAAAATTCTCCACTATAAAATGACGAAGGTCTTCCCTAGTTAATCAGATCAAGATTATACTCTCAGAAGGGTAATCCCCAATTCTGTCATTTTATGCGCAATTACAATGGGTATGAATGCGCACCGAGATGCAAAGATATCACTGCGATAGACTTCCTGTATACTGTTGCAATAAGCAAAAGGAATAATTGCTTCACAGAAAGAAAAAAAATGCATTACAGTTACATTTCAACAGGTCATCTTACACTGTACAATTTAAGTATGCTTTAAAATAAAATATTATTTTAGTCTATACTTCAAAATGTCATGTTTAATTCAATGTGCTACGTTCTGTTTCTTTGTAATTAATTGTGAAATTTCTAGCAACTTCTGAGTGAAAATGATTTCAAAATCCATTTTTTTTCAGTGTAGAAAAGAAAAGTGCAGTGAAATTATTGCTGGATTTTTGGTACTTTAACATATTGCTTAAAACTTTAAGGCAACAATTAAACATCTGAGGTTCTACAGAATCAAAATACTGCGAGTGGTGGAATAATTCCACTGGACTGAGAGAGGAAGACCTAAAGTCACCTTAGGAAAGGTTTTGCTGACATTTGGCATTTAGATTCAAAAACTCCATTAGTCTGGATTTTTAAAATAGATATGATCGTTCTCATTACATCAATGGTTTAGGTCTTTTACAATGAATATGCAGGTGAATCACTCACTGTGATCATCAAACTTTCTAGTCATATCTAATTCCACTTAGATATGATGGAAGCATTATGAAGCTATGAAAAGTGTATATGCAGTTACCAATTTGGAGTTTAAATTACACTGATTTATGGACCAAACCAGAAATATATCCTAACAATTTTGGCATTATCCAGCATATTATTTAGCTTTATCATTACTATTCTTAAAGTGACCATTGTAGATTTTGCTGCTAAAGAAATAGAAGAAGATTAAAGGTCCCGTTCTTCGTGATCCCATTGTTCAAACTTTAGTTAGTGTGTAATGTTGCTGTTAGAGCATAAATAATACCTGTAAAATTATAAAGCTCAAAGTTCAATGCCAAGCGAGATATTTTATTTAACAGAAGTTCCCTTTCAAAGCCTACAGCGAACGGCCGGCTTGGACTACATCCTGGTACTTCCTTCATTAATTACGTCAGAAGAACAGTAGAACAGACTAACCTCCGCCCACAAGAATATGCGAAAAAAGGGGGCGTGGTCTTGTTGCTGTCCCACGTGGAGAAGAGGACGGTCGCGTGGAGAAAAGGAATTGTTGCGTGTGACTGTGTTTGTCGCCATGTCGTCGAGACGCTGTTATTTTCATCCCGGAGTCAAATCACCTTTGTTTGGCTTTCACAGGGACGCTCTAGAGATCATTAAGTGCATATATCTCCCGTTAAGAGGCGTGACCTTTCTGTGCAAGTTACGTTCGCTAAGCTGCGGTCAAATCACAACACGGGAACCGCTGGCACAATCAGAACTCGTTACGAATTTCTGAAGGAGGGACTTCATAGAACAAGGAACTCATCAGCCGTTTTTAGGACAGTGAAAACAGCGGTGTACAGATGAGTAAATTGTGTGAAAAATACTGTGTTTTTTTACACGCGAAACATGAACACATGTTATATTGCACACTGTAAACACAATCAAAGCTTAAAAAAAAAACACGAAGAACGGGACCTTTAATATATGAATGCATATGTAAACAATATGTTTGCATATATATGTATGTATGTGCATGTGTATATATATATATTAATGTGGATATAATCAGGTTTAATATCTACATACATATAGATGTACACTGAAAAAAACAGAAAGAAAACACATATTGTTCAATTTACTTAATCGTATTATTTGCGATCTATGCAACTCTTAAAGCTCTCTCTTCTAAGCGTGATTTCTTTGCTTAGTTTCGATTAATGTAAGTTTCTAAAATGTGCAATCTACTAGATTCAATTATTTGGGGTGAATGTGAACCAATTAAGTACTTGAAAATTATTTTTGCTGAAACTGTAGTTCCCAGCATGCTTTGGGACTTGACGACTGGAGTAAAATTGTTGAAATGAAGTGTATTTTATGTGTTTTTGGGCAAAATGAGAAAAGGGGGAGACTTTACATTGTTTATTCGTGTTTAATGTTTAATTATGTTGGAATTATTAGAACCATTTAAATTACGCTGGGGTACTATAGTGGAGAAGAGCGGAGCAATTGATTAGGCTGTGGATTCACACAGCACATGTAATTACATAGCTTTTCTTGGCACTTAGCATGTTCATTATGTGATATTGCTGGCTAATAGAATGAAAGCTAGTTAGTACAGCATTATAGAACAGTCAAGTGACTACAAAAATATACAAGAATAAAATAAACTTTTTTTTTTTGTGATTTGATTTAAAGAGGCAGGGTCTCAAAAATCTTCATACAGTGGACTACTAAAAATTTGGCACCAAAAATATTCAGACTCTTTGACCTGACCATGTTTTGCTTGTTTTTTGCTTAATTGCTAATTGCTAATTGCAAAATGAAGCATTGCTTAGTCATTGGCTGAGCTAAATTGGTATTATCTAATGGTGTACTTAAATGTAATAGCTGATTGGTTGATTGCAATCCATTACATCAAAGTTATCTGACATTATCAAGATGAATTTGTTCTGACACAGCTTAACTCTGAAGTTCTTGTCATATTTTATTACCATATTCCAAACTAAAGCGAATAAACTGTGATAATGTGAGAAAATGTTGAAGGTGTCTGAATACATTTTGGTTTGACTGTATGTTTATATTCAAAATAATAACTTTCATTAGTCATTTGAGGTTATTCTAGATGGAATTTAACTAGGACACAAGTTCTCTACATAATTTCTTTCTTCTATTTATTTTTTGTAAAATAGGAAAAATGGCTATACTTTGAAACAATTGAACAAATATGGAGTACAATTTACATTTAAAACAATTAGGTAATTGTACATGTCTATACATTGTAAAGGCACTTTGTGATTGCATTGAGCACTATATTGAAATATGCTACATGATTCATGAATGATCAAAATAATCATAAAATAACAAAAAAAGTGACCATTGTAAAACCTAACAGTCAAATTCACTAAACGAAGCAAGTTCTAATATTAAGAACTCAATAACTGATTACATTAACCGAATGTGTTACAGATTTCTAGCTCTGTTAAATAAGTGTTTTTGCTCAATGTTAATATAGTGGGAGATATGTTAGTGGTTTATGTTCTGTTAAAATTAAAAGGGTTTCTGTCTGAATTTTGGGGGTGTTCCCATTGTGGTGAAGAGCAGAGTTTGTCGTTAGGTTGAGGATTGGCCGAAACGCATTAAGACTGTATGTTGCTTTGTTTAGAAAGCAATGGCTGTGCACATTCGGCTCAGTGATAGTCTCTTTGCTTACATTAGCGCATGTATATTTTCTTGTGCGATATTACTAGTGTTGTGAACTTTTCTCTTCTAAAGTGTAGGAAAACTCAGAAGTGAAGACCAGGAGACTTCGGGACCGCGTTCAAACAGAAGTTATTCTTTTAATGAGAACACTCTGTGCTGTAGGTCGTCCGAAAACAGTCTGACTCAAACAACATACCTGACAGGTTATATACATTCCAAGGGGAAGGGATTACATAGAGGCGGGAAATCTGAATAAAGCATGCAAATGAAGTGGGAAAACACCCTACTCTGAGAGCACTACCAGTCCCATTGAATCAGCATAACTATTCACATGCTGATACTGGCCAGGAACTCCAATTCCAAGAGCCATTAAAGACAAAAGGTGAAAGTCAATCAACCTAACGATTCAACGTCTGGGCTCCGAAAAGTGAGAATCTCAGTGATCTGATTAAAACAGGTCTGGCAGGAAAAGAGACTCTTTCTGGAGCCTACAATAATCATCTGATATCATAATTTTTTACCTTAAATGCTAAATACAATGTACTTTCTTAAATTTGTAATCTTACATTTCCCCCTTTGAGAGTTCTAATAACTCTCACATAATACAAATTCAAACCTTCATCAGTCCATTCTATAGCTTATGTTTGTTAACATAAGCCCCATCTTCTAGTCATGTAACTTGGAAAAAGTTACAGGCACATATCACTTGCTCTGTGTTGTTCATCTGTAATTGCATGTTGACACAGAAACAAACATGCAATTAAGGTCCGTGAAGTTCATTACGGGCAATGTTCTTTTGTGGTTGGAACAGTCCTTGCGAGTCATTTTGTTGACCTAACAGGTTTCCGAACCATGAAGAATTATCTTCAGTCATCTGATGTAATTTTGCTGAAAGATCAAGAATGTCGTGTGATGACTGAAGTTCCCGTAGGTGATTCTCTGCGTTGTGTATTTTTTTTCTTCTTTGTTGGTTGTAGTCTCAGCAGTTGATCTAGTTGTTTCCTTTAGGTTGGGTCTTCATATGCCGATGAGAAGGTCTGTGCATATGGGTCTGGGGACAGCCATCAAGTTTTATCTGCACACTGTAAGACAGAAAAACAGAGAGCAGTATTTCTTCAAAACACTACGGTTGTAGCAGTTTAAACACTATGGTTCTATCGTTTTCAGAGTCTACTGTTGTCGTTTCATTCTTTCCCTATTTCTTAATTTATTTGACACCTATGGACCAGTGAGGAAAGGATGGACTAAATCGGGAAAGGCCTATGAGGTAGTGTCTTCATCCTGGGTTCACCCCCGACCGCATGTTGCGTTCAGTTCTTCCCAGGGCACCTCACTTGTCCGTGTCCTATTCTGTCCCTGTGTTGTGTACACACTGTAGAGTGTGTGAGAAAATTGGCACATTTCCATTCCCCAGTGAAACATCAGTCCTAGTAGACATCATTAACAGAGGATGGTTGTCTGACTGCAATATTCTGTGGCATAACATTTAAGGCTGTGAGTCTTACTTAATGTCCCCCAAACAAAGGCTGAGACAGTCACTTTCCTTTTGTTCTATTAAACAAAAACAAGTCTTTCATCTTTGTTGTGAGTTACTGGGGAAATTAAGCACTCACAGCCTAAATGGTTAACACTGTATCAAGTTGCCCCACGAGTTTAACGAGGAGGGGAGGGGCTGCTTCAGAATATCAAGCAGGCTAAGCAGAAGCTGATTAACCTTGTTAACTTCTTTAAAGTTCTTTTTGTTTTTCCTACATTCTTTTCCAAAATGTCCGTGCTTGCCACAGGAAGAACAACTGGCTTCTCTAGGACTTTTGTGTTTCTTTGGCTTCTCTGAGTTGACCTTAAAGGGTTAGTTCACCCAAAAATGAAAATTATGTCATTAATTACTCACCCTCATGTCGTTCGACACCCGTAAGACATTTGTTCATCTTTGGAACACAAATGAAGATATTTTTGTTGAAAGCTGATGGCTGAGAAAGGCCTCCATTGACATTCAGTACATTTACACTCACAAGACCCATAAAAGGCACTAAAACGTCGTTACAAAGTCCATCTCACTACAGTGGCTCTACAATAATTTTACGAAGCGACGATAATAGTTTTTGTGCGAAAAAAAAATCAAAATAACGACTTTATTCTACAAGTTCTTGTCTTCCTTGTCGGCCTCTGCCGTGAAACTCACGAAGCACCACGACGCATGCGTGAGAATATGACGTAGCGCCGGCGTTCGGGAATCCATGAAATGCACACTTTAGTCACATTTTGAGCATTTTGACCTAAAGCACGATCAATGTAGAATTCAACAGCTTAGATACGGCGTGTCTTCCTCTGCTCGTTGTAAACAAATCTCCTCCGCTTCTGGGTCACGTGTCCGAACGCTGGTTCTGCGTCATATTCTCGCGCATGTGTCATGGTGCTTCGTGAGTTTCACGGCAGAGGCCGACAAGGAAGACAAGAACTTGTAGAATAAAGTCGTTATTTTGATTTTTTTTTTCGCACAAAAACTATTGTCGTCGCTTCATAAAATTATTGTAGAGCCACTGTAGTGAGATGGACTTTGTAACGACGTTTTTAGTGCCTTTTATGGGTCTTGTGAGTGTAAATGTACTGAATGTCAATGGAGGCCTTTCTCAGCCATCAGCTTTCAACAAAAATATCTTCATTTGTGTTCCGAAGATGAACGAATGTCTTACGGGTGTCGAACGACATGAGGGTGAGTAATTAATGACATAATTTTCATTTTTGGGTGAACTAACCCTTTAACAGAAACTGCTGCAATTCTTACTCTCTCTTTGACATCAGAATCTCTTTCCCAAATAGCTAAACTTTCTAGGTTACTTCTGAGAGTTCTTTTAGCCCACGTAATATCTAGGAATGGCAAGGCTGTTCTGTACTCAGCTACAAGACCATCTGCCCAAATTCAGATTAGAGCTCCTTTGTCAGCTAACACACTTTCGGAATCATCCGCTATTCCACTGTACGTTACAGCTACCTGACAGAACCTCTCAGTATATTCACTCACAGTTTCTTCTTTCTCTTGTACACAGCTAGTAACTCTCGACCAATCGATTTTGGGTCCTACGATATTCTTTAGGATTTTCAAAACACCTTCTCTCAAATCGCCTTTACTGACATGTTGCAGTTCGGAAGTAACAGCAGACTCAAAATTGTTGAATTCAGATTCAGTTAGAATTTGTGACATCAGCTGTGTGACTTCCGGCAACGACATGTCGTAAAGATGCATTTTACTGAACAATGCTCTTCTAAATTCAGAAAAATTTCTTTGCACTGATGGCAAACTTTCAGCAATTCTCTCAATATCCTTAGGACCTAAAGATGTTTTGACAACAGTTTGTATTTGGACAACAGAAGAGTTGTGAGTAACACTTTCAGTTCCCTGAGATCTTCTCCTAGCCCCACAAACCTGCACTGAATCTACAGGCTCATCAGTTACTGATTGGATGGCTACATCTGTTTCAAAGAAAGCTTTTAAGTCAGGATAATTGTTATCAGGCTGACTAACTTCTACCACATCAGTTTTTTCTGCATCTTTGTTGCGGTTTACTTTCTTGGTCACAGAAGATAATCTAGTACGGAGTTCTTTGATCTGTTTCTCTAGCTCTAAGTTGCGCTTAAACCAAATTCTCTGTGACAACAGATAATACCTTTCACATTGTTCTTGCGAAGACTTTCTCCTAGTACCTTCTTACAATCTTCAATTGACCATACTTTGTCTGCATCAATGCCAAATTTCTTTGTTAAATTCAATCTGACTGGCTCAGTCACGATGGAGTCCATGTGCTCTGATAACAAAGACTTGAATTCACTATCTGTCCAAAAAGGTGTAAACTGTCTAGTACTTTTCCTAAACATTTTGTGAATTTCTGTTACCACAAACAAACACTAAAAAAAACTTCTCTCTATAGTCTTGCAAACAGAGGGTACAATCTTATTAGCACATGATGCTAACCTTCTCTATGAAGAGGCAGACAAAACAAGTCTCCCCTGCCGAAAAACAGAGGCTAATTTTCATCTCTAAAACAAACTTTTTAGAGGATAACTTTAGTTAACCAAACCTACAGCTGTCTGATAACTCTTCTCTGATGGTGCAGAGGATAACAAATTTGTACTGGTCTTAAAGGTTCTTTTGGATAGAGTAACACTCACCAACCCTTGGTTGTACAGAAAGAATTCAGTCTGGAAATCTTTGTTCAGCTGGAAGTTTCGCTTCTGGATTCCAGTCTGGAACGTAGGCAGATCTTTGAGCTTGAAGTTTCTGGATTCTGGAGTTCAAGTGAGGAGCTCTATCCGGGTCACGGCACCAAAACTGTTGTGAACTTTTCTCTTCTAAAGTGTAGGAAAACTCAGAAGTGAAGACCAGGAGACTTCGGGATCGCGTTCAAACAGAAGTTATTCTTTTAATGAGAACACTCTGTGCTGTAGGTCGTCCGAAAACAGTCTGACTCAAACAACATACCTGACAGGTTATATACATTCCAAGGGGAAGGGATTACATAGAGGCGGGAAATCTGAATAAAGCATGCAAATGAAGTGGGAAAACACCCTACTCTGAGAGCACTACCAGTCCCATTGAATCAGCATAACTATTCACATGCTGATACTGGCCAGGAACTCCAATTCCAAGAGCCATCCCAGAGCCATTAAAGACAAAAGGTGAAAGTCAATCAACCTAACGATTCAACGTCTGGGCTCCGAAAAGTGAGAATCTCAGTGATCTGATTAAAACAGGTCTGGCAGGAAAAGAGACTCTTTCTGGAGCCTACAATAATCATCTGATATCATAATTCTTTACCTTAAATGCTAAATACAATGTACTTTCTTAAATTTGTAATCTTACACTAGCTAGCAGTTAACAAAAATAGATTTGAATTAACTTAAAGATTCTGATTTTAATAGTTTGATTGAGTTTCAGCTACACAAAGTATTTGAGTAGATTTATAGTTTAATTTAATATTCTCTTTATGTGGACTCAAATGGAATAAGTTCACAGCACTTATTTTTAAACTTAAATGGTTTTTGGCAATCAGTTTACTCAAATGGTTTGAGTTACCTTAACCCTTAAGGGACCATGTATCCTCAGCGATAGAAATATTTGAGAGGCTGTGGGGAGAGGACGGGAAAGTGTAGGTCTCATTTCTTGGTTTCATGTTGAAAGGGTGTTTGTTGTGAATATTTAGATCTGGTGACTTTGTTCATACGGTCTTTGTTTAGCTCACGGGCAGAATTTAAATACAACATGACCACCTGTAGTGGAATCTACTCGTCTCCAGATAAAAGTTTATATATTTCACATATTTAGCGCCAAGGTGGAGGACGTGGGTTCCGCCCAAGGCTACGACGGCTCCCAGACCGGCGCCCCGGGGAGGGGGAGTGACGACCGACCCTTTTCCCTCCTCATCTTCTCCGGCACTCTCTCCACGCCAATATCAGGACCCACTTCCAGCCACTAGGGTGGTGGGGAAGCCTGGGCCGGCTTGCTGGCGCTGTGGGGACCCGGGCCACTTCATCGATCGGTGTCCAGTGATGGAGGTGGGGACACTGTTCCAGGTCCCCGACGTGCCACAAGCCGCCCCCGATCAAGCTGGCCTGTACCAGATACCTGTGAGTATCGAGGGGGGTACTTATCGGGTACTTATTGGTGGATTCGGGTTTTAACCAGACCTCCATCCATCAAAGCCTGATTCAGTCTAAGGTGTTGGGTAATAGCCTCATGGTTAAGGTGAGGTGTGTGCACGGGGAAGTGGTGAACTATCCGTTGTTGCCCGTGGAGATTCAATTTCGGGGACAAACGCATAGTGTTGAGGTTGCAGTTAACCCGCACCTCCGGCATCCGCTAATTTTGGGTACCAATTGGCCAGCGTTTAATAAATTTTTGGGGCATTTGTGTGCGGATGCTTCTTGGGGAAAATGTGTAAAGGGGAAAGAGACGGTTGCTCAGTTGGGAGAGGTGGATTCGGGACCTCTGGGAGCCGTTCCGGGGGAACAGAGCGGTCTGGAGATGCCCGTTCTCACAGACCGCGATGACTTTCCCCTGGAACAGTCCCGGGATGAGTCACTTAAAAACGCATTTCGTCAGGTCCGTTCCATCGACGGCCACCTCCTCCACCCTGACCAGCCGCTCACTTATCCGTATTTTTCGATTATAAAAGATAGGTTGTATCGGGTGACCCAAGACACCCAGACAAAACAAGATACAACCCAGTTGTTGGTACCTAAAAGCTGCTGGGAAATGCTTTTCTAGGCGGCTCATTCTAATCCTATGGCCGGGCATTTAGGACAAACAGCTACACTTAACTGTCTAATGGCCCGGTTCTTCTGGTCGGGCATTCACGAGAATGTGTGCAGGTGGTGTGCGTCTTGTCGTGAATGTCAGTTGGTGAATCCACCGGCCACCCCAAAAGCACCATTGTGCCCGCTCCCTCTGATGCAGGTCCCCTTCGAGCGAATTGGTATGGACCTCATCGGGCCATTAGAACGGTCAGCACGGGGGCATCACTTTGCATTAGTGCTGGTGGACTATGCAACGCGATACCTGGAAGCAGTTCCGCTCCGCACTATTTCGGCGAAAAGTGTTGCAAGTGCACTGTTTTCTTTAATCTCCCGGGTGGGAATCCCGAAAGAGATTCTCACCGATCAGAGCACGGTGTTTATGTCACGGACGATCCGCGAACTTTACGAATTGTTGGGCGTTAAATTGATTCGCACCAGCGTCTATCACCCATAAACAGACGGGCTGGTGGAACGTTTTAATCGCACGTTGAAATCCATGATTCGTAAGTTCGTTCACGAGGACGCCAAAAATTGGAATAAATGGCTAGAGCCTCTGTTGTTCGCTGTCTGTGAGGTTCCCCAAGCCTCCACGGGGTTCTCCCCCTTCGAGCTTCTCTGTGGACACCAGCCTCGGGGGCTGTTGGATGTCCTTAGGGAAGCTTGGGAGGACGGACCTTCCGCGAGTAAGAATGAAATTCAGTATGTCCTGGACTTGAGAACAAACTCCACACTTTGGGGCGGCTGTCGATGGAGAATTTGTTACAAGCTCAGGACAAACAGAGACAGCTGTACAACAGAGGCACTAGGCTTCGTCAATTCACTTCGGGAGATAAGGTGCTTGTATTACTCCCTACGTCAAGCTCGAAATAACTCGCAAAGTGGCAAGGGCCCTTTGAGGTCACACGGCGAGTTAGCGATCTCAACTATGAGGTGGTTCGATCAGATAGGGACAGGGCACGTCAAATTTACCTGCTAAAGAAGTGGTCTGAGGCTGAGTCAGGGATGCTCGCGACAGTGGTGAGTGGAGAGGAGGATCTCGGGCCAGAGGCGGTTCAAAAACCTCAATCTCTCGCTCTGGCCCTGGGGGGAGACCACCTCTCGCCCTCGCAGCTCACTGACGTAAAACATTTACAAGCGGAGTTCGCTGACGTGTTCTCGCCCCTACCTGGTCGCACCGATCTCATCCAGCACCACGTTGAGACAGAGCCGGGAGTTGTAGTTTGCAGCCGGCCTTACCGCTTGCCTGAACACAAGAAAAAAGTGGTTCAGGAGGAATTAGAGGCTATGCTCGACATGGGTGTAATAGAAGAGTCCAACAGTGACTGGGCGAGCCCGATAGTTTTAGTGCCTAAACCTGATGGCTCGGTCTGTTTCTGCGTGGACTATCGTAAGGTGAACGTGGTGTCGAAATTTGATGCTTATCCAATGCCGAGGATTGATGAATTGCTTGATCGGCTAGGGACCGCTCATTTTTATTCGACACTGGACTTGACTAAGGGTTATTGGCAGATCACCTTGTCTCCAATGTCCAAAGAAAATAACGCTTTCACCACGCCGTTTGGATTACACCAATTTGTCACCCTTCCTTTCGCTTGTTCGGGGCTCCTGCGACCTTCCTGCGTCTGATGGACAGAATGCTCCGGCCGCATGCTGCATATGCCGCTGCCTATCTGGATGATATCATCATCTACAGTGCAGACTGGCAGCGTCATATGCAGCACTTGCGAGCTGTCCTGAAATCGAAGGGCGGGGCTTACCGCCAATCTGAAGAAGTGTGCGATTGGGCGAGTGGAAGTAAAGTATCTGGGCTTCCACTTGGGTCATGGTCAGGTGCGTCCCCAAATTGACAAGACCGCAGCTGTTGCGGCCTGTCCGAGACCCAAGACCAAAAAGGAAGTTCGACAGTTCCTGGGGCTAGCAGGATATTACAGACCTCGCTAGCCCGCTGACTGATCTAACTAAAAAAGAGGCTGCAGGCCGGATGGCCTCGAGCGCTTGTTGTATTGTTATTAAAGTCTTGAGTATTAAAGTCTTGAGTATTAAAGCGTTCAGTCCCAGTCAACGCCGACCCCGCCTTCTTCCTTCTCCACCTACACACACAATAGACTGCCCGAACCGAACCACAGTGGCACTTGCACATCTCGTCTGTTTCTGGTGAAGTTCACTGAGGCTCCAGTTGATCTTTGCTGCTGAAGTTGTGTTCAATCGGGTTGATGCAGAAGCTCTTTGATGAGTGGAAAGACAAGACCGCAGCCTCACACAAATTTAAGAGATTAGATTAGATTAGATTCAACTTTATTGTCATTACACAAGTACAGGTACAAGGCAACGAAATGCAGTTTAGGTCTAACCAGAAGTGCAATAGCAGCAAGTGCAGGATATACAATGGATGAATAAGTGCAGGACATGGATTTGTACTGAATATATATATATATATATATATATATATATATATATATTTATATATATATATATATATATATATATATATATATATATATATATATATATATATATATATATATATATATATATATATATATATATATATATATATATATATATATATATATATATAATATACAGATGGCTATTACTATAAACAGAATTTTACAGATAGAGGTATACAATATGTTAGGCTAAGATGAGGAATATAGCAGTGGATTAAGGTAGTGCAATGTATGGACAGAAGCTATCCGAAAAAAAGTGTAAAGTGCAGTGGAAGTGATTGCATATTACAGTTAGAAGTACGGTGCAAAATGCAAATGTAAACAGTTGGTACTGTGAATACAGTCGGCAGTGCAAATGAGCATAATCCAGTTAAGGTATGGTAGTGCAAGATGCATAAGTAAACAGTTTTTCCAGTAGTGCAAATAACAAGTGAAGGCAGATGTGAGGTAGGAGAGTTGGCAGTATATGAGGGAGTGGATCAGCAAGGGTTAGAGTTCAATAAAGAGACAGCTCTGGGGAAAAAACTGTTCTTTAGTCTGCTGGTCCTGGTCCAGAGGCACCTGAGACGCCTGCCGGAGGACAGGAGAGAAAACAGTCTGTGGGCTGGTGAGAGGAGTCCTTAAGGATGCTGCGAGCTCGATGCAGACAGCGTTTCCTCTGGATGTGCTCAATGGCAGGTAGTGGAGTCCCTGTGATGTGCTGGGCAGTTTTCACCACCCGCTGCAGTGCCTTGCGCTCCGCAACAGAGCAGCTCCAATACCATACTGCGACACAGTTGGTCAGGATGCTTTCTATTGCGCAGCGATAGAAGTTCACCAGGATAGCCGAGGAGAGCTGATTCTTCCTCAGTGTCCTCAGGAAGAAAAGGCGATGGTGAGCCTTCTTGACCAGGCTGGAGGTGTTGGTTGTCCACAACATGTCCGCCGAGATGTGGATCCCCAGGAACTTGAAACTGGAGACACGCTCAACAGCCATTCCATTGATGTGGATGGTGTCGTGTGTGCCTCTTGACTCTTTCCTGAAGTCCAAGATGAGCTCCTTCGTTTTGGTGGTGTTGAGGAGCAGGTTATTATCAGTGCACCAGGTTATTATCAGTGCAACATGTGGCCAGGTGCTGGATCTCCTCCCTGTAGGCAGTCTCATCGTTGTTGCTGATGAGCCCAATCACCGTAGTGTCGTCCGCAAACTTGACGATGGAATTAGATCCATACACAGGCTTGCAGTCGGAGGTGAAGAGGGAGTAGAGAAACGGACTTAGCACACAGCCCTGTGGTACACCAGTGTTGAGTGTGATGGACGTGGAGCAGGTGGATCCTGATCGAACATTCTGGGGTCTGTCAGTTAGGAAGTCCAAAATCCAGTTACACATTGAGGTGTTGATGCCCAGGTCTCCAAGTTTGGCTATTAACTTGGTTGGGATGACAGTGTTGAATGCTGAGCTGAAGTCAACAAACAGCATGCGTGCATAAGTGTTCTTATTGTCCAGATGAGTGAACACAGAGTGCAGTGCCATGGAAACTATTGTGCTCCTATTGCTGCGGTAGGCAAACTGGTGTGAGTCCAATGTGGATGGTAGAGAGTCTTTTAGGTGTTCCAGGACCAGCCGCTCAAAATGCTTCATAACGATGGGTGTGAGTGCTACAGGGCGGTAGTCATTAGGGGACCTCGGGCTAGAGTGTTTCGGCACTGGCACAATGGAAGTGCGTTTAAAGCATGTTGGTACAGCTGCTTGGGCAAGAGACAGGTTGAAAATGTCTGTAAAAACCCCAGCGAGCTGCTCCGCACATGCCCTGAGAACACGTCCAGGGATGTTGTCTGGTCCAGCAGCCTTGTGCACGCTGATCCGGCTCAGTGCCTTGCAGACATCTGTGGAGGAGAGTGTGATTGGTGGGTGGTCAGCTGAGGGTTTGAGCTTGGTGGCAGTTTCTCTGTTGTCTCTTTCAAAACGAGCATAAAAGTAATTTAGCTCGTTCAGGAAGTTGACATCAGTGGCTGCGGGGGTGGAGTGGGTGGGTTTATAATCACTGATGGCCTGAATGCCATGCCACATGCGTCGAGGGTCAGAGTTGGAAAAGTGTCCCTCTATCTTTAGCTTGTAGCAGTGCTTGGCCTTTTTGATGCCCCTCTTCAGGTTTGCTCTGGATGCGCTGTAGGCTTGTGCATCTCCTGATCTGAAGGCAGTATTGCGTGACTTCAGCAGGAGTCGCACTTCCCTGTTCATCCAAGGCTTCTGATTTGGGTATGTGGTGATCTGTTTCTGGGTTGTAACATAGCACAACACAATTTTATGTAATAATAAAGAACCACTTTTAATCGTCAGGGATCTCCCCTTTTTATCTAAGTGAGTAAAAATCAGACTAGGCATACATTTGATCTGTTCTGTGTCAGTATATGCCAAAAGAGAGGAAATGCACAACATAACCGATAGGCATGTGGTGTCCGTGTCCCTCTGATCTGATGTTAGCAGCAAACATAGTGAAGCAGAAAGACAGGACACCGAGATCTGAGGCAAAACACTGGCATTTGCCACACAACCTATTTTGTGTTTGCAAACAGCGATGATGTTTTTGTGTGTGTGTGTGTGTGTGTGTGTGGGCGGAGCCCACCTGGTGGCAGAAAATTATAGTTCTGCAGTAGCAATCTGTGTAAGCCACGGAATAAATAATACGAGTTAACATTTCACTATTCTTACAAGGTTGTACTATTTGAAAATCTGCAACAAAAAAAAAAAAAAATACTGAGAAAATCGCCTTTAAAGTTGTCCAAATTAAGTCCTTAGCAACACATATTACTACTAATAATACATTTGTGTTATATTTACAGTAGGAAATGTACAAAATATCTTCATGGAATAATATCCTAATGATCTTTGGCATAAAAGAAAAATGTATCATTTTGACCTTTGCATACAATGTATTGTAGGCTATTGCCACAAATATACCCGTGCAACTTATGACTGGTTTTGTGCTCCAGGGTCACATATAAGAATAGCTATATTCCAACATTCACTTAAAGGTAGGGTGTACAATTTTTGGAGAGGCTAAGCTAGCTTTGAAAGCATGAGATCCCACCCTCCCTTCAGAGCGTCTCGATCGCCCCCAGCTGGTTGGATGCAGTATAGCTCATAAACCCCGCCCACTCCATGTAATGCAATGGGACATACATAGACAATCAAATTACACTTCAAATACATTTTTTCCAAAGATGGGTTCCGTAATTTTAGGCAGTTTTTTTTTTACGCTAATGTAAGTTCAAGTGTTCGTTCTTTCAATAAGTTTGGGTTTAGTTAGTTATTTTATGCTATAAAAACGAAGGCGTGACATTATGATTGACAGCTTCTCTGAGCGAAGTAGTCATTGAGGCACCAACATACGGTACTTTTTTTCCGGAACTTTGGGAGGAGCTTTAACTTTAATTTCTACATTTGCATAACTGTTTATTTCACAAAAAGTTCAGGGGGCGTGTGATTTATTAAAGGTCCCGTTCTTCGTGTTTTTGTGAAGCTTTGATTGTGTTCACAGTGTGCAATATAACGTGTTCATGTTTCGTGTGTAAAAAAAAACAGTATTTTTAACACAATTTACTTATCTGTACACCGCTGTTTTCACTGTCCTAAAAACGGCTGATGACTTCCTTTATTCTATGAAGTCCCTCCTTCAGAAATACGTAACGAGTTCTGATTGTGCCAGCGGTTCCCGTGTTGTGATTTGACCGCAGCTTAGCGAACGTGGCACGGTTCCTGTGTTGTGATTCGACAGCAGCTTAGCGCACGTGGAAAGGTCACGCCTCTTAACGGGAGATATATGCGCTCAATGATCTCTAAGTACAGCGTCCCTGGGAAAGCCAAACAAAGGTGATTTGACTCCGGGATGAAAATAACAGCGTCTCGACGACATGGCGACAAACACACTCAAACGCAACAATTCCTTTTCTCCACGCGACACGTCGGACAGCAAACAAGACCACGCCCCCTTTTTTCGCGTATTCTTGTGGGCGGAGGTTAGTCTGTTCTACTGACGTAATTAATGAAGGAAGTAGAGGGATGTAGTCCAAGCCGGCCGTTCGCTGTAGGCTTTGAAAGGGAACTTCTGTTAAATAAAATATCTTGCTTGGCATTGAACTTTGAGCTTTATAATTTTACAGGTATTATTTATGCTCTAACAGCAACATTACACACTAACTAAAGTTTGAACAATGGGATCACGAAGAACGGGACCTTTAAGCGGGAGCATTCTATGAGTGGGAGGGTGGACGGGACCTTGATATCGCGGCTCCACTTCGAAGACTCCAGATTCAAGATGTCAGCGCCAAATTTGGACACTGGCGGCTTCACTTACTACAATGGAAAAGAGTGAATGTGCATTATTCATCTTTTTTTACAGACTGACTGTATTTGACGTCTGTCTCTGCTTAGCATGGAACTTGTTGATGATGCGGAGGTATGGGAATAGCTACGTTGACAGTAGTAGTGGGAAGTTCGGATCATTTTACTGACTTGGATCTTTGAATCTCGTTCAGCAAAATGAACAAATCTTTTTTCTAGTCATTTCGTTCATTTTGCTCATTTCAGCATAACATAATTAAAATGTTACATGTTAAATTTTCCAACACATTTATTTTGGAATACAAAATAAACTATAAGTATCGATGAGAACTTGGTTTCATCATCATCAAATACCTGGAGTCAGAATGTCCAGCCGCGAGAGTGGCGCTGTGCGTTTGCAGCTTTCTGCGTATATACGGAGAAGAAGAAGGAAACATCCGGGTATTGTTCCGCCGCAAAAGAAACGGATGATAGAAGAAGGAGCTGTACGAGTTCTACCGATAACCACAGGGACACAACCAATCCGTTCCTTTATTCGTTAACATGGCGGCAAGTACATCTGATTATTGTTTTGGTCAAGATCATATTCGACAGAAGTACATCATTAATGAAACAGTGATTGATGGGCTGCATTCTCCTGTACTCACAAAATGGCGGATAGCCTAAGCTAACGTTACATAGAAAATAATTAATCTCTAGACTCAAAACAATGCTGTGAGCTAAAATGGCAACCCATGGTGTTCTAAATCAGAGTGTATTTGAGATGACAAGTTATTTAATTGTGTTAGATTTTGCAATTCAGCATATAACGTGTTAGTGCACGCAAACAGGAGGCGATTAGCTGGATAATTCGACTTAAGGTCCTTGTAGTCGCACTCCAGTGTGAATGTTCATCATCGAGTGCTTTTATACTTTAGTGTTTACAATGTAAAACGAGTTGGTGGGATGTTATATTGTTTTTTTCTCTCTCTAATTTTATCAGGCTAATGACGCCGACTTCGGCTTGGAAACCTGCAAAACATCCAGGAGCTCGAAGCATTGTTCACGGTCCAGATCGCGCTCAGTGGAGCGAAAGCGCAAGTCAGGTAAACCACATTGACAGCAACATGTCGTTATTAGTGATTCTCATTAAAACCCCCATAAACCTTCAATGAACGCGCCTTAAAATCATCCTGTTAGACGTTTAAAGCTCGTATTTATGAGTTGAACGCACATTAAAGCTACACTGTGTAACTTTTTTAGTTTATTCTTAGCTAAAAACACTTAGTTTTTTAAAAAATATATGTGCTCATTAATGTATATTTACTTCTTTCAAGTAATAAAGTATTCTCGTAAGTTTATAATATGCCATTGAAAATACATACGGGTAAGGGTTTCGAGTGGGGGTCGCC
Organism: Romanogobio albipinnatus; assembly: GCA_023566225.1. Classification (NCBI taxonomy): domain Eukaryota; kingdom Metazoa; phylum Chordata; class Actinopteri; order Cypriniformes; family Gobionidae; genus Romanogobio; species Romanogobio albipinnatus. The sequence continues at coordinate 63,975,202 of CM042242.1, read as the reverse complement.
ATGTTGCCCCTCCATCTTGAAAGTACATTAGCCAAAGAGGGACATACCCGTAAATTCAAGCTTCGCCTTTCGCGTTTTAACACTCGATGGAAAACGTAAAACTATTATTCATTTTACATAGATGTCATAACCTACATGTTAACTGACAAATTAAATAACTGCAAATTATAATAGTTTTCTAAAGTAACCTCATCACTTGAAGGAACACTAATGGACGAGGTCGAACTGGAAGCCATGTTAATCTTGGACTAAATCGGCCACCGTAGGAGTTAAAACCAAATCGGAATTGGGAGGAACAGAAACTAATATTTACTGGATGGTCATATACCTTTTCACCGCTAGATGGGGGAAAATATCACACAGTGTAGCTTTAACGCCACCACTAAGTCTTAAATACAAGTGGGAAGCTTGGGATACTTTTTAAGTCCCGATCTTTACGAGTTCGGGGTGTTTGTGTGTGAGAAAACATGGCGGAATACCACAATATTTATAGGTAATTACTTAGCAGTGACATTGTCAGGCTGATTTATTTACAACAAAATAATCTAATTCCCTGCACAAAATATAATATCTTGGTACTATAATAATATGTAACGATGAAGTTTACAGTGGCGTTATGCATTAATAGAAATGTTTAAAAAAAACATTACATCATATAAAATACATGTCTAGTTTCAACATTATTTGTTGTTCAGTTATTCCTCTTTAAAAGAAAATAAAGCTCTATGCAAAGTGACCCACATTTGATTTTTGACCACTGAAAATGTGTGCAGTTGACTAAATATACTCATGGAGTTACATTAAGATCCCCATATCTCTGGAAATGGACCATATAAGGCCTTTAAAATGAAGATACCAAAAGAAAAGTTTAAGAACCAGAATCTGAAAAGGATATTTTTTTATACTACCTGAGTTAGTCATTCAAACTTGGGGCAAAAAACACAAGAAGTGCTTTTGCCCGTTTTTGAACGGTCACCAATGGCATATAATTGCAACAAAAATAGTTAAACCGATTTTACCAATATACCTACCAATCTCTGTGTAAAATTAAAATAAAGATGCTGCCATCTTTCTATAGTAATTTTTACGCCTGTAATTTGGCTCCACATCTCAGGTGAAAATAATGTAAATGTAATTTTGACCCCCTCTCTACAAAATGGTGAATTACTCGGTAAATATACATCCATCACATTTAATATTTTGGCTTTCTTTTCTGTATTGCTTTCACCACATTTTGGTATTTAACATTATTTCTGAATATAATAATAAAATGCGACTTTGGCTATGTCTAGCATGTTTAACCATGCAGCAAACGTTTTAAAATTTTTATTAACTGATAACGTACTCGGTTACTTAACGTAACCTCGGTTCCCTGAGATAAGGGAAGGAGTACTGCGTCTTTAAGACGCTGTATGGGTAGGTTCTCCTACTCTCGAATATACTGAAGTAATTGTAAAATCACGCAGTGCTACTGCCCAGTCAAAACAGTGTCGAGACATCTCGCACGCTATTGGCTGGCCAGTGGGAACTGCATGAACCAATGGCAGAACAGCGTAATCTGAGCGAACCAAAGGGCACAAAGCCCGCGAAGCTGAGCGCAAGAGCCCGCGAAAGGGGCATATAAAATACGCTGTAACTGTCAAAAACGTCAGGTTAAATCGACTGAAGCGACGATCACCCGAGTCAGCACCATAGCACGGCCGTCTACGCAGTACTCCTTCCCTTATCTCAGGGAACCGAGGTTACGTTAAGTAACCGAGTACGTTCCCTTTCGAACGGTCAGTTCGTACTGCGTCTTTAAGACGCTGTATGGGAACCTGTAAAATCCCGCCGTGCTATGATAAGCGCAGTGACATGTACTCCCTCAAGTTTGAACACTTATTAGAAAGGGCTCAAGACTAGAGTTACTGACACATCATTTATATTAATAATATATATGTACACACGTCTTATACTACTGGGCTCATAGAGGCCGGTAACTATAAGGAATGTGTAAGCATTGAAGCATATGAAGGCCCCAATGCCAACTTATGACGGCGACGGGCTTACAAGGCCGTCTGATATTCGTTAGGCCGTCTTAGTATTTTTATACAGCGAGGACTTGTGCCTGCAGTGCAGGGACATCCAGACTGAAGAATCTGGTTAAAGTAGATGGTGAGGACCAACCTGCCGATCTACAAATGTCACCCATAGAAAAACTCCACTAGACCACGCCCAAGAGGAGGCCATGCCTCTGGTGGAGTGAGCTTTGACACCTATGGGGCATTGGAGGCCCATAGTGTCATATGCTAACGCTATCGCGTCCGCTAGCCATCTGGCTAGGTTTTGTTTGGTGACCGGAAGTTCCTTAGTTCGGTCACCAAAACTTACAAAGAGCTGCTCCGACTGTCTAAAGTGGGAGGACCGCTCAATATATGCTCTAAGCGACCTAACAGGGCCGAGCAGGTGTAACTGTCTCTCATCCTCCGAAGTGGGGAGGGCAGAGAGAGTGATTACCTGTGCTTTGAACGGTGTTGAAAGCACTTTAGGTACATAACCATGCCCTGGTTTGAGGATGACTTTAGAATCGCCTGGGCCAAATCTAAACATGATGCGTTCACAGATAACGCTTGAATGTCACTGACACGCTTAACAGATGCCAGTGCTAGTAGCAGGGCAGTTTTCAGCGAAAGTGGCTTTAATTCAGCCGTCTGCAGCGGCTCGAAGGGAGGTCTTTTTAGTGCTCTTAGGACCAATGAAGGTCCCAGGATGGCACCGTAGGAGGGAGAAGGGGGTTAAGCCTCCTGGCTCCTTTTAAGAATTTTATGACCATGGTGTGTCTGCGTACTGATTGGCCAGCTATAGGCGTATGGGATGCGGCGATAGCTGCCGTGTAGACTTTGAGTGTGGATGGAGTGTGTCCTGCATCCAACATCTCTTATAGAAAAACAAGAATTGTGATATCTCGCATGACACTGGGTTATAGTTCCTGACTGAACACCAGTCAGAGAACACTGACCATTTAAGGGCATAGAGACGTCTAGTAGACGGAGCTCTAGCTTCACTGACGGTGCTCAAGACACTCACTGGGAGGTTCTTGAGCCCCCCTTGAGTTGCCAAACATGTAACGCCCACAATTTTGGGGTGGGGGTGCCGGATTGTCCCGTTCGCCTCAGAAAGGAGATCTTTCCTTAGGGGAACTGGCCATGGGGCTGCTGATAGTAACTGAATCAACTCGGGAAACCTGATGTGGGTTCGCCAGAGTGGAGCCACTAGCAGGACTGTGTGCTCTCATTCCCTGATCCTTTTTAAAATTTGGGGAATGAGCGGTACTGGTGGAAAAGCATAAAGTATGCAGCTGGGCCATTTGTGGGCCAGCGCATCCTTGTTCTTTGAAAAATAGATTGGGCAATGACAGTTGTCTTCGGAGGCGAAGAGGTCGACCTCTGCCCTCCCAAAAACACTCCATATCATTTGAACCATTTAGGAATGGATGGCCCATTCCCCCGGGGACACGAGGCCCCTGGAGAGCATGTCTGCTCCCTGGTTCAGTCTGCCTGGCACATGCACTGCTTTTTAGTGAATGTAATTTGCCTTTTGCCCATAGGAGGAGATGTCTGACCAGTTGGTTGAGCCATCTCGACCTGAGCCCGCCTTGGCGGTTTATGTAGGAGATCACAGTTCGTGTTGTCCGTGCTGACTAGAACATGGTGACCTGAGAGACGTGGTAAAAAAGTCTTGAGGGCTAGCACTACTGCCAGCATTTCTAGACAGTTTATGTGCAACCGTGACTCCGTGCTCGACCATGAGCCGAAGGCCGGTTCGCCCTCGTACAGAGCGCCCCAAACTGAGTTGGAGGTGTCCGTGGTGACCACCACCCGTCTGGAAACTGTTTCCAAGTGACCACGGGGCCAGGGCTTTGACACAGCCGCGGCCCACTTTGATCCAAAGCTGGCCTGAATGCCACGCTTGGGAAGGAACCCGTGATTTCAGCCAGTACTGCAGGGGGCGCATGTGCTTCATACCCAGCGGAAGTACTGGAGAAGCTTTTGCCATTAGGCCTAGCATTCTCTGAAATTTTTTAGGGGTGTGTTGGTTCCCATTTTGAATGAACATGCAAGCTGCTGTGTAGTCAGAGCGCGTTCGTCCAATAGCCACGCCCTCATTTGGGCTGAGTCTAAAATCGTTCCCAGGAAGGAGGTTCTCTGCCTGGGAAGCAATAAGCGCTTGGCTGTATTTATTCTGAGACCCAGGCATTCTAGATGGCTGAGTAGCATAGATTTGTGAGATTTTATTTCTTCCTCTGACTGGGCCAGTATGAGCCAGTCGTCGAGGTAGTTCAGAATGCGCATTCCCGCTTGTCTTAAGGGGGAGAGAGCTGCATCCATGCACCTCATGAAAGTGCGGAGGGCCAGGGACAGGCCAAATGGCAGGACTGTGTACTGATAAGCCTTCCCGTCGAACGCGAATCTCAAAAGACTCGCCTTTATGGCGGTAAAATGCAGGGAACACGCATTAAGCAGACTCGTAGTTTACAATCATTGCATGAAAAAACATTCAGAACAGTATGTTTTTCTCCCTGACCGGAACAAAAAACGGGCCGTGAGGAGACTCAGAGTCTTTTGGGAGGCGGACCGGCTTGGGCGGGACTCAAACCTCCTCTCTTCCTGATCAGCCTGTCAGGGCTGCTTTCTGTGTTCAGTTTTGTCAGCATTCTGAAAGCCATTTGATAAGGGCTCTGTTCAGATGTCCGCCGGTTGGTTTGTGTTTGTGACACTGTGCGGACAGCACTTGTGTAGCGGAGCACACTTGTAGTGGGCGCGCGCTAAAGAGCGAAAATCTGTGAGAACAGTGCTTATGTGCAAGGTGCACGTATTTTAGTAAGGTCGTTGTTAAAACAGCATTGGTGGACAGGCGAGCATGTTTGACAACAGGCTAGTTGACTGCAATATTTACATCTCCAGTCGCCTGAACTGAGGGGATTGAGAGAATGTAAAGGAAGTCTGTGGTGGTAATCCAGCCACAGCAGGACTTTTGAGTGGTTCTATAGCGCTGAATTAACAGTGCATAGGGGTACACCCTATGTAGGGGACACACTGCCTGCAGTCATAACAGAGGAAAAAACTCTTAATTGTTTATTAGGATCGCCGTTAATACAACGTTTTGTGTACAGGCGTGCATGTTTTATAACAGGCTCGTTTACTGTAATGGTGAACCTCTCCATTCACCTGAATAGGTGACTGAGAGAAGTGGTGGAGTGCTTGGCCACCATTCACTAAATTGAGACTCACTCAGAAACCTGTGAGAGCGGGGCTCGAACCGGCAACCCTGTGTGCAAAAGTGCACCGTAACAGCAGAGGGCGTGGCTATGACGTAAGTCGCGCTCTCAACTGTGTTTGGTATGTAGGGTGTGCTTCATAACAGGCTCGTTTACTACACTGTTGAACCTCTTCAGTCGCCTGAATAGGGGACTGAGAGAAGTGGTGGAGTGCTTGGCCGCCATTCACTAAATTGAGACTCAATGAGAAACCTGTGAGAGCGGGGCTCGAACCAGCAACCCTGTGTGCGAAAGTGCACGTAACAGCAGAGGGCGTGGCTATGACGTAAGTCGTGCTCTCGGCGGTGTTTTGGTTTGTAGGGGGGGCGTGCTTCATAACAGGCTCGTTTACTACACTGTTGAACCTCTTCAGTCGCCTGAATAGGGGACTGAGAGAAGTGGTGGAGTGCTTGGCCGCCATTCACTTAATTGAGACTCCATGAGAAACCTGTGAGAGCTGGGCTCGAACCAGCGACCCTGTGTGCGAAAGTGCACGTAACAGCAGAGGGCGTGGCTATGATGTAAGTCGCGCTCTCGATGGTGTTTTGGTTTTGTAGTGTGGGCGTGCTTCATAACAGGCTCGTTTACTACATTGTTGAACCTCTCTAGTCGTCTGAATAGAACTGAGAGAAGTGATAGAGAGTGAAAAAGGCGCAGGGCTTGGCCGCCATTATGCGCTAGACAGCAATGACGTAAGTCACGCTCTCGATAGTGAGCGCGCGCTGAGAGAGAGAGAGGGAGCACGCGCTGCCGCTGTAGAAAGCGGAGTCTGTAACGGCCGCGCTCTCAATATCTCTAGCAGTCTGAGAGCGAGTAATGCGGGAAGCTCCGGCATTAGTTCGCTCGTCCACTCTGGCATTCTCTGTCCGCGGCGCTTCTTAGCGCGGCCCGAGTGAGAGAAGAGGAAGAGCGAGACGTTGGTAATCGTGCGGATTCGTCTTCCTCATTGCCGCAGAATGAGACCAAGCCCTCAGCGTTGAGCGGAGGGAGCAGGTCCGATCGAGGGAAAGTCACAGGGGAAACGTCTCTCTGAGGTGAAGACGAGTCACGCGGGCACTGGGCCGACGTGAACTCGCTAGCCTCGGTATACTCAGCCCTCTGGCTCCGCCGTTCTTTCCCGCCGCGGCTCGGGCGGAAAGGGGAACGGGAGAGTGCGAGGGCCGGGGTCGCGCTCTGAAAAGAGCGCTATCCGCGAACGGAGGGAGGAAATGGGCATACCCTCGCAGTGAGAGCAGCCGGACCCGGCAAGAGCAGCGTCCGCGTGGGCCTTGCCCAGACAGATCACGCACCCGTCGTGGTTATCCTCCTAGTGCAGGTAAGTACTGCACACAAGTGATATGTTTTTCTCAGTATTGTACAGAAAGGATACACCGTAGTGTTTCACCAAAGAGCGCAGGGGAAAGGCGTGACAGCTCGCGGGATCGCTGGCGATTTGAGCGCGCTGAAAAATACAGCAGGCCGCTGACTCTCGCAGGACGTCCGGGCTGGTTAGTTCGCTATTCCGCTGCAGGCTCGTCAATTCACGGTGAAGGTGGTGTAGTTCGAGTTTATCAGCGAGGACCGTAGATCGTCGCTGAAGGAGATTAATCTGACGTTTTTGACAGTTACAGCGTATTTTATATGCCCCTTTCGCGGGCTCTTGCGCTCAGCTTCGCGGGCTTTGTGCCCTTTGGTTCGCTCAGATTACGCTGTTCTGCCATTGGTTCATGCAGTTCCCACTGGCCAGCCAATAGCGTGCGAGATGTCTCGACACTGTTTTGACTGGGCAGTAGCACTGCGTGATTTTACAATTACTTCAGTATATTCGAGAGTAGGAGAACCTACCCATACAGCGTCTTAAAGACGCAGTACGAACTGACCGTTCGAAAGGGAACTGATATTAATCTGTTAAACAGTTAATTATGAATGGCGACTTTAAAGGGTTAGTTCACCCAAAAATGAAAATTAATGTCATTTATTTTCACTCTCATGCCGTTCCACACCCGTAAGTCCTCTGTTTATCTTCGGAACACGAATTAAGATATTTTTGCTGAAATCCGAAGGCTTAGTGAGGCCTGCATAGCCAGCAATGACATTTCCTCTCTCAAGATCCATTAATGTACTAAAAACATATTTAAATCAGTTCATGTGAGTACAGTGGTTTAATATCAATATTATAAAGCGACGAGAATATTTTTGGTGTGGCAAAAAAACCTAAATAACTAGGGATGCACCGATACCAGTACTCGGGTGTCGGTCCGATACTGTTGTCAAGTACTCGTACTTGTAAAACTACCCCGATACAACTGCACCTGATTCCACTTTATGGCAACGCATCTTCGGATGCGGAGCTGCACGGAAAGTTACATAATTCGCCGTGCACACCGCGGCGCCAAGTAAAAAGGGGTCTCACGCTCTCATTGCGCACGACTGCGATGGCTTCATTTTTGCAGCGTGCACCCTAGTGCTAGTGCTAAGTTTTGTGTGTAAGCTTTCAAAATCCTCCTTCACCCGAGTGGAGATTTATCTGAAGCCTCCACAAGCGCCAGAGAAAACCAACGCATGCAAAACCTGAGGTAAAATTAAATGATTTTGTTTTGCTGCAGATATACACTTTTCAAAATATATTAATTTCAAGATATAACATTAACACGACAGTAATTTAAACATAGCCTTTGTAAAAATATCTATATTTAAAGCAAAACCTTAAATGTGCCAAAAAAAATGTAAACGACTAGTATTTTCCAAGTCGTCTAGCAGCAGCGCTAACATTTAATTGACTAGTCTCGCACATCCCGAGCTCAGTGTCACACATTGTAGATGAAAACAGAAACAGGCTCATAGCTGATAATGCAGAGAAGCTTCTTTTCATCAAAAAGAACCAGCCTCTCACTTTTCCGAAACGGGCTGTATGGCTATGATAACATATAATAATTGAATTCAGTTGTTCTACTATGTTGTGTGGTACTGAAATCCACTGAATGTTACAGGTTACATTTATGTGAAATGGGCAGCAGTGCCATGTTGGTTTAGGAAAACGCCAAGTTGAATGTTAAAATGTCAGCAACAGCATCAATTTGTGTATTTACTTTGTTACAGTCAGAAAGTGCAAAACATCTGATGAAAAAAAAACATTGTTAGAAGAACTGTAATGGTATTAAGTACTCGTATCAGTACTCGGTATCGGCAAGTACCCAAATGTAAGTACTTGTACTTGGTCTGAAAAAAAGTGGAATCGGTGCATCCCTATAAATAACGACTTATATAGTGGTAACCGATTTCAAAACAATGCTTCATGAAGATTCAAACCGTTATGAATCAGTGTGTCGAATCATGATTCGCATCGCGTGTCAAACTGCTGAAATCACGTGACTTTGGCGCTCCAAACCACTGATTCGATACACTGATTCATAACAGTTTGAATCTTCAGTACCTATATGTATATATATGTACAGGGTTCCCACGTTTCTTGAAAGTACTTGAAAGTTACCGCGTGGTTGCGCTTTGCTGTAATTTGGATGCATTTTAAAGATCTTTCATTACTGAAATGCTGGCAAGTATTTAGAACAATATTTCATCACCGCTCAAAAAATAAAAAGAAGAAAAGCACATAAACATTTGAAATAGGCCGTTATTACGGCAGCAATTATATATGTTAAATATAATATATGTGCAGGTCTTAAAAGCCTTCAAATTGATTTTTAAAAAGGTACAGGGGATTTAATAAATAATTTTGCATATTTTTAATGCCTAACAATTAACTTGTCCATATCTTTTCATTTAATTGGAAAATTCATGTATACAATATTATCTCCTATATTTTGAGGTTTTAATTAAGTAATGATCTATAAAAAAGAAAACTAAAACTAGTGTGAAATAAATGTTAAAAGCAGGAATAAGAGAGCTGCATCTCTCATTAAAACTTGTACACCAGCCTCTTTCCTCATTAAAATTGGAAATTTTTCCTCATTGGAAATTGTATTTTAGTTGTCAGTATATGCCTTAGCGTTACTGCATTAATGATGGACACAGGTGCAGTAGGTTTTTTTGATATATTGGCAGTAACACACCCATCTTTATCGTATTTATTGTGCTAGATTTAAAATAAAAGGTGCTTTAAAAAGTCCTTGAATCTGGTGTTCATGAAAGAGTGGGAACCGTGTATATATGTATATCACACACTCATTGGTCAGAACAGGTTAGATAAACTGTATAAAAGAGAGAGGTACGATTGAGGTTGACAGATGTACAGCTGTCATGGAAGAATAACGTCTCATTTTGGACATTTAGAACATTTTCAACATTGGCATGGTGATTATTTAATTGTCTAAATCAGTGGTCGGGAACCTATGACTCATGAGCCACACCTGGCTCTTTGACAAAAAATAATGTGGCTCAGGTCTCTCACCCTTTACCAACAAATGGTCGATAAAAAAAAAATTAGACACCTCAACAGAGATCCGCTCTCTGCAGAAAAAAAACAGCCAATTAAAATTCCATTGTTGTACACCTTACCGAAGTTAATGAAACGTATGATAATGGCTAATATTCAAGTTGTACCGGCCGTGCATGTTCAGTGCTGTTCGCGAGTGTCACGAGTCGCGACAGCAATCAATACCCACTTACGTTTCTGTGGTAACAGCTTCTGCTCTGTGATTCAAGCAGCTGTGGCTTGTTAAAGGTAACCGAAAACCATTTTTAGAACAGCAGCGAAAATGTAAAAGTAGGCTATATAAACGTTAATATATCCTTTTATTGAAACTGGTGGTCTGCTGTGGAAAGAGACATTTAGAAACATTTCACCCGCGGGTACTTTCGCTTTTGCTGCAGAGACCCTTGTGATAAATAAATGTGTATTTATGATAATCCACACTGATTTCAGTTGATGGAAAGAAATTATAAAAGCGTGATAGGTCGCGAAAGACAATTGAATTACTGACAGGATGCTGTGCACGCGCTCCGAGTGCAACACGGACAAGCACAGCTTTGTCCTCGGCAGCATGTCAAATTAATAGGCTACAGAAATATATCAAAATGCCAAGTCGAGTATTCACGTAAACACACGTAAACACAATTTTATTGGGGGAAAAAAAGCATGTTTTTTAATAATAATTTAATATTATTTTTTACTGTGGCTCTTTTGGAAAAATGCATCAACCAAAAATGAAAAAATGGCTCGACTTTGGTCCAAAAAGGTTCCAGACCCCTGGTCTAGGTCAAAAGAGCCCCTTCCTCATATCTCTACGATGTTCTTGTGTCTGGTTATGGCTTGTTCATGTTGTTGGGTTTTCTAAATGGTTGCTAGAGTGTGGCTAGGCAGTTTCCACTTTAAAAGAGGAAAGAAAAACCATTTGTTTTGTTAACTGTAATTTAAATCCTCCAGTGTCCTTCAAACAATTATTTATTTGTACCCTTTTTTTGCCTTTTAGGAGACAAGAGGCACAGACGAAGCCACAGCAGAAGCAAAGAGGTAACTAATTTTAGTCCATTGATGTCATGTAGACCTAAATTAAACTGGTCACATCATCATCACTAGTTTTACAGCTGGCATTTCTAGTTTTAGCCCGTGGTAAGTATGCAGCTTAGACAGAAAGGAATGAAATGCCAGACTGAGAAGAAAAGCACTGATATAATCACAAGTGCATGTAATCTTAAATGATATTAATGTTGAATACAGATGGAGAGAAATGTCTGTTTGGGAGCTTTTTTAACGTCCTGTATTTTAGATCATATGATAACATTTGTACAATAAATTACACTCAGCGTGCTAATGCACGAAGAGACACTCTGAACAGAAGACGCTGCTGACAGATAGCAAAATTATATGCCTACTACCTGGACAGGTAACTATCAGTCATTTAAACTTATTTGCCTATAAATAGATCTTTTTGTCTCACAACCCCTTTTTTTGTAGATACCTGCTCAGAATTGTAATGAGAAAAATTGAGTGAAAATTGCCATTCCCCATGTGAATGCATGCAGATTTGCACAGTATTATAATCCGTTTTCAAACCACCAAAATAATTTTTTCCAGATGAATTTGGTCATAATTGGCTTTTTACGCTGTACGCCGTGTCCGTGAGTTCATTTTCGATGGGAGAGCAGGGCACGAGGTAGAACAGGCTCATTCACATGAATCATGCCACTTTGTTGTGTACAACCGCAGCTGCTGAGATGACTTTATTCAAATTACATTAGATTTAATATTTAGTTAACCTATTCTGCCCTACAAAGCCTAAACACAGTGATTACACGTTTTTAAATTGTGTGTGAAAACTGCAGGTACAGTGTTATTTTAGTTTTTAATTGTTTTATGCATATTTTAATTAGCTTTCATTTGTAGTCATTGTGTTTTTATGTGCTTTTGTCATTTTGTCTCTTAAATTTATTTTACTTTTCGTTTTAGTTTGTCTTATTTATCTCCAGTTGATAATTTTAGTGCTACAACATAAACTTATTTCAGTTGATTGTGTTTTAACTAATATCTATATTTTATTTTAGCTTTATTTGAACTAACAGAAATATTCTTGGTTACATTTGGTGACGTAGTTACATTGTACTAAATAATATGAATTAACTACATATTTGCTATAGGATTAGGGTTTGGTTTAGGTCACCTTAAAACAAAGTGTTACCATATTTTTAATTTAGCTAATGATAATAACCCTGCTGCAGTAACAATAAGATCCACCCTAACCCAAACTTTAAAGCCATTTTTCATTTGGTGTTGTTACTTTGTTTTGCCTTTGTAGTGCAGTATTATCTTTGCATTTTTCAAATGAACACACACACATTTTATGGAAAAATAAATGCCATTACACCTAAAATTAATAAATACTCAAACACGATGCGATGTTTAAACCGTAATCATGTCAGAAATAGGATTTTTTCGGGCGTCATTGATTGTTACCATTTCAACCACTTGCGCTTCCGTGTTTTACATTGCTTATATTTATGGCAATGTGCCTGTACACATAAGAGATGGCAAGATTGCAAGAAAAGTTTTTCTCGTATCATGTCAAATGACCTTTAAAGTCAACATGAAACCGCATTCCCAACCCAATTTACTTCCGTAATGTGAAATATTTCTAAATAGGGGTGGGAACCTCACGATACGATACATGGCTCATGATACCGCTAATATCACGATAAAGCATTTTCTGCGATAATCAATATATTTCTAGACAGTTCTATAATGATGCATCATGATATCTGTAACTATGAAAACAAAATGCCTGTGAAAAGGTTTAGTGCAGGTTTTCAAGACTTTGGACTTAAACATGGCTGGGGCATCTATTATTTTACTCACACTGCTGTCCGCCATCCCATTAAAAACCTCTTTTTCTTAGGCTAGTTAACTTGTTCACGTTTCCTTCATTAATGTGTTGAGTGCTACCTCAAGGAGCCATGAAGTAGCGATGCTGGGAGCAGGGAAATCTATTTAGAGCGCCTTATTTTATTCATTAAAATGCTGATATTTGGCGCCAGCATATCGATTCTTGTTTTGCATGGAGGAGGACTACGATATATTGCCCTATCGATATTTTTTCCCACCCCTATTTCTAAATGAAATGGAGTATTCTGTTTCAAAATGAATTTTATTAATGTTGTATTGACTCAATGGACTACTTGCACAACTACTTGCGTGTTTTACTTATTGCTGCTCAGGAGTTTATGTTCGGTAACAGCGTTCAGCGCACCTACATACATGAGACTGCAGATTATTACTGCGGTTTATGGTTGTCAATTGATTGCTGAAATGTTCCTATAGATATATATTTTCTTTCCAACTGTGCATTCAAAATATTAAATATATTTTCCCACTTGCCTGCAGCAGTCCAGTGCTCGTCTTCTCATTAACAGTGGTTTTCTCTTACTGATCATATTTCATACCTGATTAAAAAGGATTGCTGCATGCGTTGGCGCTCTTATTCCAGTCTTTTAAAACCGTTGAATAAATGAATGTGCATGCATGTGCCATAAATAGATTTGCTTTTACATATTTAATTAATCATAAACCATAACCCGTTGACAGAGCTACTACTTTGAATCATGGGCGTCGGAACCATTGTATGTGGTTGGGACAAGACCCACCCACTTTTTACGATCAATGATATTGGACCCACTCACTTTTATCGTCTCTAACATTCAGCACATGTCTGTTTACCTAACCCTAATCGATAGACACTTATTATTAAACACGTTAGACGCTTTATTTCCACTTTTCTAATATTTTCTTCATTTTTATTGAAATAAACGCCTTTCCGATCTGATATGTGATGGGAAAAGGGAGAAGATTGAATTTTGGCGAAAGGCGGACTCGAACCGCGGGTCAATTTGTGTCAAAAGTAGATGCTGTGCGTCTTACCCCTACACCACTGCCGCTCTCAATGATAAAGCGATTTATGTAATTTTGTCTTTCCGAACTATACGTTTAGCAAGGACCCACCCACATTTTTTTTGCTTCCGACGCCCATGCTTTGAATATTAATAAAGAATTCTGGCATAAGCATAAATTACATGCAGTGAAATGACTGACAATGAAAAATGACAGAATAGTGATTAAAATATTTAATACAAATAAATAAAGGGTAACTGATGAAAAAAAAAAACTGTAAATTTTACCCTTCCAGTCAAATATTACGCTGCAAACATCAATAACCGCTTTAAGTTGTCAATGTTTTGTCAGTTGTCAAGAGGTCTGACTGCTCCCTTTTTCGGTACTAAATCGCCATCGGAGGCTGACATGCTGCTCTTACTCTCAGACAGATGTTGTTGTTGTGCGCGCTAGGGAACGTAAATTCGCCATACGTCATCGTGTCGCTATATCATTGATATCACGAGATGACAATTTGGTGTTATCGTGGACGGTATAATATGGCACAGCCCTACTTCTCCGGTCTCTGAAAATGTTCAGATTTTAAAATCTTCTTGCTTGCACTCAATTTACGTGCCGTTTAGTCAACTAAGTGCCTGCAGCACTTTGAAAATATACATAACCCGATTTAAATGAGTTGTACTGTTGCAGAACTAGAAGTGTGTCACGAAGCTCATTGCAAGTAGTCCATTGGGGCCAAATCTGAGTTTGTGGTCAGATATGTGGAGATGTATGGTGGAAAGGATACAATTTTAAAAATGTGGTCATATTTTGAGACTCTACCTGCTGGAAACCAAGACAGTGGCTAGCTCAAATTCACTCTGAAGAGCATCTCAACAAATCCCAAAGCTATAATGTGACCGATAAGACTAAAACATGCAAGTAAATGGGGTTCATTCTGATTTCATGTTGACTTTATGTAAGAGGAAAAACAAGAAAAGAAAATGCCAGTTCAAATGAATTAAATCTATCGAATTCTCACAATGAAGTTTTGCCCTCTGGTAGACCAAGATCTCCCATGCCCTTTTCTTTTTTTGGTACTGAACTAGGTGTAAATGTGCTGGTTAAATGCACTCATTAAATGTAACTGTACATGCTGCACTCGGATGGTGGTGGAAGGGCTTTTGTAATTTAAAATAGTGTTTTTCTTGTCAGAATTATTTTGGCAAGTTTGTTGTTAAATCAACTTACTAACTCTCTTTATTGCACTATTTTCCTGAAAGAGACCAATTCTTCTTAAAACAGGCACGGAAGAAAGACTCTGAGAAAGCTCTGAAATGTCAGAGTGGATCAGAGGAGCAGATGGAGGTGTCAGATAAAGGACGCGACAGGCTGTCTGAAGACGTGGAGGAGCGACATCGCAGAAAAGACAAGAAGTCCTCCAGACCAAGAAGCCTATCAAGATCACGTTCAAAGGAAAGGTATTTTCGTTTGACATTTGTCGTTTTGATTTGATTTCATTCATGCAACAAGTCAGTATGTGAAGGCTTGGTGTGCTTAGATGTGAATTAATGTTTTCCTGAAGACGGCATCATGGTCGAAACTGGGACAAAAGAAGATCTCGCTCACGCAGTGGTGAAAGGCGATCGAGGAGTCGTGACAAAAAGAGACGGGCCAGGTCTCGATCAAACTCCAGAGGCAAACACAGGCATCGCAGCAGGAGCCGTAGCAAGAGCAGGTGGACAATGATTTTGTGTTTGGGATCTTGTTTGTGAGTGAAACTGAATGAAAATGCTGATTTGTGCTTAAACCGTGAGATGGTCCGATTTTATCTAGGGAGAAGAAGAAGAGGACAGAGAAAGCGCGGAGAAAAAGCCACAGTCGGTCAGTTAGCCCTGTGACCTTCAGGGGTAGAAACACAGCCATGGATGCTCAGGAAGCATTGGCTAGAAGGTAGAGTGACATCTGTTGCCTGGAAGCACAAAATAAACTTTTTGGATTTTATACGCAGTATATAACAGAAGTGAGTACACACCTGTGCAATATCACGTAGTCACCATGAAATCAAAATCATACTTTTAAAAAAAAAAAATCATGTGCCCTTATAATCTTTAATCAAAATAATTTCCCTTCCCTCTTGCAGTGACATCTCTTCTCTTCTCTGATGATGTGTTTACTGGTGTGAGGGCGGGGCAACCTGTCACTCACATGAGAGCGACCAATAGCAAACCACAACCATCCAATCAATTCCCAATAGACAAAATCAAGTCCAGCCCTACATTTTTTTTTTTCTTGTGCAAGAAGCCATTTCACTCGATATACGTCACAATACGGAAGAAAAGACGGTTGCATCATCTTTTTCATGTCAACTGGTATCACCTTACAGTAATTGCATTACTTCTAAGTTGAACAGGTGACCTCACTTTTGTTGAGTTTGTACCTTGGGGCCTGTATTTTAAGGGTGGGTTGCACCAATAAGGATTCAATTAAGTACAGTTTAGAGCTAATCTACGATTTGTTGATCTAGGCTTTAGTTTAAATCGAGTTGTGTTGCACCACTTAATTTTAAACCCAGACAAATCTGGAATTAGAATTTTCCTGCGATTAAAACCTCCATTTACGATTAATTTTCTCCGCCATGATGGATTTACCATTGACAACAAAAATGTTAATATTCCATTTCCTCCTACAGAAACTCACTTTCTGACATAAGTAGCGGATTTCATAAGCCTGGAAATGTATAGTATCAATTAATGGAGTATTGTAGCGTAACGTGACAAAACAACTGGCATGATTGGCTATCTCCGCCCTGTCTGTTTGAGCACCACCCAGTAGTCACGCGTGGAGCGGGCATGAGAAACAAGAGGCGCGGCAGCGATCATTGGCGTTTGCCTCGTCATCACAGCTGTCGTTAAATGCTAAATGTATTACTCTCTTCTTTTCTTTGTCCAACACAGAGAGGTGTAAGCTCACGGGCCGCCACGACCATCACACTCTGCCGGCTCAATTCGCTTTGTTTAATATTTATTTGTAACTCTGGACCACAAAACCAGTCATAAGTCGCACGGGTGTATTTGTGGCAATAGCCAACAATAAATTATATGGGTCAAAATTCTCGATTTTTCTTTTATGCCAAAAATCATTAGGATATTAAGTAAAGATCATGTTCCATGAAGATATATTGTACATTTCCTCCCGTAAATATATCAACAATTTATTATTAGTAGTAATAAGCGTTGCCAAGGACTTCATTTGGAAAACTGTAAAGGCGATTTTTCTCAATATTTCGCTTTTTTGAACCCTCAGTTTACTGATTTTAAAGTAGTTGTATATCGGCCAGATATTGTCCTATCCTAACAAACCGTACACCAATAAAACATTTTTTTTATTCAGCTGATGTATAAATCAATTTCCAAAAATTGACCCTTATGACTGGTTTTGTGGTCCAGGGTCACATTTGTAACAAACACCCCTCTGAGACCTGACGACACACCCACAGTTTCTATCTCTGTTCAATCATCCACATATTTTAATTGTTGGTGCGCTTTATTTAATTTAAACCTCCCCACCTGTAAATTTAAAATGAATCCCTAATTTAGATTTAAATCTGACTTTAAAGTTATAGAGTAACAGGATTAAAGTTAATCTATTTTAAATATAAATTCAATCTAGGATCAAAACGATGGTTTGGATGTAAACCTGCTTATTTTTGGTGCAACAGAATTATTAGATAAACCATGATTTAATCTAGATTTAAGATCAATCCTTGTTGGTGCAAGTGTTTGATTTTGATTGTTCATGAGAGGAAATACTCTATTTGTCAAACTAGAATTAAAGCAGGTTTACTCACTTTTGTTGTATACTGTGTGTATGTGTATATATTCTCCCAGAAAAGGTTATAACTGTTTGATTAGAAATATTGTCAAAATCGTTTGGGTTTCTACTCTAGCTTTTTACTAAAACAGGGGCCGGATTCACAAAACTTTCTTTAGAATAACTGTCAATTTCTTCTTATTTTGTAACTTGAGAAAAAAGATAAGAATATTTTGTATTCCCAAAAACATTTCTTAAGAATGTTATCTTTTTTTCTTCTTAAGATTTAAGAAGTATTCCTATTCATGCAAAGAATGTTCGGTTACGCTTTATTTTAAGGTGTCATTGTTACAGCGTAATTGTATATTTAAGTACTGAGTAATATTAACTACATGAACTTATTATATGGCACGATTAGGGTTTGGTTGAGGGTTAGTTATTATTGTAATTATGCATAATTTACTGTTATTACTATGGTAAGTACATGTATCATATCGTTAGCCTCATAGCATAATTGCCCAGATCATATTTGGCCAAAAAAAGACTTAGGCAATTATGCTATGAGGCTAACGATATGTAACAATGACACTGTAAAATAGTGTAAACGAATGTTTTTAAGAATCACCATGAATAACTTCTTAAAGTTAGGATAACCTCCAACCTGTCTTAAATGCCCAAATGTTAGATGGTTAATGGATTTATTGGGTTGTTTTAAATATTAAGCATTACAACACAACGCTAGCTAGCTAGCTAAATATAATCCATATTGCTACTAGTACCATGAATGTGGACGAGTACTCTAAAGTGACACCAGTCAATCGCTAGCGAGGGATGCATTCACTCTAGAGAGCGCAAGAAAGACGGAGCACAGATGAATGGCAATAACCACTGTATCTTGAGACAGGCTCTACTTAACTTAACACAACGCTCAGTGATAAACTCCCGTCAAGCCAGTCGCAACAAAAATAGTTTGCACGCTTATTATGATATCTACGGTAGTCTACAGGCATAGCAAAAAGACGGGCTTTGGGGTGTTTTTCATTCAGCGAGTCTTCAGCAATACCCACCTTTCAATCAAATAACACAACAGAACACCTTTCATTTCCTTCGTAAGTAAAGCAAAAGTTAAGAATGTTCTTAAGAAAATATTGAGAGCTTCTTAAATGGATAGTTAACCCCAAAAATTCTGTCAGTAATTCCTCACCCTCATGTCGTTCCAGACCCGTAAGACCTTTGTTCATCTTCAGAGTACAAATTAAGTTATTTTTGATTAAATCCGAGAGCTCACTGACCCCTCCATAGACTGCAACGTTATTACCACTTTCAAGGTCCAGAAAGGTAGTAAAGTCATCGTTAAAATCATCCATGTAACTACAGTGGTTTAGTCCTAATTTTATGAAGCGACGAGAATCCTTTGTGCACAAAAAACAAACAAAACGAATTTATTTAACAATGTCTTCTAGCCTGTGTAACGAAGTCTTTACTACCTTTCTGGACCTTGAAAGTGGAAATTCAATTGCTGTTATTGATGGGTCGAGCTCTTGGATTTCATCAAAAATATCTTAATTTGTGTTCCGAAGATCAACAAAGGTGTGGCGAAACGACATGAGGGCGAGTAATTAATGACAGAATTTTCATTCGAGTGAACTAACCCTTGAAGATTTTTTCAAGAATTTTACTAAGTTAAGATATTGGTGAATCCGACCCCAGTTTATTAAAATAATATATAAGCAAATTTACTGTCTCAACAACACCTCACAAACTTGTAGTCTCTGCATACTTAAGTGAACACCAATCATTGCTTTGACATATGTTGAAGTAGAGACAAATTAAAGGACCACGCCGACTTTTTGGGACTTTAGCTTATTCACCGTATCCCCCTGAGTTAGATAAGTCCATACATACCATTCTCATCTCCGTGCGTGCCATAACTCTGTCTGACGCTCCCACCGCTAGCCTAGTTTAGCACAAAGACTGGAGGTAAACGGCTCCAGCTAGCCTACTGCTCAATAAGTGACAAAATAATGCGCAATGATATTACGCAGTGCCTGAAAATAGGCTAACTTCCGTCAACATAACCAACGTGACAACCTGCTTGCACAGAGACGCTCTCTGTGCAAGCAGGTTGTCACGTTGGTTATGTTGACGGAAGTTAGCCGAGGACTATTTTCAGGCACTGCGTAATATTATTTGCACGCTGCACCCATGGTACGGCAGCAAAGTTCCTTGATTATTACCCAGAAATGAGAGAATAGTCCCTAGCCATATCGCTCTAGAAAATCGCAACTTTTAATTTTCCGTTAGTCTTAGTACACGATGTAACTATACACATCACAACATGTAAATAGGAAAATGTTGGCGTTATTTTGTCACTTATTGAGCAGTAGGCTAGCTGGAGACGTTTACCTCCAGTCTTTGTGCTAAGCTAGGCTAGCGGCGGGTGCGTCAGACAGAGTTATGGCACGCACGGAGATGAGAACGGTATGTATGGACTTATCTAACTCTGGGGGATACGGTGAATAAGCTATAAAGTTGCCGTGTTCCTTTAATAAACAACTTTTTTGAGTGTGTTTTAATATGCTGACTGTTAGTACAATAAGCAGGCTTTCACACTGGCAGTTTAGTCTGATAAAGAGCACGGTTTGCATGAAAGATTAGTTATGTGAAAGCTGACATGCAGATCAGGAGGCAGACTGTGGCGCTGAACCTGAGATTAGCTATTTTTCCATCCAAAGTTGCAAATTTAACCTATGCGCAAAATTGGCATATCATAAAACGTTTGCGAATAAAGCAGCATTTCCATTCCATGTGTTTAAGAGAACAAAACTCTCGCTTCCTGCTAAATTGGTGCAAAATATCAGTATTGGAAGCTGCAATCGGGGAAGAAACTGTGGCTCTTTTTTCACACATCATGTATCATTTGAGCCTCAAAGCACACAGACGCAACACAGTAAACGATTTCATGTTGTCTTGCGTTCAGTTTGAGAACACAATCATGAGAGACCCTTCTGGGAGGTCATTATACCAAATTATTCTGATGACAGACTTTGGCTCAGGCATTTCAGAACGACCAAACCAACATTTGAGATGCTGTGCAATGAAACTGATCCGCTGGTTTAGTCTAGTCATCCAATCACATCCTCTGTTGAGGCAGAGTGACCTGAGCTTTTAGTTGTGCATCGAGGGATTTATTCAGTAAATGTGTTTCCATTTGTAGTTTATGCACATGTCTTCTTATTGGATAAAATAATCAGAAGAAAGTGCAAAAGTTTTTAATGTGCGTTGTTTTTTACATTGATGCACATCTTGGCATTTCCATCCAGCATTTATTTATTTTATACAATATCTCAATTCACAAACGAATAAGTGGATGGAAACATTTTATGTGATGTAAATGACTCGGGTGTGTTAATGTTACATAACTTGCACATGCGTTTTAGCTGACAATGACATCACTAGGTCCATGAGATGTGCGTAGGGGATGACAGTGGTTATGACTTGAGCATGCAAATGTTATCGGAGTTGCTAATGAATTGCTCTGCGGTCTCCTCAAAAAAAAAGACTTTGCGAACAGCATAAAGCCACCTTTCCCCAGACATCTGTTGAGTTACGTCTTGTCTATTATTGCGCATAATAGAACCAAATGAATAAAAAACTTGTGATCTGCATTGTGCTCGCCATGCCCGTTTGTAATGCAAAATGAATGGAAATGCACCACTGTTCTATAGAATCCAATGTGTCTGAAAGTGGTGCCGGGAATAATCACACTCTGATTTGGAACGCAGCAAACTTGCCCAGTGTGAAAACCACCTAGAGTGTCCAACTAGTTGATTAGTGACGTTTTAACTGCTTTCTAGTCTTCATGTTCAGTAAACACATTCACTTCACACTCCTAGGTTGGAGAGGGCAAAGAAGCTTCAAGAACAGAAAGAAAAGGAGTCGTTGGAAAAACGGCAACAAGAGCAAGCAGCAGGCAAGTAACTGCCACATGTTGACTCATCAACAACTGCCACATCTGTCCCACTCCATCTGATGGTTTGTTGGTTGTCTCCCCAATAGCAGCTGCTCCACTGTTGTGTGATCCAGTCACCGCTGCACCCAGTCCAGCCCTGAACGTCGCAGCGCTGCTTGCCTCTGGCACACAGGTCACTCCCCAGATCGCAATGGCTGCTCAGATGGCAGCGCTTCAGGCCAAGACGCTGGCAGAGACTGGCATTGCTGTGCCAAGCTACTACAATCCCTCAGCGGTCAACCCAATGAAGTTTGCCGAGCAGGAAAAGAAGAGGAAAATGTTGTGGCAGGGGAAGAAAGAAGGGGTGAGGACAAGTTATGCATCAGCCTGAAGTGGTTTATTCTGCCATAACCGGCTGGATTTACATTATCCCGCTTATTACATGGCTACTTGACTCATAAATAATTAGACATAGAATATTGATAGTTTAAATATTTTATAAGCTCTTTAAACGCAAAGCTTTTGTGAAGAAAGCAAGTGCAAGTTCAAACTAGATGGACATTTAAGGGATACGGTACAGTCATACCAGTTATTACATGGAATTTCACCACATAAATAATTATAGGGATAAGAGATATTGATTTGAGATGAAACCGTTTTAAAATGGTACCCGTTTGTTATCATATAACCTATTTCAGTGTACAAAAACCATTGCAAAATGGCAGCAGCTGCGTTTGTATGAATTACCTGGGTGACATAAATCAATAAGTGTACAGTTATTTAATTAAGTTTTTAATATTTTATTAGCTCACCAAACACAACTTCCACAGGAAAAAAAATCATTCTTAGTAAGCATAAAGCGCAGACTTCAGTTACCTGTGAGCTAGGTAATGACTATTTTTATATCGATTAATCTATCGACTAATTTATCACAATAATTTTCAACAATTTTACTTAATTTAACTTGCAACATTGGCCTTCAGTAGTGTACTATTAAAAAAAGGTATAAATGTAAACAAGCCCTTGACAAAATGTAAAACTAAAAGAGTAAAAATGTAAAGGTACAAATTTGTAAACCAACATAACAAAAAAAGAGAATATCAGCAGCAAATACTTTTTATATAGAATAGTGTTGTCATGATACCAAAATTATGACTTCGATACGATACCAGACTAAAATACCTCAATACCGATACTGAATCAATACCATGGCAAAAAACTGTAAAAGTAATTGAATAATATGACAGAACTTACTATTCATTGTTTTCAAAAACTCACTGAGCCGGCATGTTCCTGCCCTGCTTCACACAC